>CM077209.1:4870257-5342757 GCA_039654625.1 Rhinogobio ventralis
ATACCGCACGGAAATACCGTAACATATTTAAATGAAATTAAAAGACAACTAAACTGATTACAAAAGAATATTAAACTATTACCCCTCACTTAGAATTTTTAGTGATGTTTGACAGGTAACCAGTAATATTTTATATTTTTTTACAATTTGGATGATATATAAATAATATTTTATATATATATATATATATATATATATATATATATATATATATATATATATATATATATACACACACACACATGCAAATATACATATAATATACAAATATATAATTTTTCATTGTTATAATCCCTAATTAATCCCCCTATAATCCCTAATCATATTAAATATTTAATATTTGTTTAATATTTAAATAACAATAAAAATAAAAACCAAATATATAACATTTTTATTAAATGTTTTTAAATTTACAAAAATATTATTAAATAAAACTAAAATTAATACATTTACATATAACTTTTCTTATATATAATTGAAAATAAATTAATTTAGAATATATTAATTTATATATATATATATATATATAATTAATTATTATTATTAATATTATATACTATATATATATATATATATACACTAAGTTCTAGTGTAAAATCACAAACCTGACTCTCAATCTCTCCCACACCAGACAGGGACGCCCCGAATTCAGTGATTCAGGACTTTTATTTCTTATGCATATTTTGTGATTATTTTAGCATTATTTTATTTATATATATATATATAGGCAAGGCAACTTTATTTATATAGCACATTCATACACAATGGTAATTCAAATTGCTTTACATAGAAAAGGTATTAAAATAATGATAAAATAATCACAAAATATGCATAAGAAATAAAAGTCCTAAATAACTAAATTCGGGGCGTCCCTGTCTGGTATGGGAGAGATTGAGAGTCAGGTTTGTGATTTTACACTAGAACTTAGTGTATACATTTATTTATTACACATATACACACACACACATACATATTTTATATATATATATATATATATATATATATATATATTTATATATATATATTTAAAATAATTAAAAAATGTATGTTAAATAAACATTTAAAATTATAATATATATATTATAATAAACATTTTATTATTTTATATAAGAAATACAACCAGACACTATACAACATTTTTTTGGTTATTGGTTATGCCATTAGTCTGATCCCAGCTGCATTTTTTTGTATCAAGGTTTTAAAGATTAAAAATGTCTCCGTTTCCAGCCAAAAGCCGTTCTGGACGGAGTTGTGTGCACGCCCTGTCCTGCCCTTCCCTCCACCGCAGCGTTACAGGCTTTATGTTTAACTGCTTTATAATGTCCTGTCGATGCACTGGACTGCACCCGTTCTCTCTGAATAGGAAAGCCACAGCGGGGATGGAAAAATAAATAGAGGAGATCAGGCTACTGAACACACTAAGAAAGCATACACTGCAGCAAAACGAAGAGTATGTCAGCGGGAGAAAAGGGATGTTTGTGTCATTCTTAAAAACTGTCAGCTTATTTTCTTGTAACACTTGTGTCTTTCTATGAACCACATCTATGGCAGTTCTCAAGTTCTCTTTTAAAGAGACAGCATAAGGCTGCATGATTTTTAAAATACTATAAACATTTAACATTTCATATTGCAGATGATAATTAAGATGATAATAATTATTCTGATTCAGCTTTCCACTCGGATACACACACAGTAGACATATGTTCATCAGCACTAGAAAGAACTGAAAACATCACTCAGGCAAACTCATAACACTGAGGTCATGTCTGAGATCGTCGTTTAAAAGTAGAGGTTCTTCTGCTTTTGACATTAAGAGTTTACAGAGCTCAGATATCAGGAGTGTTGAAGGTTAAGGTTACAGTGTGGCCAACTCAAATGATCTTGAGATGGACGATGAACACATGCAGTATGGCTTTATAGAGACAGGGTTGTGTTGCTTTGATTGAGGTTTGTCTGACCATTTTGTTTGCTGGCGTTCAGAATAATGGCACACCTTGTTTGTTGTTTTCCTGAGGTTGGCATAATAGTTGACCACTCTTGTAAAAGTGAGGTAAGAGGGTGTGCTCACATCTGTAAACACAATGTTCAGTTGACGTTCCTCTGACATGAAGTGCATTACAAAGGTGTGGCACAGCAGAAAGTGCAACAAAAATAATCGTTTCCTTCCTGATCTCACTTCCTGTGCTGAAAAATAAAAGTGATTTTTAGATCCATCATTGAAAACGGCGATGTGGTTTTGAATCAGATTAGAGTACAGTGTGTGCACAATTACAGTGTGGCATTACACATCCTGACCTTCATAATTTAACCAAATAAAATCGTCTAGAGAGTTTAAGAAAGAAGAAATTAGTTCATATTCACCCACCATTTATTCAATTCACATTATGTCCATAATTAAAAGTTTCTGACTAGTAAATACAACTTATTATTGTGACTGACCATGTTATAAAACAATTGCAGTGGTTTCTCTAGTTAAATACACTATATTGCTAAAAGTATCGGGACACCCCTCCAAATCATTGTTCCAATCACTTCCGTGGCCACAGGTGTATAAATCAAACACTAGGCATGCAGACGCTTCTACAAACATTTGTGAAAGAATGGGTCGCTCTCAGGAGCTCAGTGAACTCAAGCGTGGTACCGTGATAGGTTGCCACCTGTGCAATAAGTGACATTTTTAAGATTATTAAACCAATGTAGTTAACAAATGAAACCTTATTGTAAAGTGTTACCAGAAAATTAATGAAGCTAGTCATTGACAAAAAAGTTGTGCATGGATCCATTGTGGCTTGCCAAACAAACAATATTTGAGAACATGTTTGATTTGACATCTTGTAATTATGGCTGTTCTGAAACATGAACACTGTTTCGTACTGGACTAATTCTAAATCATAAAGTACCCGAATGTTTCATTTGAATGCAGAAAGTGTCTATTTGTGCTGTAGTACAGTTATGCTTGTGGATGATGTGTTTGTTGCTGGCGCAGGGCAGGATTTGGGCCCATAATGACACACTGTAAGGTTTGGTTGCTGAAGTCTGGCTCTGTCCCCGCCTGACCTGAAGGGTACAGTGATCTAAGGCCGCTCACAGCTGCACTATTCATGCCAGCCAGAGCTGTCTCCAAGATTTACACAACCACACAACGTCCTTCACAGAGCCGAGCATTATGGGTAGAGATGAGATCTTTCGTCCCATTGGTGCCAGAGTCTGTTTGACACCACATATTGATGCTGTTTCTGAGGTAAAGCAGTTTTTGTGACTTTATATTGGCCCGTATGATGATGACGTGCAGCTTTGATGCTTCCAGTGTAGATAGACTTTTTAGGGTTAATGTTTCTTCATGAGTCACAACATAAATCATAATTTTCTGCCCACTCTATGGGCCGAGACTGTCTGTTATCACTACTAACCAGGTTTTGTTTTCTTCCTATACTTGTCTGAGACGGCTAAGCCAGGCGTTTCTGTTCGCACACCTCAGTCTCCAGGAGATATCGTAAAGATTTGTTGATCACATGCCACCGCACCCATCTGTGGAAACGCATAGTAGAGTTTGCAGTGTAGTAGAACATTAGATGTGTGACTCAATGCTTGCTAGTTTATTAGCAACTAGATCTGTCTTCCTCATTTCTGCTTTACATTATATATTTATATTTTTATACTATTTTATAATAAATAGAATCTAACATATAAATATATTCTATAAATATCTATAATATTTATTCAAAAGATATATATATATATATATATATAGCTATATATTTTTATTTTTAATTTATTTAATTTATATATTGTATGTGTGTATTATATACACACACATTTTATGTCTTTTTCGTTTTTCATAAGATAAATGTAATTTAAATGTATTTTATGTGTATTTCATAATTATGCAAACTTAAATTGTACATATATAATTACATATATACACACGTATTTAAAATTAAATATATTTAAATATGTACTGTATTTTTTAACTATATATATTATATTTTTTTATTTTATATATATATATATATATACACATTGTTAATATGCAGCATTTATTTATTTATTTGCATTTATTATTTATTTAATTTATTTGTGGTGTGGACTCTATTGTTTTATATTTAGAATGATTTTTAGAATAATAATATATAATATCGTTATCATTATAGTTATTGTCCTTGGTGTGAATGGGCCTTAAGTGTGCAGTTGTTTAGCCCGTTCTTAGCATGGATGTGATCTGACCCAGAAAAGTAGTGTTAGACACATGTTTGTTTTTACCTCCTGCAGAGATAACAGGAAATGCTCAGCAGAAAGGTAGCTTATTTCCTCATGCCCACAAGACTCTTTCATCAGAACTCATTCCCGTTTACCTCCTCGTCCTCTTTATTTCAAGGCACATTTTTTGTTGCCGTCTTCTTATTATTAATCAAAGACAAACTGTTAAAAATCAGGGGCACTGCATAATTGATGCATCTCATTTAAATAATCGCCCCCAACCACATCGTCTCAGTGCGCATCTATAAATCACGGGGTGTGTTTGAAATCTTCCATGTGATGTAAAATTAATTATGGCTCCTTGCATTAGGGTAATGCTCCTAAATTAGCAGGAAGACTGTGTGCATTTCAGTTTTATGATCGTCATGTGGGAGATCCCTGAGGGTTTGACATTTAATTGCCTTCGTTGATGAGTTCGACTTATTAATAGGATGGAGCTTTTTCTGTCACTGGAATGGAACCGATTTAAAGGGACAGGAGAGAGACGGCAGATCATTCGAGATCATTCTAGAGAATTGTTTTTCTTTTCGTTTTTTCTAAATGATCAACCAATTGATTTTTCTAGCTCTTGCCAAACGTGACTCAGAGCGACTGTGAATTCATTGTTTACTCTCAAACAGCTTTAGTCTAGAGGCTGCATACCGAAAAATGAAGCTGGTGAGAAAACACTCTTACATCATATTGTTTTTTCAGTGCTGTTATTCTCCAAGGACAAAAAAAGAGGCTCCCGCAGCAGTTAGGTTGGTCTCAGGTTCAAATCTGATCCGGTCTTAGTCACGCACACCCAGCCAGGTTGTAACGGAATCCAGGGAGGGAGTCACCTTAGTGGGAGAGAATGTTTGCCTAGAGGTCACAGTTCACACCTCACACACTACTCATTTCCGATTAGCCACTCCAGGCGGCAGAGAAGTGATATATTTGATGGATATGTGTATTATTTTATCATATTTACTCAAAATTAATAAAGCATATAAAACATAATATAATAAATTATATGAAATTGTAATATTTTAAAATGTTAAAACAATACTTTATTAAAAAATATATATGTATATTTATTAAATATTTATATATTAAACAGTCAAACCAAAAATTATTCAGACACAATTTTTTACTAGTGTGTGCAGGACACTATAGTTCATTTATGTAAGTGAGGACAGCAAAATAAAGTAAACGGTGACATATTATACCCAAACATTCTTCATACAAAGGACTATCAGTAAAATTTATACAAATTTGGGACCAAAATTATTCAGACACTTTGTCCTGACCATGTTTTGCTGAAGTGTTTTTCTTTAATTGCTAATGCGAGCTTTTACACCACAGACTGAACAAAATGAAGCATTGCTTGGTCATTGGTTGACCTAAATTGGTATTATCTAATTGTTTACTTAATTTTAACAGCTGATTGGTTGATTGTAATCCATTACATACCATTCTATCAAAGTTATCATAAGTCATTATGAACATACATATATGCTTTGTAAAAATACATATTTTGTAAATAATATAAAATATAAATATAGTTTATTATATGCATAATATTGAGTATAAATAAATTGATCAGACCACTGATGTGTCCCGTTCTCAATTTATTCCCAGTTCATTTTCCCAGGATTTCTGGGAAGCAGAGGTGATTTAAGACTGATGGGAACAAGCCAGGAAATCTGGGTAATTGGTGAACTATGCTGAACCTGGAATTCCAGAGTGCTGATTTATGGACAGGAATGTCATTGATGTGCACCTAAACTCAAAGAGTAAAAATAAGAGTGTGACAGTCCCGCTTATGAAAACCATCTGGACATTCACATCTCTGGAACTCTGTGTGTCAGGAGAGGGTGTACATACACTGCCAGGTTAGAAGGCAGCTGTCTATGTAGGTGGTACAGCAAGGCAGCACACTATGTTTTGGAACAGATCTGGAGTCTCTCAGACAGGATGCAGTACGTATGGTTCCCATTTTTGAGCACGGTCAGTGACCCGTGATTGTTCTCGTGTGGTGACAGCGGTGTGTGGTGTATTAGCGAAGCGTTTGGGACGAAGAGGGGGGCTGATTTTGGAGAACAGCGAATGGAGACCGAGTACATTCCAAGGATGCTTCTGCCTGTCTGACGCACAAGACAGATGTAGAGCATAAAAGATGGAGAATAAACAGCAGGAATATATAGAGAAAAGATAGATGGGAAATGTACGAGATGACAGATATTAATGTTTGGAGCCGAGGAGGTGGAGTTGTATAAGACAGATTACTCCATTAGCTCCTATGTTTGCAGTTGCATTAATCTAGTCACGTACACAATGCACCATAGTTTCACCGCAGATATTTTGTATGTTGCCGCAGTATGTTGTGGCTGAAACAACAACATAGAGCTTTCTTACAGATCAATTTTTACCAAACAAAAATGTGTGCATATTATTACTACTACTGTCCATATTTGGAGTTAATATTTGGTTGTGAAAACTTTTGAGTTTAGGTCTGTGTAATTGTTGGTGTTTTCAGCAAGAGACCCTCCACTAATGGCACTTTATATGACATATTTCACCTAGGAATACAATTTTTTAGCTCCAACTTTAACATCTCCTAATGGTTGTCTTCTTGTTTCAGGTGGTGACCCCAGTACGAGTAGGACAAACATATGCATACAGTCCTGCTTCAGATTCATCTCATGACCTCTACGATGTTCCTCCAATTCGTCCACAGGGGGTAAGTGTCACTTTCAATAACACATGTACCTATAGATGTCAGCATACGTGTATTTACATTTGAAACACCCCCACAGGTGTACGATATTCCTGCGAGCAAGCAAACCGGACAGCACAGCATTCCCAGAGCCCAGGGCATCTACGACACACCTCCGTCACAAGACCTGCGATCAAAAGGACTGTATGACATACCTCCATCATCGCAAGGGGTATGCTGATCCTTCAGTTCTTAATATTCATTATGATCTCATGATAATTGGTTGTTTGAAACTTTAACGTGTAACTTAACCTACATGGTTTGTGCTACAAATAATTCCTCAAATCATGCATCTTGTACATAATTAGCCTTACAATTTTTACACGGTGGACAGTCTTTGCTTCAAAATAATCAAAAGTTTCAAAAAGATACAAGAATTACAAAAATATACTCTCTTGAATGCTGCCCAGTATTATTTTAGTATAATTGAAATACTATTATAATTTTTATTCATATTTCGATTCTTTCTATTTTAGTTCAAATATTTTTAATTTGTTGTGTTTTTTGTCATTTATATTAGTTTTTTTATTTGATTGTTTTTAGTTTTAGAACATCATGTTATTAAATGAAACTAAATAAAAAAGAGAAATGTTGCCTTGGCAACTAGTTAAATTTTTGGCAGTGACTATTTGCACTAAGTGCAAGTAGCAATAGATTTTATTTACACTAACTGAAAATAGCAATAGATTCTATTTACACTATGTAAAAATAGCAGTATTTTCTTTGCAATAAGTGTAAATAGTAGTTAGATGCTATTTATACATATAAATAGTGGCAGATACTATTTGCACCTCAGTGTTGTTGTACATTAAACGGTATGCAATAATGACATGGTAAATGATTATATTTATTAAAATTATTAAATGGATGTTGCCTTTATTGGGACAATAAAGCCCTCCCTCCCTACAACTACCCCTAACCGATAAACACTTTATTATTGACACACGGTAGACACTTTATTTCCACTTTTCGAATATTTTCTTAATTTTTATTATAAGTATATGCCTTTCCGGTCTGATATGCAATGGAAAAATGGAGAGGAGGGAGTTCGGCGAAAGCCGGATTTGCATCTAAACTTTCTTCCGTAATTTCGTCTGGCCCAACCAGACGTGAGTGGGCGGAGCTAGTGTAAATAGCCTCTGCCAACAAGGCAAGGTGTAAATAGACACTTCGTTATTTTATTTTATTTTAGCTAACATTTATTTGATCTGAAATATGAAAATGTTTTTTGGTTGAGTTAACTATAATCATTCTGATGCAGCCCCTTGTTCTTTGTCTTGTAACTGAATGCTATTATTTCCCAGAAATTTTACAAAGAAATAAATACTCAGATTTTTATTACTTTCCCCTGGTTAGCAAATTAAAGCCTAGCTTGCCAGCAATGTTGGAGTCAAACTCGGAGTAGTGCTCTTAACTTTGCAAGGAGGTCAAAACAGAAATAATTGTGCTGAAGCCCCTCTTATGTTTCACCACTGCTCCTGGCGAAATGCAGCGCAGCGCTTCGAGTTTGTTTGAAATAAACTGGAAGTACATGGAAACCTGTTATTAGAGTCGTATTTAATTAGGGTTTGCGGAAACCCGGGTTCACTCTGAAAGATAGATTCTACGCTTGACAGAAATCACTTACAGGCCACTGTGTTTATTTATTGACCAATATACTGTTGGCACGGCCCATGTACTCCCATTACGCTGTCAGGTCAATGCCGGGCTTTATCCTTCAGCTGGATGGCAGGATTTTCCATGTCCTGTTCAGGATTTTAGAGTGAGATGATGGAAATGCAGAACTGGACTTATTAGACTGTCAGGAATCAAACCGTTCTTATTAGTTTTGCCACCATAGTGTTGGAATTTCGATACATTGCCTTGAAAATATTGATATGATGTAGTATTTTCTACTCTGCAAGGAGAAAATAACTGTGTTAATGTTTCACAACTTGAATTTCAGTTGTAAAGCAGCTGTATACAAGACAATAGTGTCATTTTTCAGCTCAATTTAGTTAAATGTTGATTCAGTTCAGTTCAATAACAGTGTCAATGTTGTAAAATGCATCAAGTTTCTGTCTAATAACATCAGCTAAAGGGACTGCCAATGAAAATTATAGCCTTCGGGCTAACCTGGGAACATTTACATTTATCTGAATGTTGATTGCAGTAAATTAATTAAAAATAATCATGAAACAACTTTAAAGGCAGCTCTACAGAAAATCCAGCTCAATTCAGTTCAGTTTTTGTTCTCATCTGATAGTCTCAGTGAAATCAAAACATTTAATCAATTTCAATTGTCTTTTAATCCCCAACTGTGCAAGCCAAAGATGACAATGGCAAGGAACCAAAACTTCATCAGCTGACAGCAGTGAAGGAATACATAATAGTGAAGGTGTATCAATGCTGCAGAACATTTTTATTTAAAATATTCAGAACCAATATGTATCAGAAAATGTGATATTTTTGACACCACTAATTCTTATAAGCATATACACTCCATGTTTAACCGAATTCTCGCTCCTCAGGTTTACTCCACACCACCTTGTCGGAATAACATTGCACAAGATGAAGGAAATTACGACTTTCCACAGCCTTCAAAGCTCAAGCAAGAAGGTGTATACGACATTCCACCAGCGTCTATCTCTAAAGCTTCCTCATGCTCCAACTACGACTTCCCACCCAGCTCTGAGCCGGTGTCCCGAAAGACCATGAACGACAGTGTCGGCATCTACGACGTTCCCGCCAGTCAACTCGCTGCAAGTGGATCTCGGGACTTGTATGATATTCCACGTGGAATGCCTCAGAACCGACATGCTTCCGCAGAGAAGGACAGGAATAAGTCCGTTTACGATATCCCACCGGCAGACACTCGGTTGCTTGGTGAGGTGACCGAAGGCGTAAACCGATTGTCGTTTTCCAGCACGGGAAGCACTCGCAGCAGCATGTCAACTTCCTCTTCTTCCGCTGGATCACCTGCCGAGAGTCGTCTGGCGTTGGATCTAGACTCTGCGTTTCAGAGGTTGGGTCACCTTCAACAATGTCTGGAGTCTTCTGTTTGCGCGCTGCAAACTCTTGCGGCATCGCCTCACTGGCGGACATACAGCTTCATGGAACGCCACACCAATGATGTCCGTGTTTTATTGGAGCGTGTCAAGGGTTCGCTCACAGAATTTCTCGTATTCGGTCGTGGAGCGGCAGCAAACGCCACCGCTCTATCCGATCAAGGACTGCACTCCAAGTTGCGACGACAGTTGCAGCGTCTGGAAGATTCCCATCAGATTCTTCAACAAACACACCAGACTTTAGAAAACAATAACTGGGCTCTTAATATCCTAGCAATTGGCACCAAGCATCAGAGCAAGAGTGACGAACTGGAACGTTTTGTAATGGTGTCACGGACGGTGCCTGACGATGCCAAGCAGCTGGCTTCAACAATAGGGGGCAACGCAGAGTTGCTCTTCCGAAGAGCACCAATAGAAGGCATCGTTCACCCCTTTACCTGCACCCCGACAGAGGACGACAGCTACGGAGGCCAGACCAAACCTTTCCCCGTATTACACGACAAAGCAAACATGAACAGCGAGAAGTGCGTTAAAAGCTGGATGGAAGATTATGACTACGTCCATCTGCAGGTGGGAATCAGACTACAACACAATACTTAAAACACAGATTTTTTTTTTTTAAAGGAAATTAGCTTTAACAGGTCTGTGCTCTTATTTTTTGGGTGTTAGCACTAAAAAAACAATTTGGGGGAAAAAAACGGCACAAAAGTATAGTAAAATTGTTTTATTTTTCAATAACAGTAGCATGTTATTATAGATTAAAATGTATATAAAAATATCATTCATTTACTCTCATGTAACCAACTCACTGACTTAACTTATCACTTATCACACATGTGCCTTAATTAAATGTTATTTAATTCTTTTAACTCTTTCCCCACCATTGACGGAATTTCCGGCTTTCCGTGTTTTCACTGTTATACTGTAGGGGGCGCTATTACATCTCAAATAGTACTAAATCTCCTGATCAAAACAGGTGAAGAAGCAGAAACAAGCGATCATATGTAAGCATATGCATACGTAAAATATAAATCAAAACTGCCTAACGTTACTGAATGAAATGTCGACCCAGGACGACCTATAGGACTGTGAAGCTTTGGGGGTGTTGATGGAAGAATGCATGAAGCTAAAATAAAAGGGTTAGGGTTTTTTTAAAGCAGATCTGTTCTTTCTTTTGATATATTGCATGTTCAGATGTTCATACAACAAAATATTCTGGGGGCCATGAAATTGTGAAAATGATCAAAATCACTGGCGGTGGCTGGCAACCTTTTTTTAAAAAGCTGGCGGGGATAGAGTTAGAAAGCAAGTGCGAGCAAAACTATTGCACTGCACAGACATTTGATGTGGTATTAGTAATGTTTGCTAAGTCAATAATCACTATTACTATCGTTCATGTGTTTCTGTTTGCGATGTTCATATAACAGGCAATGCAACGAGCAAAAACAATATCGTAGTCTTAGTCACAAAACTAACTTAAAGGGATAGTTTACCCCAAAATTTAAATTCTGTCATCATTTGCTCACCCTCAAGTTGTTCCAAACCTGTATGAGTTTCTTTCTTCTGCTGAACACAAGATATTTTGAAGAACATGGGTAACCATATGGAAAAATATTGTATGGAAGTCAACGGGGCCCATCAACTGTTTGGTTACTGACATTCTTCAAAAGCAGCTGTTAATAAAATGAATATAAAAACAAGAAAATGTACAAAATTGCATGCTGCAAAAACTGCTGAAAAACAGTCCATTCGCTTTTATCTATCCTCTGTCCATCTGTTAATCCTGGATGCAGAGATTAGAAATGAGATCCCTCACATTTGAGCATGTCAAAGTGAGATTAAAACAAGCAAAAGACTAAGAGAAGGATATTCATCCTATGCAAGAGTTTAAATGCTGCTGTATAGAAAATACAAAAGAGACAGTTGCTTATTCAAACTCAGTTCATAAGAAAAAATTTTTTTTTTTATTAAAAAAGGATTTGTTTAATACCACAGTGGCCTTTGGCTGCTCATTAGTGCATTAACACTAGTTTCTGTAAAGCTGCTTTGAAACAATTTGTTGTGACTTGCTGACCGACCTTTTGTTACTTTTGCAGGGAAAAGATGAATTCGAACGACAGCAGAAGGAACTCTTAGAGAAGGAGAACATCACCAAACAGAGCAAAGTCCAACTCGGCCAAGAGCAGGTACATGACACGTGCACATAAACGTCATCAGCTTGTGTGTTCAGGGAAGTAACTTATGCTTAAGTGACTTTAGGTGCAGAAATACATTACAACATGACAGATGCTTTGTCAACCTTAGAATGGATAAGAATAGAACGTTTATGACACTGGAAGTTTATGAATTAGGTTGTGGACAAATTAGGTGAAAGAACAGGATGGCGAAAGGTGTAAATACATCACAAGAGAAAGGGTTTTTGTTGGCCACGTCAGTTAACTATTGCATTATGTGAGATCTTAGGGTGTCCATATGTTTGCCATATATCAGAGTTCAGCTATAACATCCTCACAGGTGCAGATCTCAAAGATCTCAACTCTCTTCTAGGACAGATGGTTCCTGTATGTAAACTTAAGCCTAGAGAGCTGCCCGTATAAACTATGTTTAAGATGTTTATGCATTTTTAAACTATGTCTCATGAGTGTCCATCGTAAAATGCAGGCCAAAAAAAAAAAAAATCATTTTAAATATTTTAAGAAGGATTTTTATTAAGGATTTTTTTTGTATATATATATATATATATATATATATACACAAATTTACATTAGAATTTATATTATATTATTTAAATACATTTATATATATAAATTGTGCATGTCATTACTGGTGCATCTTTTTCCATTTAAAATGAATTTTTTTTTTTTTTTTTTTTTGTATAAACTGAAGCATTTTATCTCTTATAGTTCTTAAATTAACTATATATACAGCTAAAGAGCGGCGGCTGGTGTTACCATCCCAGAGAGGCATGAAATCCCTCTCCAGAACTTTTTCATTCACTGTTCCCAGCTGATGGAACGATCTTCCCACCTCCATCCGGATGGCAGAATCACTAACATCATTCAAAAAACAGCTAAAAACCCATCTCTTCCGCAAGCACTTAATCTCATCATCTCTATCTTTCTCTACACCCTCCCTATTCTAGCTTACGCTACTCTGAGCAATGCCCGAAACTTAGTATTTAAGGCACTTCTTGCGTTTCTACGCCTCTTCATAACGGATCGCTTCCTGTACTCCTCAGTTGTAAGTCGCTTTGGATAAAAGCGTCTGCTAAATGCATAGATGTAAATGTAAATACATAATATAATATATAATATAACTACGATCTGTTCATTTTTAATTTCATTTTTTTTTGTTTGAGAGAAAAAGGTGCACCAGAAATGACATGCTCTATTTTTTCTTTTTCTTTTTTAATAATGATCATTTTATGATGATTTAAATATTTCTAACTTCTAAATTCTTTGTCTCACGTAACAGCTGAACCAGTTTAAACAGCTCGAACAGGAAGTGATCAAACCTGTAGAGAATGACATCACCAAGTGGATCTCCCACCAACATTCAACAGGCTCCTCCCCTTCCTCAGACTCCTCCTCTAATTTCTCCATGGGAGGCGGAGCTCCGGTGTGCTTACGCGATCGACAACTGTTGGGCTTCTACGCGGACCAATGCGAACAGCACTTTGTGACTCTGCTGAATGCGGTAGATGCTTTTTTCGGCTGCGTGAAGGCCGGGCAACCTCCTCGAATCTTCGTTGCACATGGCAAGTTTGTCATTCTCAGCGCCCACAAGCTCGTGTTTATCGGTGACACTCTGTCAAGACAGGCCTCGGTGACAGAAGTGGCAAACCGTGTCATGAACTTAAGCAACGTGCTGTGCGAGATGCTAAAGACAGTCGTGAGTGCCACTAAAGTAGCAGCCCTTCACTATCCCAACACAGCTGCTGTACAGGAAATGGTAGATCGCGTGACGGACCTCTCGCACTTGGCACAACAATTTAAAGTGCAGCTCTCACAGATGGCGGGATTGTGATGTCATCAGTGACGTCAGCATCTGAACATAGACTGTCATTTTAACATGCATATATATTTATACTCGTTCTTATGTAGATGCATCACTGAAACTTGTCTTTTGTAAATAGTCCTGCTCTTTTCCTCTGTGTAAATATTTGGCTCTATATTTTGTGTAGATTTGTTTTTATATAATGATAATAATAATAATAATATTAACTGTATGAATTAGAAATGATTAAGATTTGCATTTGTAGAGTGACCATTAACATTCCTGATCGTTTTGTGTATTAGGCACCTTACACATGGTCCTTAACTGCTAATTATTGTGTAATGATGAATGCCAGAACCTACAAAACGAAAATAGTTTGTTTTGTACATGTGCTGTATTGTGTGACACACACTCTGCCGAGAGTACGGTATGAACCAAGTAAAATATGTCTCTGTCTTTGCTATAGAAATCGTTTCACTTGTTTTTGTTTGAACATTTTGGTATGGTGAATCTCACAAAACCTGTCAAGAATGAGCCCCAGGCCATAGTTTACTATAAAATCAAAAAGAAATTATATTTTGTTGAAGCCTGCTTTAGGATTATTAAGATTATTTTGCACCTTTGCAAGTTTTTAATGAGAATTAAACATTTCCTCCCCTGTTTTTATCACTATAATGCATTATAATGCAACTGTATTATATATATATATATATATATATATATATATATATATATATATATATATATATGTATATGTATGTATGTATGTATGTATGTATGTATATATATATATATAATACAGTTATGAATTTTTTTTTTCATCTTTGTAAATAGTGTTATCAAATTGATTAATCACGATTAATCACATCTAACATAGAAGTTTGAATATATGTGTGTGTGTATGCATGTTATATTATATATTTACAATATATACTATAGATTTACAAGCTTTTATGGTAGATGCGATTAAATCGTTTAATCACGATTAATCGCATATAACAAAAGTTTGAATATATATGTGTGTGTGTATGCATGTTATATATTTACAAACTTTTATGTGAGATGCGATTAATCGTGATTAATCGATTTGACAGCACAAATTTTAAAATGTTTTTACATCATGGCAGTGATTTATTACTTTTAATTTATGCTTATTTAAATAAAAAATAATTGTATTTTATTAGAGTAAAAAATAAATATTTCTTGTTTTTTATTCTAATATCACAACGCAAAAAAAATCTACATGCAAGCAAAATATAATTTTTTTCCTTTTGATTTTGTGGCAAAGTGTGACCCAGACATTCATTCTGGTATCACATCATTGCTAACAAAAAAAGACATGTTAAACGAACGTGAAATCTGGCAGCAGCAAGGAAGACATTTTCCCAAGAGTCTTTACCCCGCCATTGACATAATGTCCCACCGATCCATAATTCCCATAAGTATTATCAGATGATCCAACTGGACAGGTATAATCTGATAAAAAAAAGACCTTAGATGGATGTAAGCTTCCCAAACCATCTCTGTGGACCTTGGTGAGTAATACTTTCCATTCCACGCTGTAATGAAATGAGCATGTATCATTGCTCATGTGGGTTAGCGGCGATGATGAGAGGCCATGCTAAGGGGATTGAAGAGCAAGTCGAGCACGGCCTGAACAGACTGCCACGCCATATTACCATTAACATTACCCTGCTGGAACATCCTGAGACGTACAGGAGGAACATCACATGTCTGCCCAATCTAATTTATTTGGATTTTTTATTATGCCATCTGAAAGGCCTTAAAACAGGCCTTCTTTCTCATCTAACAATGTTTTGTACAGATGCACATGATGATTTAGCTTGTGGCCTGTGGTGAGATGAAGGACATTAGCTCATGTAGCAGGTGCTCTGCGGCTCTTGGAAGCTGCGCACCAGTTTCACCAACCATCACCAGTGGATAATGGGCAAATTTATGATGGATCGTTCCATGCACACTGCGGTCAGATGATTAAGACATTTGTTATGTACAGCAGTATTATATTGTTTTTACACAAAGGAATATTTCAGGTGTGTGGACTGACTGCATGTACAGCATGCTGATTTACCACAAAATGTGATCTCAATTTAACCCACAATTCGCTCGCTTGTAGGTTTTTCTTCAATTGAATGCTTTTTCAAATGAATAAATAGCTTAATTGTAAATTATTATAATAAATGCATGTAACACTTTACAGTAAGGTCTCGTTTGTTAATATTAAATACTAGATAGCTTGCTCACGATTCTGAAATTTCAGTGAAATACAAGCAGTTTTCGCTGTGTGTAAAGCATACAATATTCTTCAAATGATTAGCTTGATGGTAACAATTAATTGTCCATGTTACCAACAAGCTGAGACCAGTATTGTGTTTTAACCAATATAATGTAATTTATATATATATATATATATATATATATATATATATATATATATATATATATATATAAATTACATTATATTGGTTAAAATATATATATATAAATGAATAATCATAATAATAATATAATATATAAATTAATAATCATTGGAAACGTATTAGTAAATACAACTTGAGAGGGCTTTCATGTCCAATTTTTAACTAGGAAACTCGTATTTATGATAATTCGATAACGTGAAGGCAGCATTAAAAATGTTCCCAGCGTTACTCATCGTAACTGCATTTTTACTATTAACAATTGCAATTAGAGAGCTAATTTTACTAGAAAATTTTACTAGTCATTTTTTTACTAGCCATTGACTTCCATTCATTTTTAATTACAGTGCTCTACAATTGAATTCTCATAGTAACCATTACAATTAGAGAGCTCTACAATTCAATTCTTACTATGGCAGAGCTCTCCAATTGAATTTTTACTAGTAAAAAGACACATTAAAGATTATATATATATATATATATATATATATATATATAATTGCAGAGCTCTGTTATTAAATTAGAGAGCTTTGCAATTGCATTTTTACTAGTAATAGTTAAATTAGAGAGCTCTCTGAGGGTACGTTTACACGACAACGATATGCTTAAAACTGAGAAGTTTTTTCATTCGTGTTTTCAGCATTCAGAGTGACACCACTGTCAAAATCCCCATTTGCATGCATCCGGGAAAACGACTAAAAACACTGTATTCTTTTGCCAGGCCATTAGATGGCGATGAAACACTATAACCCTGAGGTGGGCAATTCCAGTCCTGGAGGCCCACTGTCCTGCAGAGTTTAGCTCCAACCCTGATCAAACTCACCTGCCTGTAGCCTTCTAGGGCCCTGTCCCAAATGGCACACTTCATATGCACTTTCGGTCTTGTGGACTTAGAATGGCTGCCGCGTGCGCATGTCCATTAAGTCCACGAGACCGTAGGGTGTCCCATTTGTCATTTTAGGTCTCAGTAGGGTGCTTGCAAGCGCCCCCTTTGCGGTCGATATGCACCCTACGGTCTCGTGGACTTAATAAACATGCGCACGCGGCAGCCATTCTAAGTCCACAAGACCGAAAGTGCATATGAAGTGTGCCATCTGGTGCGGGTTCTGCAGCTGACTTTTTCCCGACAGTCAAATCGGCATTACGTCATGAAAGTGCGGACTCGTAGGAAGACCGCGAGGGTTTAGGGTGCCATTTGGGACAGGGCCTATTAATCCTGAAGACATTGAATAGCTGGTTCAGGTGTGTTTGATTAGGGCTGAAGCTAAACTCTGCAGGACAGTGGCCCTCCAGGACTGGAATTGCCCACCCCTGCTATAGACTGAACATGCAATACGCATATGCATGACATCATTGTTTTCACAGATTCACGTTTTGTTGTTTAAACGGAGACTGTTTTCAAAAACTTGCACTTTGAAACCTGTTTTCAGGCACCCAAAATGCCATTGTCGTGTAAATGAACGGCCAAAACGCATAAAAAGAGACATTTCATACAACTTTACACATCGAACATATGTATTGAATTCATATTTAAAACAAAAGTTCAAGCTTAATATTTTTCCATTCAAACCCTCAGGAACATTTGCTAAAATGTCCCTGCAAGACGTTGATGGAACTTGGGGATAGTTCACCCAATTGTTCCCGCCGGAAGCTACATATTTTACTTTATAACGTGTTAAATTTGGATATTTTTCTTACACAAACCCATCGATTCGCTTCAGAAGGCCTTTATTAACCCCCGGAGCCGTGTGGAGTACTTTTATAATGGATGGATGCACTTTTTTGGACTTCAAATTTTGGGCTGCCATTCACTGCCATTATAAAGCTTGGAAGCGTCAGGATATATAACTCCGATTGTATACGTCTGAAAGAAGAATGTCATTAGGATGGCTTGAGGGTAAGTAAATCATGGGGTAATTTTAATTTTTGGGTGAACTATCCCTTTAAGTTCCTTCAGAACGGAAAAGACACTCAGATGAATGGCAAAACGTCTTCTAACAACACGTAAATTATGTTGAACGAAACTTCACATTCTTGTGCTTCCAGAACATTCTCCCTCCAAATAAACTGCTCTTGTAGGCATGGCAATGAATGCTAACAATCTTACTGGGAATGAAGGAATGCCAACTTGCAAATCTCTGTAAAAGCATCAGGATCCACTGACTGGCACTTACACACAATTAACGATTTAAACATTTGCCACATTCTGGACTAAGTTATCCTCGGGGAAACAAAGAAGAGAAAGCCTTTAGAAAGAAACTTTCATTAAACGTGGTGAGAGAGAGCGGTAAATTCTTCCCATCACTCTCTCCAAACCCTTTCCTAGTGATTTATCTGGCTCTTATAATGGCATCAGTGGGAGTTCTGTGGTCTTGGATGCGTCTCGAGGTGGATCTGCACTGAATTAAAGAGCCTGAAGAGAGAGGGATGAGTTATCCAATCGATGCTTCACCGCTCACACTAAATAAGTCAACCAATCAGAGTCAACACTACAGATACTCCTTCAACTGAACTCATTTTAGTATTCAGGAAACTCAACAGGAGCAAATCGCACCATTAAAGCATAGTCGTTTAAAAACTTGCATAATCCAAAATATGAGAAAAATAAGTACATTTTGATTTTAAGTAGACTAATACTGAATTTAGCTAGATGTTAAAGGGATAGTTCACCCAAAAAGACAGATTTCGGCAGCCATTAGCTGGGTTTCCATCCAAACGTGAAGCGAATCTTTTCAAAGTTCGCAAAAAAAGAAAAAGAAAAAATGCAAATTAGGTTTCCATCGAGTTGTTTGAGCGGACGATGGTGGTATTGGTAATCAACAGTAAATAAAACACCATCAGCGGAAACAGTAGTGATGTGTTGTTCGTGAACGAGTCAGCTCTATAAGCCGGCTCCTTTAAGTGAACTGTGAAAGTCGGTTCCCGTCTGAGAGCCGTTTTCAGGTCAGAAAACAGAGATGACTAACATTGAATAATTTAAGTGAAATATGTGCATAAATTTCAATCACAGGACAAACATTACTAAATTTGACCGAATTTTTCCCAGAAGTGGGAAATGAAGAGCCGTTTGGGAGCTGAAAGAGCCGGCTCTTATTACTGATCTGAGCCAAATGATCCGGTTCCCTAAAAAGAGCCCTCACGTGAGTTTGATGTTCGCTACGTCAGAATTTATACTATGGTAGTCAATGGCTGCCGAGATCTTCTTTGTTACAAACATTCTTCCAAATATCTTCTTTTGTGTTCAGCAGAACAAAGAAATGTATACAGGTTTGGAACAGCTTGAGGGTGATTAAATGATGACAGAATTCTTATTTTTGGGTGAACTGTCCCTTTAATGATTACATGCAAATGCAAAAAGTAAATGACAGAGATCTGCACTTTTTTCCAAACACTTCCAAAAACCTGCACTGACCCCTGATGTTGAAATGCAACTTTGCATGTTGTGAGGGAATGTCTTTGCTGTGTCACATTGACAGTAGATATTGCGGCCCTGTCATTGCAACAAAAGCAAAAGTACGGTGGAGAAAAAAAAAGAGAAGTGGAAGGTCTGACCTGTGAATACAGTGGCGACCAGAGCAGCGCTGGCGATGTCATTTCCGTGGCTTACCACAACCATTTCCTGTAAAGTATTCTGAGGCCTCAAAATTACAGCTTCTGTGCATGGCAAAGCCTCTGTTACCTCTTTCATTTCGTAAAAGCTGCATGTATTTCGATAGGTTCTTTAAAAGGGTTAGGCACCTCTCTTTAAAAATATATACAGACAGTTTCTGCATAAGTGCATTAAATCTTGCATGTGTGCTAGTCAAAAATGGATGGCCAAGTTTTTCTGCGCTCTTTCATTTGATTTAACCAGCGTATATTTTACCTGGTTTTAAAATAATATGGATATAGATAAGGCCGATAACTCTCGGTAAAGATAATGCACTGTCTGCTGCTAATTAAAGCAGCTGCTGCAGGCACTTATGCATCGGCCACTGCGTGCATCGTCCACCAGGGGGCGCTCGGGAGATCACAGCGGTGATATTATGGCACAACAAATATTTAAACGTTTTAATTCAAAGAATTGGTACTGACATAAATATTATCCGCCCTAGCTATATGTGTAAACATTTTTAAATAATATACCTTATACCTGGACTCTAATCGGTCCATCCTGATCAGCGTGACAGCGCCGTTTATGTGGCGCTTTAGTAGTAATTTATACCCCAGTAATTTAAGTAAGAATCTTTAATACTAATATATAATGTTGCTGTTAAAATACATATTGTTAAATGTAAAAATAGGGAAAATATTATTTAGACTCAACGTAACTGACCAATCAGGGACAACTACCGGACATCTGAGCCACGCCCAATTCGCCATCGTATAATCTCTTCGCGTTTACATTTACAGATATAAATTATCAAAGTGCTTTTTTAATAACAGTTCATGTGACGTAAAATTCTTACCATTATTAAATTAGATTTAAAAGCAGGGTCTATTTACACTATAATTAATATCGGTTCAATACTGCATAAAATATATTAATATGTGGTAATTCTATATGTTTTGTTTTCTAAAAGGTTTATTAAAGGTCAATTAAAATTTGTAATCTAGAAAGAAAAAAAAATGCATCTTCAGCAGGGCTGTGTAGTTTTTATTTTGCTATACTGCCGTCTTGTGGACGTTTTTCAGTAGAGCAGAGAAATCACTTTACACACGTTTACATTTAACAATATAATGTGACCGGAGTGCTTTGCATTTGTTAATAATAATTTTGTAAACAAATCTTTACCGTTATTAAATGACATTCAGAAGTAGGTCCTACTATAATTAATAAGGTTTAATACTGTAAACCTGCGTTAATATGATAATATATGCAGTAATTAATATACAGTCATTTTATTTATATCTCAAAGTATTATTTGAAGAAAATCTATTTAAAGTTATAATTTAGAAACAAAAAAAGCACAAATAGTTTGAAGTAAAAAAATTTGCTGTATTATTTTATTTGCATTTTACTGCCACATTTTTTAGTAGTGCAGCGAAATCACTTTAGCAGAAATTTACATGTTTACATTTACTGACTCAAGTCCATAAAGGGCGATTAGAGGGCTTTTGTTAATGGTAATTAATTACCATTATTTAAAGGAACACGCCGGCTTTAGCTTATTCACCGTATCCCCCAGAGTTAGATAAGTCCATACATACCATTTTTATCTCCTTGCGTGCCATAACTCTGTCTGACGCACCCACCGCTAGCCTAGCTTAGCACAAAGACTGGAGGTTAAAGGCTCCAGCTAGCCTACTGCTCAATAAGTGACAAAATAACGCCAACATTTTCCTATTTACATGTTGTTATGTGTATAGTTACATTGTGTACTAAGACGGAAAATGAAAAGTTGCAATTTTCTAGACCAATATGGCTAGGGACTATACTCTCATTCCTGCGTAATAATCCAGGAACTTTGCTGCCGTACCATGGGTGCAGCGGTGCAATGATATTACGCAGCGCCTGAAAATAGGCTAACTTCCGTCAACATAACCAACGTGACAACCTGCTTGCACAAAGAGCGTGCTGGGGACTATTTTCAGGCGCTGCGTAATATCATTGCGCAATGTCATGTTGGCGTTATTTTGTCGCTTATTGAGCAGTAGGCTAGATGGAGCCGTTTACCTCCAGTCTTTGTGCTAAGCTAGGCTAGCGGTGGGTTCGTCAGACAGAGTTATGGCACGCACAGAGATGAGAATGGTATGTATGGACTTATCTAACTCTGGGGGATACAGTGAATAAGCTAAAGTCCCAAAAAGTCGCCGTGTTCCTTTAAAGTAGACCCTATTGATACTAGAATTAATAAGGTTTAATACTGAAAATCTAAATGTTAATATATGCAGCAGTTAATATAGAGTCATTCTAGTTTTTCTCTAAAAGTCTGGTCAATTTAAATCTCTAGAATTCAATTTAATTTTTCGAATGGTTGAAAGCAAACTTCACACCTTCAGGCTTTGCTGTATTACTTTATTCACATTTTACTGCCACCCTGTGGACATTTTTAGCAGTGCAGCAAAATCACTTTAGCGGAACTGGTTGCATTTACTGATTCAAATTCATAAAAGGTGATTTTGCAATTGTTACTGATGATTCATGAGACGTAAAATAATTATCATTATTAATTGACATTCAAAAGTAGGCCCTATTAATACTATAATTAATTGTGTTTAATATACCAAACCTATTTTATTATAAATAAATGCAACAGTTAAAATAGGATAATTCTATTTCTCTCTCTCTCTCTAAAAGACTCATTAAAACCAGTCAATTTATGTCCAATCTAGGTGTTTGAGTCATAGAAATATAACCATAGATGCCTCATTAGTGGCTATTTCAATGGGCCGCTATATGTAAGCCGTCCGCCATATTGGAACGTTCAAACGCGGTCCGTGAACATTCGAGAGCGAGTTTTAGCGTCTACAATCATAGTTAGACGTATGTATGAATATCTATATCTGCAATAGACTTCAGCAGATGATTTCGCGAACACAAATAACTAACACAATACAATAAGATGAAGGCGTCAGCTAACACGACATTAAAAGTCACCATAGTATAAAAACCTGTAATATTGAGTTAATATGCAATAAATAGTTTTTTTTTCTCTAAAATTATTATTAACGCAAATCAATTTAAATGTATAATTAGAAGCAAATTGCATTTTTTTCATTGTTAAAAAAAAACAGTCGACTTTTATTTACTATTTTATTCGCATTTTACTGCCACCTTGTGGAATTAATTCATTACCATTATTAAAAGTAGACCCTATTAATACTGCAAATATACTTAAATATGTTAATATATGCAGCAGTTAGTATAGAGTCATTCTAAAGCGATTCAATTAAAATTTATGGAATCCTATTTAATTTTTCGAGTGGTTGAAAGCAAACTTCACATCTTCAGGCTTTGCTGTATTATTTTAATTGTATGTTACTGCCACCCTGTGGACATTTTTAGTAATGCAGCAAAACCTTTCATGGTTACTGATTAAAGTCCATTAAAGGGGATTTAGCATTTGTTACTTATTCATGAGACGAAAAATTATTACCGTTATTAACTGACATTCAAAAGTAGGCCCTATTAATACTATGATTGTGTTTAATACACCTAACCTATTTTATTCTAAATAATTGCAACAGTTAAAATAGGATAATTCTATTTTTCTCTCTCTAAAAGATTAAAGCCAGTCATTTTAAATGTCTAATCTATGTGCTTTTTTGAGTGTTTGATTCATAGATGTATAAATACACTCACCTAAAGGATTATTGGGAACACCATACTAATACTGTGTTTGACCCCCTTTCACCTTCAGAACTACCTTAATTCTACGTGGCATTGATTCAACAAGGTGCTGAAAGCATTCTTTAGAAATGTTGGCCCATATTGATAGGATAGCATCTTGCAGTTGATGGAGATTTGTGGGATGCACATCCAGGGCACGAAGCTCCCGTTCCACCACATCCCAAAGATGCTCTATTGGGTTGAGATCTGGTGACTGTGGGGGCCATTTTAGTACAGTGAACTGATTGTCATGTTCAAGAAACCAATTTGAAATGATTCGAGCTTTGTGACATGGTGCATTATCCTGCTGGAAGTAGCCATCTGAGGATGGGTACATGGTGGTCATAAAGGGATGGACATGGTCAGAAACAATGCTCAGGTAGGCCGTGGCATTTAAACGATGCCCAATTGGCACTAAGGGGCCTAAAGTGTGCCAAGAAAACATCCCCCACACCATTACACCACCACCACCAGCCTGCACAGTGGTAACAAGGCATGATGGATCCATGTTCTCATTCTGTTTACGCCAAATTCTGACTCTACCATCTGAATGTCTCAACAGAAATCGAGACTCATCAGACCAGGCAACATTTTTCCAGTCTTCAACTGTCCAATTTTGGTGAGCTTGTGCAAATTGTAGCCTCTTTTTCCTATTTGTAGTGGAGATGAGTGGTACCCGGTGGGGTCTTCTGCTGTTGTAGCCCATCCGCCTCAAGGTTGTGCGTGTTGTGGCTTCACAAATGCTTTGCTGCATACCTCGGTTGTAACGAGTGGTTATTTCAGTCAAAGTTGCTCTTCTATCAGCTTGAATCAGTCGGCCCATTCTCCTCTGACCTCTAGCATCAACAAGGCATTTTCGCCCACAGGACTGCCGCATACTGGATGTTTTTCCCTTTTCACACCATTCTTTGTAAACTCTATAAATGGTTGTGCGTGAAAATCCCAGTAACTGAGCAGATTGTGAAATACTCAGACCGGCCCGTCTGGCACCAACAACCATGCCACGCTCAAAATTGCTTAAATCACCTTTCTTTCCCATTCTGACATTCAGTTTGGAGTTCAGGAGATTGTCTTGACCAGGACCACACCCCTAAATGCATTGAAGCAACTGTGATTAGTTGATTAGATAATTGCATTAATGAGAAATTGAACAGGTGTTCCTAATAATCCTTTAGGTGAGTGTAGATTCCTCATTGGTGGATGTTTCTATAGGCCTACATATCTATGGTTTGAGTGACCTTCAAACTCCGCTGTATTATTTTATTAGCATTTTACTAATAATTGTGGTAGTGCAGCAAAATATTTTTAGCGTTACTTGTCAAATTGATATGCCAGACTGATTATAAATCAAAATCAGGTGTTTTATGAGTAAGTGCTGATTATTTAAGTACAAAACAATACAGTGTCAGAATTATTTGTTTTGAACAAATAACTAAAATAGGCATTAAAATAAAAATAATTCACAAACAACTTGATTGTTGTATGAAATATATTTATTATGAAGGGGGAAAATCTACTGTCATAAAAGGGACAAAAAAAAGACATGTAACAAAACATGACGTCTACATTGATGACAGCATTTCATGAGAAGTTGACCTGCTCACAGTTTCACACACACGTGGGGGTCAGGCTGACCTGGGGTCAGTGCGGCATTTTTAGCTCTAATGCTTTTATAAAGCTGGGAATGGCAGGCATATTGAGATCCATCCACTCAAACAGGATGACTTCAACCCAAGCCAGAGGCACAAGAGCGGGGCGGAGCGACCGATGGCGGCTGTCTTAAAGCACTATGCTGGGAGCAAAGGAAATTTTACAACATCATTCAAACGGGCGATTCTTAACATCATGTGGGTGTGCAGTCCTGTCAAAATATTTGTTTCCTTCATAACATTTTAACCCCAAAGAAAGAAGATTTCATTGCACGAGCCAGTCGGGTGTCAGTGTGAATAGTAGTGCTGTTAGCTGACGGAAACGCTGGATGTTTGATCGTCAGCATGTTTTTTGTGAGCTTGAGTAATAACAGAATAGGTAAACAGTAACAAATACATACCGGATACGCTCACGCAAACATATTTACACATCCATGCAGCCGGAGCCGAGGGTAGCAGCGTGTTAGTTAGGACATGAACGTGTGGCTGAGCTGGTTCATACGAAAAAACATAGCTTCAGACAGGCCATGTCCGAGCCGACGAGGAGAACGAGTGTAACCATGATGACTGAAGGAGAGCACAGTGATTGATGCAGGTCCATTACAGATGAGACAGGAAATGACCTCACGGTTCTGACGGTGAAGCAGAGGAGATCTGGGTTCAGGCTCTATGTAGTGCTGTCAGGAGGGACGATCCTTTGGCGAGCGGTCTTGGGTCGGTGGCGGGGTGTCGGGGGCAAGCTGCGTTCGCTCTCGGACTCGGAGGGCTCGGTTTCAGTCTGCGGGGAACCGGTGTCACCCACCAACTCCCGCAGGAACTTAAACTTAGACAGGAAGAGTTGCCACACCACATACCACCCTAAAACAAGACAAGACACACTGTCAATGTAATGCACCATGTTTGGCTGTCAGGTTTACTCTAGAACTATGAGAAAGACGATAGGCGTTTGCATTTATATCTTCTCAAACATGAAAATTTTTTATTCTAGTTCACACTAAAGCAGTATGATAGAGCACAGATTCAGCTGCTATTTGCAAATGTATATGTGGATTTAATGCCCTTCAGATGCCTCACAGGCAAAACTCTTTTATAAGCTTATTATACATTTTTACAGCAGTTAATCTAAAAAAAATTTATCCCATTACAAATACATTTCTTAATAAAGATTATTTCTTACTGATTCTGAAGTAAAATATAAAATATGCAACATATCAATCAAATAAGAATCATGATAATCAAATATAAAATATCTAGATGAATTATGGGAATGAGAATCTAGTGGGAAAATGTCATGAAAATAATGTCAAAAGCTAAATCTTAATATTTTCAAGTTCATTACACAAAATACAATTTTTTTTTTTTTTTTTGGGGTAAAATAGGAAATACAAAAATACAATACAAATCTAAAGTAAAAACTAAGAATTAAATTCTTAGGTACTAAGAACTACTAAGAATTTAGTAGGAAAATGTAATCAAAATAATGTCAAAATGCAATAAGACAGAACAAATGAACAAACAACAGAACAAACGACAGAACGATAGATAGAATCATAGAACAACCGAACTAACAATAGAACAAATGAACAAACAAAAGAACGAATGAACAAACGAAAGAACGAATGAACAAACGAAAGAACGAACGAACAAACAAATGAACGAACGATAGAATGATAGATAGAATTATAGAACAACAGAACAAACAAAGAACGAATGAAATGATAGAATGAATGAACAAACAAAAGAACGATAGATAGAATCATAGAACAGAACGAACAATAGAACAAATGAACAAACGAAAGAACGAATGAACAAACGAAAGAACGAATGAACAAACGAAAGAACAAACAAACAATAGATTGATAGACAGAACGATAGATAGAACAATAGATAGAATTATAGAACAACAGAACGAACAATAGAACAAATGAACAAACGAAAGAATGAATGAAACAAAAGAACAAATGAACAAACGATAGATAGAACAATAGATAGAACAATAGATAGATAGAATTATAGAACAACAGAACAAACAAAGAACGAATGAACAAACGATAGAACAATAGATAGAACCATAGATAGAACGAACAATAGACAAATGAACAAACAAAAGAACGAATGAACAAATGATAGAACGATAGACAGATAGAATCATAGAACCACATAAGGAACAATAGAACAAATGAACAAACGAAAGAACGAATGAACAAACGATAGAACCATAGATAGATAATCATAGAACAACAGAACGAACAATAGAACAAATGAACAAACGAAAGAACGAATGAACAAACGAAAGAACGAATGAACAAACGAAAGAACGAACGAACAAACAAACAAATGAACGAACGATAGAATGATAGATAGAACAATAGATAGATAGAATTATAGAACAACAGAACAAACAAAGAACGAATGAACAAATGAAAGAACGAATGAACAAATGAAAGAACGATAGATAGAATTATAGAACAACAGAACGAACAATAGAACAAATGAACAAACAAAACAACGAAAGAACGAATGAACAAACGAAAGAACAAACAAACAAACAAACAAACAATAGATTGATAGACAGAACGATAGATAGAATTATAGAACAGAACGAACAATAGAACAAATGAACAAACGATAGAACGATAGATAGAACAATAGATAGAACAATAGATAGAATTATAGAACAACAGAACAAACAAAGAACGAATGAACAAACAAAAGAACGAATGAACAAACGATAGATAGAACCATAGATAGAACGAACAATAGAACAAATGAACAAACAAAAGAACGAATGAACAAACGATAGAACGATAGACAGATAGAATCATAAAACAACAGAAGGAACAATAGAACAAATGAACAAACGAAAGAACGAATGAACAAACGATAGAACCATAGATAGATAATCATAGAACAACAGAACGAACAATAGAACAAATGAACAAACGAAAGAACGAATGAACAAACGAAAGAACGAATGAACAAACGAAAGAACGAACGAAAGAACGAACGAACAAACAAACAAATGAACGAACGATAGAATGATAGATAGAACAATAGATAGAACAATAGATAGATAGAATTATAGAACAACAGAACAAACAAAGAACGAATGAACAAATGAAAGAACGATAGATAGAATTATAGAACAACAGAACGAACAATAGAACAAATGAACAAACGAAACAACGAATGAACAAACGAAAGAACAAACAAACAAACAAACAATAGATTGATAGACAGAATTATAGAACAGAACGAACAATAGAACAAATGAACAAACGATAGAACGATAGATAGAACAATAGATAGAACAATAGATAGAATTATAGAACAACAGAACAAACAAAGAACGAATGAACAAACAAAAGAACGAATGAACAAACGATAGATAGAACCATAGATAGAACGAACAATAGAACAAATGAACAAACAAAAGAACGAATGAACAAACGATAGAACGATAGACAGATAGAATCATAGAACAACAGAAGGAACAATAGAACAAATGAACAAACGAAAGAACGAATGAACAAACGATAGAACCATAGATAGATAATCATAGAACAACAGAACGAACAATAGAACAAATGAACAAACGAAAGAACGAATGAACAAACGAAAGAACGAATGAACAAACGAAAGAACGAACGAACAAACAAACAAATGAACGAACGATAGAATGATAGATAGAACAATAGATAGAACAATAGATAGAATTATAGAACAACAGAACAAACAAAGAACGAATGAACAAATGAAAGAACGATAGATAGAATTATAGAACAACAGAACGAACAATAGAACAAATGAACAAACGAAACAACGAATGAACAAACGAAAGAACAAACAAACAAACAAACAATAGATTGATAGACAGAACGATAGATAGAATTATAGAACAGAACGAACAATAGAACAAATGAACAAACGATAGAACGATAGATAGAACGATAGATAGAATTATAGAACAACAGAACAAACAAAGAACGAATGAACAAACAAAAGAACGAATGAACAAACGATAGATAGAACCATAGATAGAACGAACAATAGAACAAATGAACAAACAAAAGAACGAATGAACAAACGATAGAACGATAGACAGATAGAATCATAGAACAACAGAAGGAACAATAGAACAAATGAACAAACAAAAGAACGAATTAACAAATGAAAGAACAAACGATAGAACGAATTAAACGAAAGAACGAATGAACAAACAATAGAACGAATGAACAAACGAAAGAACGAATGAACGATAGAATGATAGGTAGATAGATAGAACGACAGAATCATAGAACGACAGAGCAAACGATAGAGCGAATGAACAAATGATAGAACAAATGAATGAACAAACAATAGAATGAATAAACGATAGAACCAATGAACAAGCAATAGAACGAACGAACGATAGCTAGAATTAATGAATGAACAAACAATAGAACGAATAAGCAACTGATAGAATGAATGAACAAAGGATAGATAGATAGATAGATACTGCAATACTTGTTAATCTTAGTTAATGTTCATTTTAATATTTATCAATGGAAGTCTTCATTAGTTAATGCACTATGAGCTAACATAAACAAAATATGAACAGCTGTATACTAACAAACATTACCAAAGATGAATGAAAGCTATAAATATATTGCTGATTGTTAGTTAATGTTAGCTAATGCAACCTTTTTGAGTCTTATCTGAGAATTCAGTGGGGAAAATGGTGCAAACATTTTTCACACAAAATATAATTATTTTTTTCTTTTTTATGTTTTGACTTTTAATATGACTTTTATTTTACTTTTGAATATGACCTGGGCTCACTCTTGGTAGAATTTGAGACTTTATTCCAACAGATTCTGACACTGTAGTCAACACAGACCAATGGTGTTCCTCGTAACCAGTAACACACAGAAGGGGCAGCAGGTTCAGTGACCTACATAGATCTGGGCCAAGCAGGCCTTTGACATGATGACACAGATCTGCACAGCTCCTCAAATCTCACACACACACACACACACTTATGTAAGAGCGGACAGGATTCTACAGTACAGAAAACCTTTTCACAGCCACTGTGCTCTTAACACATGTGGGTCAGCCTGAGAGACCTTGACTGAAGTCAGCACTCGACTCACAACAAGCTGGAGAAATGAGACGCCCGTGGCGTAATCAAACCTGCTGACAGTCGGCAAACCTGCTCTATTTTTGCAATGCTCGACTGTACAGACCGCATTCTCACTCATGGGGCCATAAATCAGGACTGTGAAGCCACTTTTTCTCAGAAATGAGACAAGGTTCATGACCTTTAGATGTCAATCACTGCTTAGACTTCACAAAATCATGCAATTCCTCAAATCTCCAGTTTAAGATAACCTACACTGACCCTGAAAGGATTTGGACAATCAAGTCACACAAAAATGTCTGAATGTCATTGCATCAGATAAAAAAATTAACCAGAGCAAGTGTGTGTGCCGCAGGATCTTTTCTTAGAGGTTTGAGGGCCACTTACCAAAGAGCATGAAGAGGAGGACACATATCAGCGTGGCCACAATCACCAACACCGTCAAACCAACACTCTGCCACATCCTCCCCTCCTTTCCTAGAAGAAAAACAAAGAAAATTAAAGCTGCAAGCAGCGATGAAAGGGCCCTCGCACCCGGGAGCACCGCCACCCAGTGGCCTCAGGAAAACAGCGAATAGTGGGCGACATGCATTTAAGCGGGGAAATATATGAAAAAATAGACGTCACTTCAATGTGCCACACTTCCTGCTGCCAGCAGATGGCACTTTGACTATAACGAAAAGGCCAGGACTATTATCAAACGTGTGAAGTTTGCGGCGTATTGGACATTGTATACCTGACTTACAACAGCTTCCTGTGTCATGGCGAAACATCAGACTTTGTCAGGACGCCACGGACACGCCCTCCAGCGAAAACTCAAGTTTTTCCAGGTTGCGTCCGTTGCTGGAGCGGCTGAGAAGGGTGCGCTGTCATTACACAGAGAGCTCTGAGAAGGGTCTGCTGGCATTATATTGCACAACAGCGGCATCTAGAGGCAAAATAAAAACGCCTCCTGTTGTTTATATTGACACTGTAAGGGTGGTTCGCCTACAGTGGTTAAGGCTGCAGGGTTGCCGAATGACTAAAGAAACGTTATCAGCAAGATGGTAGAAAACTGTACATTTCTCATCTATTACCCACTGCAACTTATACCAAAGGCGGAAATAAGCGCAGTTACAACAGCAAAATGTGGGAGAGCGTTGCTATAATGTGACTATTGCATTGCAATAGGCAGCACTTCAAAGTCAATACACAGCATGTATATACTGTAAATATATTTATATAATTTATATTATATATAAATATAACAATCTTAAATATATACATGCATGTGGATGTATTTATATATACATCATAATTATACACAGTACACACGCACATATATTATGTGTAAACAGTCTTTTATTTTGGATGCGATTAATGGATTTGACAGCAGTAGTTATAATCAATATCAAAGTACCATGTTATTACCATCTGATACCACATCGACGTACCATAGTACAGTACTTTTTAGTCACACACCGCAGATAATATATTTTATGTTGCATGTCTAAAACAAAGATCAACCCACCCTGTCTGCATAATACAATAGCAATAAAACAAAATGTACCATCGTATTACAATATTTCAGAAACTGACACTATGGCAAAAGTACAGCGGAGGTACTTTGAACATATAGTAATGTACTGAAACTGACCATGAAAAGTGTAACGTTAGCCATATCATATAATACCATGATCAATCTAATTTTGCAGTCGTGATATCAGTATAAAGTACACGCGCAAACACACGCGCAGCTCCGATGCTGATATGAGTCATGCAGCTGAAAGTGTTTATGTTTCTGATGATCAGATTTATGATCAAACTCACAGCCGTTCACTCCTCACAGTCTTCACGCCAAATCCCGCGGGGACGGAGGCCGGTAGCGCCGCGTGTCATGGAGGGTCTCAAATATTCTCCTTATCTACATCATTGCGACATTTACAGAGAAAATAGAATAACGGAGAAAACAGCGAGCTCGAGTCAACAACACGCACTCAATCTGAGATGACCCGGAAGTGCTCACGCCTGCCGTTCCGCCTCGCGGAATTGTGGGAATTGTCGTTTTTACCGCCCAAAAATAATTAAATAAACTACATCAGTCTGAAGAACTTGTCTCACTTCACTAAGTTATTCTGTTCTTTTCTTTATAAATAATTTTTTAACATGGTACCATGCAATGTTGTGACTTTTTGAAATGGTAGCTACAATATTATAGTGTTTGGACCTTTAATTATTCTCTTAGGCTATCTTTATTACCTTTATAAGATTTTTTCCCTACTTTCTTTCTATAGCCTATTTGTTTTTCATTTATTCCTACAGTGGGTCCACTAATAATTCACTAATAAATAGGCCCATTCGTATATTAATATGCACAGGTGAACGTCTCACAAAAAATCCATCGCAAATCTCAAGCTAATGCAGTTTTGCTTACTCTTTTACTGTTAACAGTGATGAAATATACTGCGAAAACTATGTTATAGTTAACTATAAACTATCTATGAATACTTAATTTTATATATAAAATAGGCCTATCTGTTTTAAAAAATGTCATCTTAACATGTTTATAAGGTATGGAGTCCCTAAAGGGGTGGTGGTGAAAAAAAACAAAAAAAAGTTAATTTAATTTAATAAAAAAAAAAAAATAATTCTTCGCGAAACTTTTGTGTTCCCCCGAAAAACAGCTCAGTACGTTAACAATGGAGCGGTTCATATAGTTTTATTTTGAACTTGGACTTAAGCATAAAGAAATGCAGTCAGTGCTTAACTACTTAAATAAGTTCAGTAAAGTTGGCATATTCACAGATTTAAACTTCCCGGATCAATAACTTGTGAGCTAAACATTATTAAAATACAAATGACACCTCTTTTAACATAGACAACGAGCTACAGCCTAATTTTCCTCAAAATGAGCCTTATAATATGAGAGACAAGTCTGAAGGGACCGTCTACAAGGTGCAAAACCCGAAAAAAATGTTACACAGTGTAGTGTTCAAATGTAGTGTTCAATTGTAGTGCCAAATTCAGTGGGTGCACTAGGCACCTGCACAAAAATTTTCCTTATTTGCAGGGAAAATAGAGGGGGGCAGGCACAGCAGGCCAAATGCCTGCCCCCATGCCAATGTCTGACAATTTGGCCTCCGCTGTTTCTGCAGCGGGCACTGGAGTTTTCCTGACAGATAAAGTAGGAGGCTGTGAAACTCATGTATTGATTGATACCGGGGCACAGGTTTCGATTATTCCCAAGCAGTTCTGGTTAGATGTAACTAATGGGGGATCTCCTTTAGAGGGATACCAAGACAGAGTAGCTGTTGCAAATGGCAGAGAAATGTTAATTTTGGGTCGCTGGCAGACTGATTGTCATTTTGATTCTTGTTGTTGACTTTTTGGTGGCTGATATTACCCCCAAGACGTTTTGTTGGGGACTGATTATCTGGGCGAGAAATGTTGCCGGTTAATGGGCAAGAAGCTCCCCCTGTTTGAAGTTGATAGTGCTCAACCTAAGGTTGTTAAGGTGCAGGCTGATGCTATGATTCTTTCTCGTTCTGAGGTGATTGTACCTGGTAAATTGTACCTGGTGATTGACTCCTTCCACAACATTATGAGGGTATGTTGGAGCTTTTTTCCATTATGATGCCCACTTGTGAGGTTTTGGTACCCCGAGTTGTTTGTAAGGTTGATAGAGGGGTGGTGCCTGTGCGGGTTATTAATTTGTCAGACAATAATTGTGTTTTGAAGCAAAATATGAAGATGTAGAGGTAGAAGATACAAACGAACAATCAAATGCTCTCCTCTCCTTTTACTGTTGACTATTTGGTGTCACACTTTGGACTGAAGGGCCGGGGGTTTAATTCTAGCCAGATTGAAGAGTTATTGCAGCATAATGCATCTGTGTTTAGTAAGGGGGATACTGACTTAGGAAGGACTCACCTTTCTTTACATAAAATAGATTCTGGTTCTGCACAGCCTGTTAAATTGCCCCCTCGTTGTGTTCCTTTGCACCTCCAACAGGAGGTTGCTAAGTATATAAAACAGATGCAAGATAATGGCATTATTCATCCCTCATGTAGCCCGTGGGCAGCACCTGTGGTTTTAGTGAGAAAAAAAGATGGTAGTCTTCGTTTTTGCATAGATTATCGTAAACTTAATGGCATTACAAAGGATGCATATCCGCTTCCCAGGACTGATGATGCATTGGATAGCTTAACCAATGCTTGTTGGTTTTCTACCTTAGATTTAGCCAGTGGTTACTGGCAGGTGGAGGTTGATCCTCAGGATAGACCTAAAACTGCATTCATTACTTGTCAAGGTCTATTTGAATTTAATGTTTTAAATTTTGGGATTTGTGACTCAACGTTTTTATGGATGATTTGCAGTAGACCACTTGCTTAGTGTACTTAGATTATATTATTGTTTTTGGACAAACTTTTCAAGAACATCTTCAAAGATTGGATGAGGTTCTCCTTAAACTTCGTCATGCTAATCTTAAGGTTAAACCTTAAGTACACACGTTTTGCCTCCCAAGTGCAATACTTGGGCCATGTTATCTCTGCTGAGGGAGTGATGGCTGATCCATTGAAGGTAGAGGCTGTACGCAGCTGGCCCACCCCTAAAACCCAAACTGAGGAGAGAAGTTTTTTAAGATTGGCTTCTTATTATAGGAGATTTATTAAAGATATAGGAGATTTACTAAAGACTGAGATTGCCCGTCCCTTACATCAGCTTACTGAAAAGGGGAAGAGATTATGTTGGGGGTTCAGCAGTACAGATGGTCCTCCCTAAGAATTTGATGCCTGAGGTGTTGTCTATGTTGCATAATACACCTACTGGGAGACATCTCGGTATTCAGAAATTGCAAGCCAAGGTGAAGGTTTTAACTGGCCTGGGTGGTTTGGGGACGTAAAAAAAAGTGGTGTAGGGAGTGCTATGACTGTGCATCTCATAAAGCTGGTGGTAAAGCCCCTTGTGCTCCACTTCAGATGTCTGTAGCGTCCCGCCCTTATGAGCGTGTGGCATTACATATACTGGGTCCATTACCAGAGACTGCTAATAAAAACAGGTACATTTTAGTGATTGGTGATTACTTTTCGAAATGGACCAAAGGATTCCCCCTTCCTAATAAGGAGGCACAGTCCATTGCCAAAGTGTTGTTGGAGGAGTGGGTATGCCGGTATGGAGTGCCTCGGAGTGTGCATTTGGATCAAGGGAGAAATTTTGAGTCTGGTTTGTTTAAGGAGATGTGCAGATTGCTGCAAATAAATAAGTCTCGGACTTCTCCTTATCATCCCCAGGCTGGGTTAATAGAACGGTTTAACCGTACACTGTTAATGCTTTCATTGTTCATGGATGTTAATCAGATGAATTGGGACAGGTTGCTGCCCTATGTAATGATGGCCTATCGCAGCAGTGTGCAGGCAACCACCGGGTTTACACCGTATAAGGTTTTATTTGGAAAAGAAATGGTCCTGTCTGTAGATATCATGTTGGGGGTAGATAATACGCCAAAGTTCCAGTCTGTAAATGAATATGTAATGGGGGTTGCAGAAAGTTTATCTACCGTAGTGGTGCTGATTTTTGGGTGATTTTCACTTCTATGTAGTTGGTGAATTGGTTTGAATCCAAAATAAAGCTCGAAAACGGGGCGTGTGTCCAAAATTGCAGAGACGTTTTAAAGGGCCTTTAAAATTTGAAAGGGTGTCTGATGTGCTGTATAGAGTGCAGCTATCAGAAGGGGGTTCTAAGAGTGTCTCAGAAGGGTTTTTTTAATCGAATGAAGCCTTACGTTGCTTGTTCTCTTTCAGAGTCTGTGGGGGAGAATGGCCACCTTCTTATTGGGGACCAGATTGCCAAGCGACAACCTGAGGCACGGCACCCGGCAGGAGGAGGATTCAAGTTTGTCTGGGGGCATCGACTGGCTGATTCAGAGGCTGCTCAGAGAGAGGAGGTGGCTGCTGCATCTGTTGCCTTGGAGCAGAGTCCATTGAAGTCTGCTGTGAAAGGTGGTCTTTCTAGTGGAACTGTACCTTCAGTCCATGTGGACACGGGATCCGGTGTTGTACATCAGGAGAGTGGAGAGCAGCGGATGGCAGGGCAGAGAGAGATTCTGTTCCAGAGTCCCATTCTTGTAAACCACCAGTTCTTTACCAATTCCACCAGGATTATAAATTGTGACTCGAGGACGAGTCCTTTCTACCTGAGGGGAGGGGATAGTGTAATGAACTTTGTGGTTTTCGTGGGGTGTGTGTGTGTCCCTGAATGTTGCTCCTCCCCACTGGAGTATTTCGTCAGCGCGTTATCCTCCCTGTGATGGAACTCTGGGATGATTGAATTCACCTGTAGTGGAAGAGATTTAAGAGATAATCAGCTAGAGAAACGGTGAGTCCAGGCGAGTAAATGTTGACTGCCGTTGTGCTCACGGGGGAAAGAGGGAACGCTATATGTCGCTCGAGACCATTAGGGTTTGTCTGGACGACGAAGACAGACAGCCAGGTTTATCTGTGAACTTAGTTAGATAGTGGGGAAGTGGTACGTAGGAGCGCTGGCTTTTTGTCTCTTCTTTGCTGATTGCACCTGGATGTCTGAGCACGTACGATAGTGCTGAGAAAGACTGTGGACTCACAACACTGACATATGGACTGCGGCCCCTTTGTCTCTGCCTAACTGCCATGAGTTTGGAGAAGGATGTTTATGTTCTGTGGATGTGGACCTGGCAAGACGGTCTTCTTCCCCTAGACCCCGGGGGGGGGGGGGGGGGTCTTGTTTCCTGGAGGCTGGGAAGTGTTTTATATTTTAATTATTTTTGTCTGTGTGTTTGTATGTGTATGAATGAATGTTGTAGGTGTGAATTTTAGAAGTATACACGCTTTGTACACGCTGAGCTGGGGAATGCTTATTTCGTTTCAACTGTTTTGCAACAATATGGGTGTGATCACAGTGTCCATTTAGGTAGATTATGCAGTAACCACTAGAGTGCAGTGCAGTGCAATGAGTTTCACTTTTGATGGCAGTTTGTCCTAGTGAGGGCGTATAAGACTGATGTTTGTTAGTAAATGTTATTTAAAAGATATTTCTATTTTGCTGGATTAAATTATCAATAAAGTGACATTTTTCTATTCAGTCTTGGTGGTGTCAGGGGAACGCAATAGTTTTGCAAGGGAAATTCCTCCCATCCTAATTTTTTCCACCACCACATCCCTTTAGGGGCTCCGTAATACAGCCACTTAAAGTGTGTGAATTTTATATTGGCCTGACCACCCTGATTTATGGTTGTGAACTTGAAATGTAAAAATCACACTCAAAAATATCTGTAACACATAGCGAGGTAATCATGTAGGGTTAATATTGGACACAATAAAATAGAAACATTAATCAAAAGTACAAAATAATAATGTCTCTATTCAGATGCTGTAATCACTTTGATGTAAAGTAGCTACAAAAATTATTCTCATCCTTTGAGTAAGAACACATACATTTCAAGTTCAAGTTTCAATTTTATTTATATGGCACATTTACACAGCTACTAGGCTGACCAAAGTGCTTTACAGCAGAACAATATTAAAAGTAAAAAATATAACATACATAGAAAACAAATCAAAACAAAAATAAGAGCAACATAGTTAAACGTTACCATAAAGCAGGAGGACCGGAAACAGAAATCAAAACTCAGATAAAAATTAATAAACCAAAAATCAATAAGCAAGAGAAAACAGGTAGGTTTTTAAAAGAGACAAAGAAGGGGCCGTTCTAACCTCTAGAGACATGGAGTTCCAGAGTCATGGCTCTGCCACCGCAAATGCACGCTCAACTCTACGCTTTAGTCTAAAGTGAGGGACTACCAGCAGAGCCTGGTCGCAGGATCTTAGGCTTTGAGACGGAGGGATGAAGAAGTTCAGAAAGGTAAACAGGAGCTAGATAATGTAGAGATTTAAATACAAAAAGGAGAATTTTATCATCTATTCTCTGGTGAACCGGCAACCAGTGAAGAGATCTGAGAATAGGAGCGATATGCTCATGTTTCCGACACTTGTGAAGAAGTCTGGCCGCAGCGTTTTGGACTAGCTGAAGACAAGCAATTTGAGATTTAGATATGCCGCAATATTAAGAGTGGCAGTAATCTGGTCGAGATGTAACAAACGCATTAACAGCCATTTCTAGAGTTTTTGAAGTGAGGAAATCTTTGATTTTAGAGAACAGACAAAGCCGATAAAAGCTCGATCCAATTACGGAGGAGATATGTTTGTCAAATTTTAAAGACTGGTCAACAAGAACACCTAAATTCCATACCCGTGAGGATCTAAAAACGGACAAACTCTCCAACTCAGGACTTATACACTGAAAACTCTCATTTGAGCCAAAAACAATAACCTTAGTCTTATCTTCGTTTAGGAAGAGGAAGTTTTGGGCTAGCCATGATTTAACCTCCTCTAAGCATATCAGAAGAGATGTTATTGCTGCAGGGTTTCTTTTAATTGGTAGATAAATCAGTGTCATTCACATAGAAATGAAAAGACACCATGTTTCCTTAGAATGGAACCCAGAGGTCATGTAGAAAGAAAATAGAGAGGGAGCCGCAGGTCAGAGGTGCCATGGAGGAGGTAAAATAACTTTCTGACTGACAGGTAAGACTCAAACCATTTCAGAACAGTTGCTTTTAGACCCACCCAGGACTCTAGTCTAGATAATAGAGTAGGGTGGTCGATAGTATCAAATGCAGCCGATAAATCTAAAAGAATCAGAACCACAGAATCTCCGGAATCCGTAGAGAGATATATATCGTTTAACACTCTCAAGAGGGCGGACTCAGAGCTGTGAGCAGACTTAAAACCAGATTGAAAAACCTCATTGATACAATTACTTGTCAGAAAATGTTGGAGTTGATCCAGTACAATTTTCTCCAATACCTTTGAAGTGAAAGGTAACACAGAAATAGGCCGAAAATTATTTAAAACAGAAGGATCTAGTGAAGGCTTCTTGAGCAAAGGAGTGACCGTAGCTACTTTAAGATAGCAGGAACAGAGTCCGCTTGGAGACACTTGTTGATAAGAGACACCAAACCTGGCCCAATCAAATTAATAATTAATTTTAGAACACTCGGGTGGATGATATCGTATTTTTGATGTTTTTAAACATTAATTACATGAAGCATTGTTTATGAAGTATTTCATATTAGGGGTGTAAATTCATTTTGTATTTGACAGGTGTGATGATCAGTGGAGTTGAGTTTTTACCTCCATCATTGTGGCCTGGGCTAAAATATGGATAGAGTTTCCCAGTGAAAGACTGAGCAGTGAAAGAGTAGATATGAGAGCTGGACTCCACATCATAAAAGGAGACCAGACCCTCCTCATAATCCACAAACACACCGACCCGCTGCGGCTTCACTCTCACACACAGAGAGACAGGAGGACCAGCAAAGGCTTTATATTCATTCTCATTCCTCAGAGCCACAGTCCAGAATCCATTACTGGGATTCACTATGATCTCTCCCTTCCTGTTAATGGATTCTCTGGCCACTCCTAAATCCCATTCGGTCTTTCCCTTCACCTGCACCTCAAAATAAAATCTCCCTGAGGAGAATCCCTCCTTTCCCAGGACAATTGGATATCTACAAAATTTCTCTGGTTTGTCTGGGAGGTTCTGTCTAATGTCTCCATATTTCACTTGTTTTCCATCATCAGACAAGATAAGTTTAGGATGAGCTGTATCAGGATCCAGAGTCACATCCACTGAGAAAACAGAAAATATGAATCACAACTTAATACAGACATTTTGTGATGTGTTTAATGTTTAATCAGTTGTAAATCATACTGTAGGTCAGTGATGAAGCTGTGAGTGTATAAATGTAATCTAGTGCACACACACACACACACACACACACACACACACACACACACTGTACCTGCATACTGCTGCATCCTCTTCAGATCTGTAGAGACACATAACAATAAAACATCATCAGATCTGTAGAGATGTTTATGTGTGGAATTATAGACAAGCTTTAAGGTTATATTTAAAGAATTGTGTACAACATCATGTTTTATCTGATCAATGTGTGTGTTTTTAGCACTGCTCAGCTGTTGAAGCTTCAGGCCTGATATTTCACACACATCTCTCTTCTCATGAAGATCAAATCTGCCTCTTAAACCCAGGATGTCTATTAATTCGATTTTCTGTTTTGGTGAAACGTTTAAAATGATTCTCTGCTAAATTGATTTGCACACAACTGTTTATGGACACCCTTAGGAAATGTAATCACCAAATATATTGATGGAACAACTGAAATGACAAACAATCTCAGAGTTATTTGAATATTAATATTTCTCGTTACAGTTTCCCCTCTATACAGTTAAAAATATAATTAATATTTAATATAGTGCTTTTTTCTGGAGTACATTTTCTCTGTAACTATAGTTTATGGACATTACATGGCTTTCCTGAGGCAAATGTTATGTGACATTATAGGATTGAGCATTACATGAGATTACATGAGACATGATACATTTTGTACTGTAACTAGTAGTGAAGAGGAATAGATGATTGGTTCATGTGTCGCTTGAATTGAGGCTACAGCAGCATGTCACGCCATTTTAAGAATGACAAAATGGTATTTATTGTTTGAATTTTGTTACAAAAATGACAACATTTGAAAGCTATGTCTTTGTTTTGAAAAGAAACCTGCTTTGTCTTGTCTGTGTGTTGTCCGTGTCTGGCGATGTTTTTTCACTGTGTGAGAATATGGATGTGTGGTGTGAGAGCATGAGAACAGAAGTCTCACACTAAATGCATGAGAGTTGTCAGTCCTGATAAAAAGATGATATGTATCTGTACGGTGATATTGTCATACCATTTAGATTGAGTTTCTCCTGTAGAGTGTCCTGCAGTTGAGTCAGAGCTCTCCTCAGAGTCTTTTCACTCTCATCAGTCTTCATACTGATCTCAGGCCAGTTCCTTGTGTTTCTAGAGCTGCACAGGGATGAGTAAATCTACAGCAGGAGAGAGGAGAAATCCTTCAGCATGGGGAGTGTTATGGTGTCATATACTGCATTATCATTGATCAGAGAGATGTTGACTGACCTGTAGGAGGTGGAGGTGATCTTCAGTGTGTGAGAGCTGCTCCAGCTCAGTGTTTCTCATCTTTAGCTCAGTGATCTCCTGCTCCAGCTCTTCAATGAGCTCTTCCTCCTGTTTCTCTGCTGCTTTCTGCTGCTCCTCCATCATCTCCAGCAGTTCAGTCTGACATCTCTCAATGGAGCGGATGAGATCAGTGAAGAGCTCAACACGGGCTGCTTTCTCCTCCTCTGTGTTTCTCTAGGGGCCAACGTAATCAACAAATTATTAGTTATTAAATATAGATAACCGGGTCGAAGCACCAATGGCATATGTAGTTGATACGGTAATATATATATAGTGAAACTAGCGAAAAAGTACATTTATTAATTATAGCACAACTTTATATCCATCTTCTTTGTGAGAATCATCCACAAGATTGGGTACACAGCCTGGTTTTGACACTATGTACTGTATGAATGTGTCAATTTCACATTCTGATTTGAAGTTTTAGCTTCTGAAATGTGATTGTGTGTAAACAACCAGCCTATATTGGTAAAAATCTGCCCACCCCTTTTTTTTTATAATCCCCATAAATCATAAACAGTCTCTCCAAATGAGCGGTTCCAGATACGTAAGAGAAGAGGGAAGCCCCGCCCCTTACTGGTGACGATCTGCTCTAGATCCCGCCCTGATCTATTTCTGTTTCCTGCCATTTCTGTTTCCTCACTGTAGCAGCTGCAGATATACAATGTCTACGCCAAACTTTTTTACAAATGTTCTGTTATTGGATGTGCCAAAATGAACATAAGAGTCTCTATAGACTTTATGCATTAAAGCATGGGCTTCCATGGACTGAAGTCCAGGGGCCTACACTGGGAAGGGGCCTATTGGCTGCACAAAAATTATTTAGATTATTTGTATATGGGAGTTTGCAGCAGTGACAACAGCAACCAACTCACCAACTGACACACCCGTACATTTTCAGGACTCTCAACTGCATTTTCGGTAATGCCCTGCTGTGCGAACGGAACCAGATTGGACAACTAGTTTTCTGTAATGTCATTCAGTGCGAGAGAGCCGCCCTGCGCTGAATGAGGGTTCAGTAATTTGCGCATGGATATAATCTGTGTGTCATCTGAAGGATCCAGTCACTGTTCCATCGGTGCTGCTTTAAAGTCTCAATTTTAATTTTAGGAGGTTTTAAATATGGGGATGGAAAAAATGGAATTGCAGGAATTGCAATATTGCTTAAATGTGATAATTAATTTAAAGGGCTACAATTTAATTAATTAAATGCCAGCACTGCAAAGTTTCAAAGTAAAGATGCGGTGCTGTTGTGCATTCTACTTGCTCGTGCTTTAAGAGCAGTTTGCAATTACCAAATTGCCCACATTTATTCGGAGTAATTATTTTGATCTACTGCTGATGAATAATAAATATTTTGTATAATTTATGTTATTTATGTCATGGAGCTGTACCCATAAACTCGCATTTTAGCCAGAAAAGTTTTGATGGCATCTTCTTTTACACTAGTGTGCCATGGAAAATTATCAAATTCCAGAAAATATGTAAAAATAAATGCTATAAATAAGAATATATCATCAATGTCGGGCCACAACCTTGTGTTTCTATATTTCATAATTTTTGTTTTATAAAATTAATGCTATTGGTCATCCTTTACGTCTGTATACCCGTCCTTCGGATGAGACGTTAAACCGAGGTCCTGACTCTCTGTGGTCATGAAAAATCCCAGGATGAACTCCGGCATCCTGGACAAATTTGCCCATTGGCCTCCATATATACGATTGGATTCATCACTCTGTCTCCTCTCCACCATAAGCTGGTGTGTGGTGGGCGTTCTGGTGCAATATGGCTGCCGTCGCTTCATCCAGGTGGATGCTGCACATTGGTGGTGGTTGAGGAGATTTCCCCCTTCCATGTAAAGCGCTTTGAGTGCCTAGAAAAGCACTATATAAATGTAACAAATTATTATATTATTATATGGGTTTTACAAATATTTAACCAAAAAAAGCATTTAAAAGAGATTGTGAAAAAACCTTGTAACTTCATTGGCTCCTCAAACTATAAGTCAAACCCATAGACTGTAAAAAAATATGGACGTAGTGACTGTGATGATACCCGTAGGTTTCTGAGAGCAGTTTTGAAATCTAAAGCTGGCCATCGCCATCTTGCCAGCACGTCACCGCATGTCACTCCCGGGTAACTGAAAAAGGGCAAAGAGGCGGGACGTGGGTGGAGCTGAGGTGCCTGGTTGCTGAAACTACGTCTGCCTAGGTCGACCATAGTGGCAATCCACCTGTCACTCAAGTGGCCACGCCCTTAATTGTGCAGAACTTTAAGGCTTAATATAATTTAAACTGTTGAATTATAAAAAATTAACCGCCCTAACAGTTGTCATGTTTTTTTATGCTGTAAAGTTGGTTATTTTAACATGGGGGAGATACAGATTTGACTCCCTTTTGGAGCCTGTCTCTAGCAGCCAGTCGATGAATTGCAGTTTAAGTCACTTCCGTGTTGGCTTCAAGAGAAACCACGGGAGGTTGCCTCTTGGTCAAACCTCATAACTCCACCCCGCCTCCATTTAGAATGTGCCGCGCACGCACAGTTTGGAGATCTGCTTGTTTGGATGCAAAAGTAAATAAGGAAATGCTGTTTGAGTAAGTACAGCATTTTCTTTACTCAAGAAACACATATGTCCATTAAAGGGGACATATTATGCCCCTTTTCACAAAATGTAATATAAATCATGGTGTCCCCAGAATGTGTCTGTGAAGTTTCAGCTCAAAATACCCCCCAGATCATATAGCTTGTCAAATTTGCCCCAATTTTGTGTGTCCCTTTAAATGCAAATGAGCTGCTGCTCCCCGCCCCTTTCCAGAACAGCCCAGATCCTTTACCCTAGCTTCAGATACAACAACAACAAAACGAATCTCACTCTAAAATGTCAAAAATAACCAGTTGTGGAGTGCAGCCTTAAATGTTTGAATCGGAGTTGGACACAGAGAGACTCAGGAAGACTTTTAGTCTGCACCTGGATGTCTCTGAATGGTTAGTGGATATATTTATGTAATGTTAGTTGTTGTGGAGTTACGTTGATTGAACTTGTTAACTAGCATGTACTGTCATGTTAATCTATAAATTGTTGTATATGTGCTTGTGTGGGAACGTTACACGTCTGTCACCCGACTATACAATGCATAATAACTGCATTTATGAATTACGCAGGTGGTGAGCATTTTCGGGATAAAACTAACGACATAGCTCTAGTCTCTGTGAATATGTTAACTTTAGCCAAATGAGCCGTATGGGGATGATACGTTAGGACGATTCTAAGGGCCCACGCACTTTTGGGGTCCCCAGAGATCAGTTTTATTAGTAGTAACAGTACTAGTAATAATGTAATAGAAATTATAAATGTACAATCTACCAAAGAGTGAGATCAGATGGTAAATTGTCAAATTAGAGATGTCTTCGAGTTTGATGAAGAAGTATAAGTCCAGTCATCAAACATGAAAAGAGAGGTTACAGAGGGCATGTAATGTTGATGTAATGTTAGCTCTAGTTGCGTAGCTAACCACTACCTGATAGTCAATTCAATATTCAATAGGTTAAATTTTTCTCCACTGAAAATTAAAGGAACACGCCGACTTTTTGGGACTTTCGCTTATTCACCGTATCTCCCAGAGTTAGATAAGTTTATACATACCATTTTTATCTCTGTGCGTGCCAAAACTCTGTCTGACGACCCCACCGCTAGCCTACCTTAGCACAAGGACTGGAGGTAAACGGCTCCAGCTAGCCTACTGCTCAATAAGTGACAAAATAATGCCAACATTTTCCTATTGACATGTTGTGATGTGTATAGTTACATTGTGTACTAAGACTGACGGAAAATGAAAAGTTGCAATTTTCTAGACCGATATGGTCTATGTAACTATACACATCACAACATGTAAATAGGAAAATGTTGGCGTTATTTTGTGAATAAGCTAAAGTCCCAAAAAGTCGGCGTGTTCCTTTAAAAGAACGTAATTTTGGCTTTTGTCATTAATCTCACTGCAGGTTAAACAAAAGATTGCAGTGTACTGCATATTGCACTCTTTTTTATATATGTTTGTGTTTAATATAATGTATGTTTTATCATTGTTTAAGAATGTTGCATTTTCTAATATTTGATTACTGTTGTACTTTCCAAGGGGTTCATCCGACCATCCACCTATCCAGCATCTGCAGGGTTCTTTTTCGTAAAAAAAAAAAGAAGGAGGCTTACGACCCTGTATTGATTACCGTGGTCTCAGTGACATCACAGTACAATTCCGATACCCTTTGCCTTTAGTTCCTGCAGCCCTAGAACAACTTCGTACTGCCAAGTACTTTACCAAGCTCGACCTGCGCAGTGCATACAACCCGATTCGTATCCGGAGTGGAAGACTGCCTTCTCCACAGCAACGGGGCACTACGAATATCGGTTTATGCCTTTCGGGCTGGTCAATAGTCAGTCCGTTTTCCAAGCCTTCATCAACAATGTCTTCCGTGACATGCTCAACAAATGGGTCATCGTGTACATAGACAACATATTGATATACTCCAACTCCTTCAACAATCATATGCAACACGTCAGGTCTGTCCTCCAAAGAAACATTGAAAATCAACTCTACGCCAAGATAGAGAAATGTGAGTTCCACCAAACTTCCACCTCATTTCTGGGTTACATCATCAGTTCTGAGGGAGTCACCATGGACAACAAGGTCCAAGCTGTTGTTAACTGGCCTCAACCCACAACTATAAAGGAACTACAACGGTTCTTAGGATTTGCTAATAGACGGTTAATCAGAAACTTTAGTATGATCGCTTCACCACTCACCTCCATGCTTAAGCAGGGAGGCACTTGGCTATCCTGGTCACCAGCATCAGAAAGAGCTTTTCAAGAGTTGAAAGAATTATTCACAACAGCACCCATTTTACATCATCCTGACCCAGAACAAGAATTCTTAGTCAAAGTCGATGCATCCAACACCAGTATCAGAGCAATACTATCTCAAAGACAAGGCAACCCGACCTCTTTCCTTGCACCTACTACTCCAGAAAACTCACCCCAACTGAACAAAACTATGATGTGGGAGATTGAGAACTTGCCATGAAAGCAACATTCGAACAATGGCGGCATTGGTTGGAGGGAAGTAAACATCCATTTATCGTACTAACAGATAATCTGAATCTCAAATATCTACGCTCAGCAAAAAAGACTCAACCCCAGACAGGCAAGATGGGCCTTGTTCTTCACCAGATTTCAATTCACAGTAACTTATAGACCCGGGTCCAAGAACATCAAGGCCAACGCTCTCTCCAGACAATACGAATCCGCTCTATCACCTCCCACCAACGAACCTATCTACCTCCTACTATTATCCTAGTGCCAGTACAATAGGACATTATGACTGAAATCACAGACGCTAACCACTCAGAACCACCTCCTCCTAACTACCCTCCAGATCGTACATATGTACCAACAGCACTATGCAGGAGAGTTATTCAATGGGTACATAATTCCCTCAGCTCAGGCCATCCAGGTATTGCTGCTACCACTCAACTCGCCAATAATCGCTTCTGGTGGCCCTCTCTACAGTCTGACATCATAATCTTCATTCGCAACTGCATGACCTGTCAAACCTCAAAGTCATCAAGCTCCCGCTGGCCTTCTACAACCTTTACCCATTCCTCAACGTCCATGGTCTCACACTGCCATTGATTTCATCATTGATCTTCCCAAATCTCAAGGTCATAGGCCTGTCACTTTATTCCCCTTCCCAAGCTCCCTCTGCCCTGGAGACCGCCAAACACCTCTGTAACTACGTGTTTCGGTTCTATGGCCTTCCAGAAGACATTGTTTCAGATCAAGGTCCTCAATTCACGTCACGGGTGTGGTCAGCCTTTTTTCAAAGAATCCATGTTAATGTCAGTTTAACTTCAGGCTATCATCCCTAATCCAATGGTCAAGTAGAACGTCTAAACCAAGAACTCACCCGTTATCTACGATCCTATTGTCACCACAATCAAACTGACTGGAGTTGATTCTTGTTCTGGGCTGAGTATGCACAAAACTCTCTCCTAAAACCATCTACTGGACTCCGATTCACTCCTTTCAAATGCACTCTCGGATAGCAACCACCTCTGTTTCCCTGGTCAGGAGAACCCTCTGACCTACCATCCATCGATGACTGGCTCCAACGAAGCGACAGGGTCGGAATGAGGCTCATGTTCATTTGCAAGGAGCAGTAAGACGGCAGAAGGAACAGGCTGATCGTTACCGCCGCCCACATCCCGACTACTGCCCCGGATAATGGGTTTGGCTCTCCACTCGTGACCTTTGACTCCGACTACCCTGTAGGAAACTCAGCCCCAGGTACGTGGGTCCATTCAAGATCATAAGACAAATTACTCCAGTTTCATATCATTTAGCTCTACCAGCAAATTACCGTATCTCAACCACTTTCCATGTTTCACTGCTCAAGCCCGCAGGTGGTTTCGAGAGGAGTGGAGACCCTCTCCCATCATCATTGAAGGTGAGGAGGCATATCAAGTACATGAACTCGTGGATTCCAGGTGCCGGGGCAAGATACTACAATACCTTGTTGACTGGGAGGGGTATGGCCCGGAGGAACAGTCCTGGGTCAATTCTGATGACATTCTGGACCCATCTCTCATCAAGGAATTTCATAGGACCCATCCGGAACGACCTGTCCCTCGCCCTCGTGGAAGACCCCGGTGTCGACTGCCTCCTCGCTTCAGGAGCTGCTTGCAGGGAGGGGGCTCTGTCACAAATTCGGCCTCTGTGGCTCCCTCCGATCACCACCAGAGGGTTCCCTTACCCGAGTACTAACTCTATCACAGACTTAATTTCCCATAAACCCTGTACTTGGTCCTGATTCCTCTCACACCTGATTCCCATCTTCTGGACTATAAAACACACACTCACACTCTCACCCATTGCGAAGTCTTGTTTTGCCCCAGCTCTAAGTGGTTTTCCTTGTGATCTGTATTCTTGTGTTTGACCTTGGACTGTTTATTCCTATCTTGATTGTTTGCTGCCTGCCCTGTTGAGTCTCTGCCTGGATATCTGGATTTACCCTGCCTTTGCCTGTCCTTGTTTACGATTCTGCTCTGTCTTGGATATTGTTATTGCTGGTGATTGACCTCTGCCTGTTTGACTACGATTGTTTAATAAAGCCTATCCTATCATGTCTGAGGCATCGTTACAACTATACTGTATTTTTCTATTACATTTGCATTTGCATAATAAATCATCTGCTATCTACAGCCATGGTTGGTCTCTGACTAAATATGCAAGTATTATATGCAGTTTATTAGGCACTTCAGGAAAACCAATAAACAACCAAAGTGTATAGTGACACACACACACAAACAGAAAAGAGGTGTGAGAGCTCCAGAGCCGTCCGTACAGACACCCGCGGACACAGGCTGTGGCAACCACCTGGGTGCAATGCCCAACGGGACAGGAACCGAGACTGAGGACAGCAAGCACACGGCCAGCTGTATGACTCCTCGTCTAGGCGTCCTGGGCACAGCAGCAGATGAAGGCAAGACACAAGGACACACAGCACAGATACAACAGTACATGAAACGATAGCACAAAATCTACTGACAACAAGGGGCAGACACAGCAGAGTATACACTCACCTAAAGGATTATTAGGAACACCTGTTCAATTTCTCATTAATGCAATTATCTAATCAACCAATCACATGGCAGTTGCTTCAATGCATTTAGGGGTGTGGTCCTGGTCAAGACAATCTCCTGAACTCCAAACTGAATGTCAGAATGGGAAAGACAGGTGATTTAAGCAATTTTGAGCGTGGCATTGTTGTTGGTGCCCGACAGGCCGGTCTGAGTATTTCACAATCTGCTCAGTTACTGGGATTTTCACGCACAACCATTTCTAGAGTTTACAAAGAATGGTGTGAAAAGGGAAAAACATCCAGTATGCGGCAGTCCTGTGGGCGAAAATGCCTTGTTGATGCTAGAGGTCAGAGGAGAATGGGCCGACTGATTCAAGCTGATAGAAGAGCAACTTTGACTGAAATAACCACTCGTTACAACCGAGGTATGCAGCAAAGCATTTGTGAAGCCACAACACGCACAACCTTGAGGCGGACAGGCTACAACAGCAGAAGACCCCACCGGGTACCACTCATCTCCACTACAAATAGGAAAAAGAGGCTACAATTTGCACGAGCTCACCAAAATTGGACAGTTGAAGACTGGAAAAATGTTGCCTGGTCTGATGAGTCTCGATTTCTGTTGAGACATTCAGATGGTAGAGTCAGAATTTGGCGTAAACAGAATGAGAACATGGATCCATCATGCTTTGTTACCACTGTGCAGGCTGGTGGTGGTGGTGTAATGGTGTGGGGGATGTTTTCTTGGCACACTTTAGGCCCCTTAGTGCCAATTGGGCATCGTTTAAATGCCACGGCCTACCTGAGCATTGTTTCTGACCATGTCCATCCCTTTATGACCACCATGTACCCATCCTCTGATGGCTACTTCCAGCAGGATAATGCACCATGTCACAAAGCTCGAATCATTTCAAAATGGTTTCTTGAACATGACAATGAGTTCACTGTACTAAAATGGCCCCCACAGTCACCAGATCTCAACCCAATAGAGCATCTTTGGGATGTGGTGGAATGGGAGCTTCGTGCCCTGGATGTGCATCCCACAAATCTCCATCAACTGCAAGATGCTATCCTATCAATATGGGCCAACATTTCTAAAGAATGCTTTCAGCACCTTGTTGAATCAATGCCACGTAGAATTAAGGCAGTTCTGAAGGCGAAAGGGGGTCAAACACAGTATTAGTATGGTGTTCCTAATAATCCTTTAGGTGAGTGTATAAGGGAGAAGGGAACAAGCAACAGACGAGGGCAATCAGCTTGTGATCTGCACACACCCACGTTGTAAAATCAGCGCTGATTGCCCAGGTCAAGAGCTGCAGAAAATGACAGGACAACACAGACAACAGGGAAGCCGATGAAGCACCCTGAACCGTGACAATACCTAGTAGTCAAAAGCAATAGCAAAAGTAATAGGTCTGTATTAATAAATTGCAGACAAAGATTTTGGATAGCTAGGTTGGCTTGTATGTTTGGTGCGGAATGGGTGCGGTAGGGGTCCCAACATCATATTCTTTTATAGGGCCCAAAATTGCTAGTGGCGCCCCTGCACTGAGGACACTGTGGTTGAATTTCATTTAATAAAGAAAATGTGCCAAACAAATATATAAGAAAGTGTTATATATTTGGGAAATCAGTTTATGCCGGACAGCTTCACAAACGAGGGTCAGTTCAATGCTGTATTTGTGTTGTTTCTGAAAGATTTTTAGATTAACACGAAGGTACATGCTAGTCGATGAGTTAAATTAACTTAACTCCACAACAACTAGCCTACATAAATTGATCCATTAACCATTCAGAAATGTTCAGTCGCTGTAACTTCTTTCTGAGTCTCTTCATCAGTGTACGATTCCGGTTCAAACACTGCTACTGACAATTCCTGACATTTTGACTGCATTCTCCAGTTTTGTTGTTGCCAGAGTCTCCTAAGCACGAGCTGTAAAGGCTCCACCCTCCTCTGGAAAGGGGGCTGGGCCAGCAGCTCATTTGCATTTAAAGAGAGACAAAAACTGCATGTTTTTGCTCACACCCAAATAGAGGCAAATTTGACCAGTTATAATAAATGATCTGTGGGGTATTTTGAGCTGAAACTTTACAGGCACATTCTGGGGACACAAGAGACTTATATTACATCTTGTGAAAAGGGGCATAATAGGTCCCCTTTAAAAGAGTTTTCAGTTGTAACACCCCCATGGCAACTTGGCATTTAGAGAAAACAAGAATTTCAACTCAAGCTCTTGTAGTTCTGGAGTTTTTGTAAAACTAAAGCACAAATGTACTAATTATAGTGCCACATATTGTCCAATGGATGTGTGTGGAGGTGCTTGACCCCTAATTAATTACGTGTTCAGTAAGAAACCATCTAACAATCACACAACCACTCACTCTTCTGACATCTGCTGAGTGTTTGATGTCTTGAATTTTATTGATTCTGTCCTGGATCATCTCCTCTGTGTCTTGGATCATCAACTGAGTCTATAAACAGAAAACAACACAGACACATTTATCATAACTGTGATTTCCTGTCTTATATATTGTATTCTTGAATATAAATGGCCAATTACATGTAAAACGAATAACAGCACTTTGTTGCACTGACACACATGCTGCAGATTTGTGGTCTGGTCTATAGAAGCCCCAAACTGACAATAACAGCCTCTTTTCAAAGCTGTATCACTGTGACAGATTCATAAAACCATGAACTGTTCAAATCACACTGATTGAACTGTTTATGGATCTTGAATAAACTTTAGTCGCCCATTTCTAACGCACAGCCAAGCATAATTTTTGACAGACATTACTACATTTTGCTCTTATGTTTTCTTGCTTAGTTTAGTGACATGCTGTAATCTGGTGACTGTCGGCGTTGGTCTTTGTCTGTCGGTGCAGTGTGAATTGGCCTTTAAAGTACATCAAGATCATTTATCTCAAAAGGACAAAATTTGATGGATGGAATAACATAAGGGTAAGTAATGATAGTATTTTAATTTATGGGGGAAATATTGTTTTAATAGTGTTAAGGCTGATTTATACTTCTGCGTCCTTGGAAGGGGTTCTGGCAGACCAATCACAGCGCTTGCGTCGACGTAGAATTGACACGTTGTTACATTTTTGGAGAGGTGCACGTCAGGGTACGTCGCAGGCTACGCGTGCAACACACTGCTTACGATGTAGCTACGACAGTGGTGGGCTGTCAGGGCCAGCAAGGCCTTCTCTGCTGGCCTAGTCACTATCAGAATCTCTGACTGAAATTTTTATATATTTTTTCCATGAATGTGTGTTAAATGGTCGCGCTGCTTAGTAGTGTTTGTTTATGTTAGAGATTTTATCCAATCATATTTCAGGCATTATGTGTTGCCAGGGTCAAAGAAATCTGCCTTGAGGCCTCCAGAATCAATAGTGCAGGCGCCTCTAGCTTAAAATGAACGGCAGTGAAACTATGCGCTTTAACCAATCAGATAATCACTCCGATTTAAACAGCCAATCAGACAAGATAAAGCATCTGTTGTTTTATTAGCGTTTTTTTCAAACCCCAATGGCTGACAGAGGAGAAGAAATTAATGTATTAATTAACATGCTTACAAAGCCATTTTCAAATTTTCCGCATACAGCCTTCTCCAGCTGCACAGTCACGGAACGCTATTCGATCTGTCCCGGCTAAAAATGAACTAACTGCCAGTCCCGTGATTTATTTGAGAGCATGGGTCAGCTGCACACATTTGCATGTTTTGTGTACAAATAATCATAGCCTATTTTTGTGAGTAAGCTATAATGCATTTTATTTAATTTTTTTATATCCTACAGTCAACCCTTTGCTGGCTAATCCGTGCCCCGTTTTTTCCGTGATGAATGTGATTTATTTTTATGATCGAATTTTTTTATTATTAGACTATTATTATTTTCGTTATTAATATACTATTTTCAACATTTTCATACTGTTAAAATCGCGAGTTTTGTGGGCTTAAATCAATTTTAATGAAAAACTTTTTGAACCTCACCTGAAATAAATTTGTTGGTAAGATTTTTCAAGAACCATTTATGCTGTTGCGTTTTCTTTCCTGTAGAATTTGCACAAAAAACGCACAATTTGGGAGAACTCTTCTATAGCCGTGGCGTCATGATGATTTTATTAAGAGGTGAATTAATTCAGGTAGGACACCACTGAAGGCCTAGGGGTGAATTGCACGGCCCGCCACTGAGCTACGGCGTACACTCGACGCAGAAGTATAAATTGGGCTTTAGTACTTACTACTCACCTTTTCTAAATGAACAGTGTTGTGGTTCTTGTGATCTCCGTCAGTGCAGGACAGACACACGATGGTCTGATCATCTCTACAGAACAGCTCCAGAGGTCTCTCATGTTTCTGACAGATATAGTCCTCCAGATTACTCACAGGATTGATCAGTTTGTGTCTCTTTAAACCTGCCACTCTCAAATGAGGCTCCAGGTGAGTTTCACAGTAAGAGCTCTGACACACCAGACACGACTTCAGGGCTTTCTGCTTTCTTTCCTCACAGACGTCACACAGAACTTCAGGTTTTTTCAGAACTTCAGGTTTTTTCTCAGGACTTTTCTTTTTATAGTGATCTACAATCTCTCTGAGTGTGGTATTAATCTTGAGATCAGGTCTGTGCTTGAATGTTTCTTTACAGTATGGACAGTTGCAGGTTTGACTGTTGTCCCAGCACTTATTCAGACAGGTCTTGCAGAAGTTGTGTCCACATGGAGTGCTGACTGGATCAGTGAACAGGTCCCGACATATAGAGCACTGAAGCTCCTCAGTCAGTGGACCGCTGGAGGAAGACATCCCTGGAGAGAGAAATTATGAAGATAAATCACCTGCACTAGTGTAACGTGAAAATCTTGTTGAGAGAATGTCCAGAATGTGCAGAGCTAAAATCTAGACAACAGGTGGCAACTTTCAAGAAGATAAAATATAAGAGATTTGATTGGGTTATTGACTCACATGGAGGATCATCCATACTTCTTCTCCTTTCTTGTCTTTTCGGTGATGTTGGGGAAGATTCTGCCATTGCCAATTCCTCTCTTGATGCCTTTTTAAGGAAAAACAAAACATAATCTGAACTAAGAACTGTTTTTTTTTTTTTATTAAAGGAAAAGTACAGTTAACCTTTCGTCTCAAAATGAACAGATATATTGTATGACTTGGTGCAGTTTTAATCTCCTCAATATAAATGTGATTTTCAGCTGCAGTTTAGCAGGTTTGTGTTCAGTCTGTCTGCAGGTCATTTACTTCCTGTTTCTTTAGTCTTTATGTCATGTGAAAAAATGATAGAAACACCAAACTTTGCTTTAAGATCAATCAAATGACATATACAATTTTGATACTATTTCAGTGCAGTAAACAACTAAAGTAGCTGAGTATTTGACATGATTAAACCTGGTTCTGTTCAACTTGTTTCAGTTTAACATAAACCCACTAAACCAAATCACTTCCATTAGAAACCTGCTCAACACAATCTCTCTTATATTTCTATCATTACCTGTGAGGATCAGATGTGTCCACAAGACTCTTTGAAAGGCTCAATAAATATTCTGAGACTGATCGCTTCAGGGGTCCATATTGTTGTTGGTCAAGTTTCAGCTTTCTACAGTGAACAACATTGTCAGAGCTCCTGCTGTATTTAAACATTTAAATAGTCTCTATTATTTAAGGTATTCATGTCTTAAATCCCTTTATGAAGTAAAAAAAAAAAAAGCTAATTTTCCATTTAAATGAAGGTTTAAGCACGTTCCAAACTCAACTGAAGTTTTACAGTATGTATCCCCGTAGTCACAGGTACGACCTGTAAAACCAGTTGCAGTTTGAAAATACACAAGCCAGACACACCTTTTTTTTTTTTTTCCTAATCATGCACTTAGCTTATGGAAGCTTGTTTCCGCCACAGAATAAAACATTTTCAGAATTGTGAGATATGAAGTCAGAATTGAGTGATATAAAGTCAGAATTGTGAGATATAAAGTCAGAATTGAGTGATATAAAGTCAGAATTGTGAGATATAAAGTCAGAATTGAGTGATATAAAGCCAGAATTGAGTGATATAAAGTCAGAATTGAGTGATATAAAGTCAGAATTGAGTGATAAAAAGTCAGAATTGAGTGATATAAAGTCAGAATTGCGAGTTATAAAGTCAGAATTGTGAGATATAAAATCAGAATTGAGTGATATAAAGTCAGAATTGAGTGATATAAAGTCAGAATTGAGTGATATAAAGTCAGAATTGTGAGATATAAAGTCAGAATTGTGAGATATAAAATCAGAATTGAGTGATATAAAGTCAGAATTGAGAGATATAAAGTCAGAATTGTGAGATATAAAGTCAGAATTGAGTGATATAAAGTCAGAATTGCGAGTTATAAAGTCAGAATTGAGTGATAAAAAGTCAGAATTGAGAGATATAAAGTCAGAATTGAGTGATATAAAGTCAGAATTGCGAGTTATAAAGTCAGAATTCAGTGATATAAAGTCAGAATTGAGTGATATAAAGTCAGAATTGCCAGATATAAAGTCAGAATTGAGTGATATAAAGTCAGAATTGAGTGATATAAAGTCAGAATTGCGAGTTATAAAGTCAGAATTCAGTGATATAAAGTCAGAATTGAGTGATATAAAGTCAGAATTGCCAGATATAAAGTCAGAATTGAGTGATATAAAGTCAGAATTGGGAGATATAAAGTCAGAATTGCGAGATATAAAGTCAGAATTGAGTGATATAAAGTCAGAATTGAGTGATATAAAGTCAGAATTGTGAGATATAAAGTCAGAATTGTGAGATATAAAATCAGAATTGAGTGATATAAAGTCAGAATTGAGAGATATAAAGTCAGAATTGTGAGATATAAAGTCAGAATTGAGTGATATAAAGTCAGAATTGCGAGTTATAAAGTCAGAATTGAGTGATAAAAAGTCAGAATTGAGAGATATAAAGTCAGAATTGAGTGATATAAAGTCAGAATTGCGAGTTATAAAGTCAGAATTCAGTGATATAAAGTCAGAATTGAGTGATATAAAGTCAGAATTGCCAGATATAAAGTCAGAATTGAGTGATATAAAGTCAGAATTGAGTGATATAAAGTCAGAATTGCGAGTTATAAAGTCAGAATTCAGTGATATAAAGTCAGAATTGAGTGATATAAAGTCAGAATTGCCAGATATAAAGTCAGAATTGAGTTATATAAAGTCAGAATTGGGAGATATAAAGTCAGAATTGCGAGATATAAAGTCAGAATTGAGTGATATAAAGTCAGAATTGAGTGATATAAAGTCAGAATTGCGAGTTATAAAGTCAGAATTGAGTGATATAAAGTCAGAATTGAGTGATATAAAGTCAGAATTGCCAGATATAAAGTCAGAATTGAGTGATATAAAGTCAGAATTGAGTGATATAAAGTCAGAATTGGGAGATATAAAGTCAGAATTGAGTGATATAAAGTCAGAATTGTGAGATATAAAGTCAGAATTGAGTGATATAAAGTCAGAATTGAGTGATATAAAGTCAGAATTGGGAGATATAAAATCAGAATTGAGTGATATAAAGTCAGAATTGAGTGATATAAAGTCAGAATTGTGTGATATAAAGTCAGAATTGAGTGATATAAAGTCAGAATTGAGTGATATAAAGTCAGAATTGTGAGATATAAAGTCAGAATTGAGAGATATAAAGTCAGAATTGAGTGATATAAAGTCAGAATTGTGAGATATAAAGTCAGAATTGAGAGATATAAAGTCAGAATTGAGTGATATAAAGTCAGAATTGAGTGATATAAAGTCAGAATTGAGTGATATAAAGTCAGAATTGTGAGATATAAAGTCAGATTTAGTGATATAAAGTCAGAATTGAGAGATATAAAGTCAGAATTGTGAGATATAAAGTCAGAATTGAGTGATATAAAGTCAGAATTGAGTGATATAAAGTCAGAATTGCCAGATATAAAGTCAGAATTGAGTGATATAAAGTCAGAATTGTGTGATATAAAGTCAGATTTAGTGATATAAAGTCAGAATTGTGAGATATAAAGTCAGAATTGTGAGATATAAAGTCAGAATTGAGTGATATAAAGTCAGAATTGAGTGATATAAAGTCAGAATTGCCAGATATAAAGTCAGAATTGAGTGATATAAAGTCAGAATTGTGTGATATAAAGTCAGAATTGGGAGATATAAAATCAGAATTGAGTGATATAAAGTCAGAATTGAGTGATATAAAGTCAGAATTGTGTGATATAAAGTCAGAATTGTGTGATATAAAGTCAGAATTGCGAGATATAAAGTCAGAATTGAGTGATATAAAGTCAGAAGTGAGTGATATAAAGTCAGAATTGAGTGATATAAAGTCAGAATTGTGAGATATAAAGTCAGAATTGCCAGATATAAAGTCAGAATTGAGTGATATAAAGTCAGAATTGAGAGATATAAAGTCAGAATTGCCAGATATAAAGTCAGAATTGAGTGATATAAAGTCAGAATTGAGAGATATAAAGTCAGAATTGCCAGATATAAAGTCAGAATTGAGTGATATAAAGTCAGAATTGAGTGATATAAAGTCAGAATTGAGTGATATAAAGTCAGAATTGAGTGATATAAAGTCAGAATTGGGAGATATAAAGTCAGAATTGAGTGATATAAAGTCAGAATTGAGTGATATAAAATCAGAATTGAGTGATATAAAATCAGAATTGAGTGATATAAAGTCAGAATTGTGAGATATAAAGTCAGAATTGAGTGATATAAAGTCAGAATTGAGTGATATAAAATCAGAATTGAGTGATATAAAGTCAGAATTGAGTGATATAAAGTCAGAATTGTGTGATATAAAGTCAGAATTGTGAGATATAAAGTCAGAATTGAGTGATATAAAGTCAGAATTGAGTGATATAAAGTCAGAATTGAGAGATATAAAGTCAGAATTGAGTGATATAAAGTCAGAATTGCGAGTTATAAAGTCAGAATTCAGTGATATAAAGTCAGAATTGAGTGATATAAAGTCAGAATTGCCAGATATAAAGTCAGAATTGAGTGATATAAAGTCAGAATTGAGTGATATAAAGTCAGAATTGCGAGTTATAAAGTCAGAATTCAGTGATATAAAGTCAGAATTGAGTGATATAAAGTCAGAATTGCCAGATATAAAGTCAGAATTGAGTGATATAAAGTCAGAATTGGGAGATATAAAGTCAGAATTGCGAGATATAAAGTCAGAATTGAGTGATATAAAGTCAGAATTGAGTGATATAAAGTCAGAATTGCGAGTTATAAAGTCAGAATTGAGTGATATAAAGTCAGAATTGAGTGATATAAAGTCAGAATTGAGTGATATAAAGTCAGAATTGCCAGATATAAAGTCAGAATTGAGTGATATAAAGTCAGAATTGAGTGATATAAAGTCAGAATTGAGTGATATAAAGTCAGAATTGGGAGATACAAAGTCAGAATTGAGTGATATAAAGTCAGAATTGTGAGATATAAAGTCAGAATTGAGTGATATAAAGTCAGAATTGAGTGATATAAAGTCAGAATTGAGTGATATAAAATCAGAATTGAGTGATATAAAGTCAGAATTGAGTGATATAAAGTCAGAATTGTGTGATATAAAGTCAGAATTGAGTGATATAAAGTCAGAATTGAGTGATATAAAGTCAGAATTGTGAGATATAAAGTCAGATTTGAGAGATATAAAGTCAGAATTGAGTGATATAAAGTCAGAATTGAGTGATATAAAGTCAGAATTGAGTGATATAAAGTCAGAATTGAGTGATATAAAGTCAGAATTGAGTGATATAAAGTCAGAATTGCCAGATATAAAGTCAGAATTGAGTGATATAAAGTCAGAATTGTGAGATATAAAGTCAGAATTGAGTGATATAAAGTCAGAATTGAGTGATATAAAGTCAGAATTGTGTGATATAAAGTCAGAATTGTGTGATATAAAGTCAGAATTGCGAGATATAAAGTCAGAATTGAGTGATATAAAGTCAGAATTGAGTGATATAAAGTCAGAATTGAGTGATATAAAGTCAGAATTGTGAGATATAAAGTCAGAATTGCCAGATATAAAGTCAGAATTGAGTGATATAAAGTCAGAATTGAGAGATATAAAGTCAGAATTGCCAGATATAAAGTCAGAATTGAGTGATATAAAGTCAGAATTGAGAGATATAAAGTCAGAATTGCCAGATATAAAGTCAGAATTGAGTGATATAAAGTCAGAATTGAGTGATATAAAGTCAGAATTGAGTGATATAAAGTCAGAATTGAGTGATATAAAGTCAGAATTGGGAGATATAAAGTCAGAATTGAGTGATATAAAGTCAGAATTGAGTGATATAAAATCAGAATTGAGTGATATAAAGTCAGAATTGTGAGATATAAAGTCAGAATTGAGTGATATAAAGTCAGAATTAAGTGATATAAAATCAGAATTGAGTGATATAAAGTCAGAATTGAGTGATATAAAGTCAGAATTGAGTGATATAAAGTCAGAATTGGGAGATATAAAATCAGAATTGAGTGATATAAAGTCAGAATTGTGAGATATAAAGTCAGAATTGAGTGATATAAAGTCAGAATTGAGTGATATAAAGTCAGAATTGTGTGATATAAAGTCAGAATTGTGTGATATAAAGTCAGAATTGCGAGATATAAAGTCAGAATTGAGTGATATAAAGTCAGAATTGAGTGATATAAAGTCAGAATTGAGTGATATAAAGTCAGAATTGTGAGATATAAAGTCAGAATTGCCAGATATAAAGTCAGAATTGAGTGATATAAAGTCAGAATTGAGAGATATAAAGTCAGAATTGCCAGATATAAAGTCAGAATTGAGTGATATAAAGTCAGAATTGAGAGATATAAAGTCAGAATTGCCAGATATAAAGTCAGAATTGAGTGATATAAAGTCAGAATTGAGTGATATAAAGTCAGAATTGAGTGATATAAAGTCAGAATTGAGTGATATAAAGTCAGAATTGGGAGATATAAAGTCAGAATTGAGTGATATAAAGTCAGAATTGAGTGATATAAAATCAGAATTGAGTGATATAAAGTCAGAATTGTGAGATATAAAGTCAGAATTGAGTGATATAAAGTCAGAATTAAGTGATATAAAATCAGAATTGAGTGATATAAAGTCAGAATTGAGTGATATAAAGTCAGAATTGTGTGATATAAAGTCAGAATTGTGAGATATAAAGTCAGAATTGAGTGATATAAAGTCAGAATTAAGTGATATAAAATCAGAATTGAGTGATATAAAGTCAGAATTGAGTGATATAAAGTCAGAATTGAGTGATATAAAGTCAGAATTGAGTGATATAAAGTCAGAATTGGGAGATATAAAATCAGAATTGAGTGATATAAAGTCAGAATTGTGAGATATAAAGTCAGAATTGAGTGATATAAAGTCAGAATTGAGTGATATAAAGTCAGAATTGTGTGATATAAAGTCAGAATTGTGTGATATAAAGTCAGAATTGCGAGATATAAAGTCAGAATTGAGTGATATAAAGTCAGAATTGAGTGATATAAAGTCAGAATTGAGTGATATAAAGTCAGAATTGTGAGATATAAAGTCAGAATTGCCAGATATAAAGTCAGAATTGAGTGATATAAAGTCAGAATTGAGAGATATAAAGTCAGAATTGCCAGATATAAAGTCAGAATTGAGTGATATAAAGTCAGAATTGAGAGATATAAAGTCAGAATTGCCAGATATAAAGTCAGAATTGAGTGATATAAAGTCAGAATTGAGTGATATAAAGTCAGAATTGAGTGATATAAAGTCAGAATTGAGTGATATAAAGTCAGAATTGGGAGATATAAAGTCAGAATTGAGTGATATAAAGTCAGAATTGAGTGATATAAAATCAGAATTGAGTGATATAAAGTCAGAATTGTGAGATATAAAGTCAGAATTGAGTGATATAAAGTCAGAATTAAGTGATATAAAATCAGAATTGAGTGATATAAAGTCAGAATTGAGTGATATAAAGTCAGAATTGTGTGATATAAAGTCAGAATTGTGAGATATAAAGTCAGAATTGAGTGATATAAAGTCAGAATTGAGTGATATAAAGTCAGAATTGAGTGATATAAAGTCAGAATTGAGAGATATAAAGTCAGAATTGAGTGATATAAAATCAGAATTGAGTGATATAAAGTCAGAATTGAGTGATATAAAGTCAGAATTGAGAGATATAAAGTCAGAATTGTGAGATATAAAGTCAGAATTGAGTGATATAAAGTCAGAATTGAGTGATATAAAGTCAGAATTCAGTGATATAAAGTCAGAATTGAGTGATATAAAGTCAGAATTGAGTGATATAAAGTCAGAATTGAGTGATATAAAGTCAGAATTGAGTGATATAAAGTCAGAATTGAGTGATATAAAGTCAGAATTGAGAGATATAAAGTCAGAATTGAGTGATATAAAATCAGAATTGAGTGATATAAAGTCAGAATTGAGTGATATAAAGTCAGAATTGAGAGATATAAAGTCAGAATTGTGAGATATAAAGTCAGAATTGTGAGATATAAAGTCAGAATTGAGTGATATAAAGTCAGAATTGAGTGATATAAAGTCAGAATTGAGAGATATAAAGTCAGAATTGTGTGATATAAAGTCAGAATTGTGTGATATAAAGTCAGAATTGAGAGATATAAAGTCAGAATTGTGAGATATAAAGTCAGAATTGTGTGATATAAAGTCAGAATTGTGTGATATAAAGTCAGAATTGAGTGATATAAAGTCAGAATTGAGTGATATAAAGTCAGAATTGAGTGATATAAAGTCAGAATTGAGTGATATAAAGTCAGAATTGCGAGATATAAAGTCAGAATTGAGTGATATAAAGTCAGAATTGAGTGATATAAAGTCAGAATTGCGAGATATAAAGTCAGAATTGAGTGATATAAAGTCAGAATTGTGAATTATAAAGTCAGAATTGTGTGATAAAAAGTCTGAAACATGCAAAAAAATTAATTTATGGAATAATATAACAAAGTAGAAAAATTATATTACATATTTTAAATTTGAAGCATGCAATTACAACATATGTATTAAAAAATGTATATGTTAGTAGCAGCTCGTTTTATTTATTTAGATTAGAAAGTTTGTCTAAAACCCTCTACCTTCCCCAGCTGCGCCTGTATAGATCTGCTCTGGGTAATTGATATATGCTATTTGTGCGGCAATAGCAGCATGTCTTACATGCTCACATCAGCATATTGGTGTATGTATTGGCAGGAGCAAGTTCCTGTACTTGCTTTGCAGCAGCAGCAATAATCTACAACAGCAATAATCAACAGCAGCAGCATATAGCATTTCGCCAAGACCAAATATATTAACAATCAGTGCGTTTACATGCACCTTCATAATGCGATTAAAATAGAATTTTGGCAATATAGCGATTAAACTTTACCTCATGTAAACACAATAATTTGATTAAAATAATGTGATTAGGCTCATAATCGCAGTAAGCATAATCGCATAAACATACTTACATACATATTTAATTGCAATAAAAAGGCATGTAAAAACCTTAATCGCAATATTGCCGCTCTGACCAAAAGTGCTGTGCGTTGTTCACACAACTTCATGAATGAACTCTGTGACATTATTCTGAAGTTTTCTCTTCTCCAAATCACTAAACTCTGTCAAACCATCTTCATCCAGATGCCACAAAGAACGCGACAGCAGCATAGGCAAACCCGGCATTGCCATGTTCATCACAGCACCAAATAATATGCAGTACATCCATAAAAATGTATTTTGAATTTGATGTGAGTATATTAAAACAGCCGTTAACATACATAATGTATTCCTATCTGAGTGTGGTATAACTTATTAGCGAATAATCAGAATAATAAAAATTGCATGTAAACTGAGTGAAGAGTTCTGCTCATGTCATGTAAACATCTTACTGCGATTAAGACCTTACTCAAATTATTAGAAATAATCGCATTATTGGTGCACATGTAAACGTAGTCATTGTCAGACCCATTACCATGCTAAAAATATCCAGAGAGTTCTCATGATAGAAATGACAATACAAATCTTTGAAATCTTTTTTTTTTTTCTTACTTTCAAAATATTTTCTTGAGTTGCTAAATTGATTTGCACACGGCCATTCAAAGCTATAGGACATGTATTACATAAATATACTCAGAGCAAAGAAAAAAAAGTCTCACTTTCAACTGCTTTTTGTCCAGCAAATTTCTTAACATAAATATTTGTTAAATATTTGTATGAACATAAAATTAACAATTGAGACATAAACTGAACAATTTCCACAGACATCTGATGTACATGACAGATTAATGAGTCCCCGAACAAAGGACGGTGCAATGTCAAAAGTAGCAGACAGGTACTTTTTGCTTCAGTGCATCTCATCCTCATGGACTGCACCAGTCTAGTGGGGGCACATATAGTTACATGTAGTTTGGCACTGTAAAGATCGTCCATTCTGTCTCCCTGTCTTAGGTGTCTTATATTACTAACTTTGCAGTTTATCGCTCTGTCCACGTCGTCAGTCCTCATGCAGCAGGACTATGGCATGTTCACGCAGGTGATCAGAAACCCTGTTCATCTTTCTTCTGGTGTTTTACAGTCACCTAGTGTCCTAAGTTATTGTAACTGTGACATTAATTGTCTACCACCTGTAAAGTGTCTTAAAGACTGTTCCACAAGTGCAAGAAAATGTTTATGGTTCATCAAACAAGCATTTAAAACATTGCTTAAACCCTTTCCAATAAAGATCTGTAAAGCTTGTTTTGATTTAACAAAATTATCTTTAAAACACAGTATCCTGAAAAAGGGATGTTTATTTTTTGCTGAGTTTATATTAATGGAACATTTGGAAGAACAGTCTCAGTTAATAAAAAAATGAATTAGTTTCTTTCTGATCTTAATGTGTTCACAGATGTATTAAAGCCTCATGGTTGTGGTTACAGTGATGAAGCTTCTAATACAAGATGAATTTATTGAATGTTTTCTTAAATTAGGGCTGAAAATGACCTGCTCTCTTCAAGAAGTGATGATATGAGACACAAACACAACAGACTCATTCTTCATTACTGATATTAAAAGATGATGAACATGCAAGGGATAATCCATCCCTTAAACTATTTTAATGCACTACATGGAGGCAAATGTTAGGGGCTGGTAAACTGTTGTCCCAGCAAGTGTGTAGCAAGCACATCAGCCAAACAGGTGCTCATGTTTACAAAACTTTTAAAATGGTCAAGTGTCCGAGAGCTTTCTCTGATCCTTACACTGGTGTCTGTCAGGTGAACTGACAGTTGTTCTTTGTCAGAACCGTGCTGTTTTTGGATATAAACAGACATGGCGAAGCCGACGGAACAGGTGATGTAGCTGTAGTGGAAAAAACTAATAAAGAATAGCAGTCACAGCAACAATCATTCTTAAAGTTTATGTCCCACCCATCTCTGGAACTTGGGTATCAAAATGATCCCCAAACTTCCCAGTGGTAAATACGACTTCAGAGGGTGTTCATGTCCAATTTTTAATAATGAAACTCAGGAATTTATTTATGATAATTCCGATAGTGTTACAACACAGAAGGGACGGAGACAAGAGATACAGGTAACTGATGTTTATTTGAACAACCAGAAGAGATGACGGCAGTGCAGGTGAGTTAGCTTGGAATAAGCAAGGTTCTGATGAGGAATACTGAGTGATACAGTCTTTGTACTTGCAGGTGAAACGGGCTGGAGACAGACTGGAATGAAGGAGCGGGAAGGAACGTGGGAACAGTGGAGCGGAAGGTTGGCTGTCATCCTGCGTCTGCGCAGAGCCTGTTGAAGCTGGTGGTGTGCGGAACCCCAGACCCTCTCACTCTCTCGGAACCAGTAGTCGATCGCTGGAACATCCGACGGTTCCCCGGACCAGGGGAACAATGACTCATTCGCCCGAAAATTGGAGATGTGGGGCAGGAAACTTGAGCAAGGCAATAGAGGTTCATTTGAAAATCTTACAAATTTTTCAGAAATTAACAAGCTCAAAGAAATCACACCGATCCCGTGTTTTTTGGAACACATTTCTGCTCTGAGAGGTCATTTTAAGAAGTACTTTACTGATAATAGTGTGCAATTTGACTGGGTGAGAGATCCGTTCACTGCTCCTGCACCTGCTGATTTGAGCTCCTCTGTGGAAGAGCAGTTAATTGAGATGACGTCTGACTCAAACATGAGGCTAAAGTTCCCATCACAAAGACTCTGTGAATTCTGGCTTGGTGTGAAGACGGAGTTCCCACTCATTGGTCAGAAGGCAGTTACAATTCTGCTCCCCTTTGCTATGTCCTATCTGTGTGAAACAGGGTTCTCTGCTGTTTCCTCTCGAGAGCTGCCTGAGCGTGCTGCACACCCAAACACTGCAAACACAGTTGATGTGTGTCCGAGCCCGTAATACTTTTTTTTTTTTTTGGACAAACAACACCAAATAGACAGACAATTTCAACACAGAGCGCTTTGCTGAAGAGTGTAGCGAATTAGCTCAGAGGGGAAATATTAATAATTATTCATAACTCATGATTAATTATGAATATTTGAATCGGTTAAATAGATTAACTTGATGTAGCTACATTAACATTACAATCAATCAATCAATCAATCAGTTCATCCTATGAACGTTCAGTATTGATTATTAATTAATTCTAAGAAAAGGATATTTTTCATGCCCACAGAAAATAATTCTTCCTTTGTATTTACATAAGCGCTTAGAGCGCATAACAAGATCGATCATTTAAGTGACAATTTGTTTGCAGGCAGGGAGTCAGAACCAACATATATTGTGCACAAACTTTAATAACTAAATCACAGACAAGGTTAAACAGACATAAAACATACAGACACAAAACATATACAAAGTCAAAGTGTTGGAAGAATCGGGTCAGAACAGATGGCTGAAGTTATGGAAAAAGTCTAAAACCTGGGAGGAACCATCAGTGACTACAAGCTCCTTTGTCTGAACAAAGGGGTTAACAGTTTTACTAACTACACAGCGATTTGAAATTCGTACGTTACTTGCATTTAGCCTGAGCTGTAGAAGAGCGTCCGAGGAGAAATCACAGGAGAAAGTCTTGATAGTTCAGTTCAAAGGTGTTGCAATCAATTTCTTCTGCGTTGACTGAAGAAGAAATGATGAGCTTGCATGGTTGTTTCGACTCCGTCGAGGTTGAAGAAGTTGCACGTAGCGTGAGGAGTTTGGCCGTGTTTCATGTCCCACACACGCAGGTTCTGTGTGTGTAGGCCCACCATGCTTGGTGGCCCGCTGGGCGGAAGCCCACAGACACAGCGTGTGTCATAGGTGCGAGGGAGAAGAGGAGAGAGCGTGGGTCAGCAGTGTCTCTCTTAAGAATCTTAGAGAAATCCCACCCTCGATAGTCGGGTTGACCAATGGGATTGTTGAGATTTTCCAGCGGGAAATTCCTCTGTGGGAGATTGATGGCTCTTTCCTTCGAGCAAGATTCAATGGGCCTGTGCCCATATATACTCCAATTAATGCAACAAACACACATTACTTCCTACAAGGAAGTGACATACATGAAAGTGTAAGTCGTGAAGAGAGCATTAATTTGATAGGAGACACGACATATATGAACTTACATGAACTAGTAAGTTGTTCATAAGACATGCATAAACGACATAACATACAAGGGACACTTTACAAGACAGTTATATGCGTACATACAATGTCCTAGGGTGCATGTTCATTTATAGACGGTTTGTCTATAACTTGAGGCAAAAGCGTGTGTTTTACAGGCTTTGTGTCTTAACTATGGCCTTTTTAATGTGGCCACATTTTTTAGGGCCATAAAACGTCTTATCAGTTGGTATCCAGGGTAACTGAGGGCCTTTCTCTGTTGTGTTGGGGGAAGGTCTGTTACTAAGCACAAAGCATTTAAAACATATTTGTTAAATGTAACAGGTGATTATGTGTCTGATTTGCCTCAGTCGCTACAAGAGCGAAAAGCTGTGTGTACTATGTACCGGCATCCCTTTGTAGCTTCTGTGTGTGCCGTCACATACTACATCATGACGCAACACCAATCAGGATTGGTGTGAGATTAGAGTGAGATTTCATTCATGCTTCAGACGCGCTGCGCTTAGGGAGCGTCCCCAAAGTGTCGTTAGACGCAGTGCGATGATGACTAGTAATGAGTAGTACTACATTAACACTTCAGCTACTACTATTAATTAATATAGAAACAAGCTAAGCTAATCAGTAAGTAGCTTAATATCAAATTTAGGACTAAGATAGTTCCTTATTAGGTAATCAATAATTACTGAATGGGATTGGCATCATTAAGAACTAATAGATAATGACAAATTATTAAAAATTACAAAATAATTACTATTCACAACATTAGCATGTCTGAGATGTGAGCAATTGTCTTTTTGTACTCTTAAATTGGCCATAAAATGAATCACTAATTACTCAAGTGTTACCTAGTCACTATGAACTACTAGTGATCATTATTTTAAAGTGAAAAAGTTTCCGTTATTGTCTTTACAGTGAGAAATATCAGTTACTCTAAAAGGAACTGCAACATAAAACTTTAAAGATTTAATATTTACACTCCACATCTGTAACTTTACGGTATTTTGCGCCATCTTATTCTTTTCTCTAGCAATAAAACTACACAGTCTTTGTTGGCAAAGTAAAACATTAACTGCCTTTCTACCATTGTGTGTATGACACATGAAACTTTGCACTTTGAACTTAATTCATTGTTTATTATTTCCCCGCCCTCAATCATAAAGGTGTTTGTCACATGCAGTTGTACTTTAGAACAACGATTCTACTGGAAAGATTTTTTTTTCTCTGCATAAAATTACAAGAAGAATTGCACGCCTGGAAAATAACTATCAAACAAAAGTAAGAATGTGATGTTGATGTCGTCCACTTGAATTCTAAAGAATGTGTTTTACTTCTGTCAGCCGAAATGTATTTTATATTACTGAATAATACAGACAAAAATGTAATTCCTTAATCTGCTTGTAACACAGAATGAGTTTTGTCAATAACTGAATCTTAAATCAAATATTTAGGCGATGTGTGGACTGTCACTGTTACACTAAAACTAATTTCCACTTTTTAAACAGCCTGGATTACTGGATATTTTTATTTTGTAAAGGAAATTTAAATAAGGAAATATTATTTAATCATGAACCTCTATATTAATTATTTGTTTATAGCTGTATTATGTAGCAATCTGATAAATTCAAATGGAAAATGCATTCACTTATTCACTCAGTGTTTTCTTAAATCACAGCAACAATGACATCAGCCAATCCTCCAGAACGGTGCAGCAGTGAAAATGAACCTGCTTTAATGGCGTAAGTCAATCTTCTTATACATTACTCATTTGATTCTGAGTATCAGAAGAATAACTCATTGTACAAATAAAAAGGGATTATTCACCATTTTGTAGTTTACTCATCCGTTGTTGATGGCAGAAGAAAGCCAGAGTCACAGCTTATCAAGGGAGAGACAAGAATGACTCAAGAATTGTGTTTAAACTGATTTATCACAACATGAACAACCCCAATCCTGTGACTGCAAAATACTTAAAATCAAAATTCTAAATATTTTTTCTCTTTTACAGATCACGTCATGACGCCATCTTAATGAATCCAGGTCCTCCAGCACTTTACCGTCTAAACACTGAAATAAAATATATAAATGGGAATGATAGGAAGTTGAGACAGTGGACATATGGACGAAGAGACAGAAACAAGCAGAACAAAGTCATACTGATGGTGGGAGAATCTGGTGCTGGGAAAACCACCATCATCAACACCATGATCAACTACTTACTGGGAGTGAAGTTTGAGGATCAAGAGTTTTATCAAATCACAGAAGAAACTGAAGAAGAAGAAAAAGAAGAACAAGAACAAGAAGGTCAATCACAATCCCAGACATCTGAGATCACTATTTATGAGGTGGCTGTTGAAGAGAAACCAACATCTCTGATGATCATTGACACTCCTGGATACGCGAACACTGAAGGATACGAGAAAGACAGAGAGATTTCTGATTACCTGAGCAGATTATTTTCAGATGAGGATGGGATTCATTATATTGATGCTGTGTGTTTTGTGATGAAGGCGGCTCAGAATCGCTTCTCTGCAAAAGAGCATTACATATTTCACTCAGTTCTGTCTCTGTTTGGTAGAGATATAGAGAACAACATAGTGTTTCTACTCACACATTCAGATGGAGGACGTCCAACAGATGCTCTCAATGCAATTGGCACAGTAGAAATACCCTGCAGAAGAGATGAAGACAATGAACCTTTTCACTTCTTATTCAACAACAGGCAGAAAGAGGAAAGAGATAAACGGTATGAGCATCTCGACAGATCATCATGGGAAATGGGAGAAAGAAGCATGAATGAGTTCTTCACACTCCTGGAAGAAAAGAACAGAAAAAGTGTTCAGATGACATTAGATGTTCTGAATGAGCAAAGACGACTTGAGGCCTGTGTCTCTAATCTGCAGCAGCGAATCTCTGAGGAGGAGTTAAAAACTGAGCAACTGAATCAGATTCAGGATGCCGTCAGACAGAACAGAGACAAGATTGAGAAATGTGAAAACTTAAAGTTCACAGTCAAGAGAAGGTTCAAAGAAAAAGTCCTCATTGAAAATTCATCACGGTGGAGCATAAACGCAACCTGCTGCTCCATCTGTGAGGAAAACTGTCATGAATGGGGCTGCTGGTGGGAGAAAGATGCCTCATGTTGTTCAGTCATGGAAAACCAACACTGCACTATGTGTACAGGAAAGTGTCATTACAGCAAGCACGTCAAAGAGAACAAAAAATATGTGATAAATACAAAGGAAGTTCAAATGACATTTCATGACCTCAAACAGGAGTATGAATGCACTGGTGAAAAGCCTGAAACCAGCTTTGACAAATATGAAAATACTAAAAAGAAACATGAAAGCAACATGCAAGAGTCTGAGAATAAAACACAATTAGAAGAAAAACTGATCGGCGATCTGGAGAAGATTAAAAATGAAAAGTCCAAACTGCTTGCTGAAGCTTATATCAGCATCATGATTCTGTCCAAGATCGCATTAAAAGCAGACAGCGCCTTCACTTTTCAACATCTGGATCTCTTGATTCCCAGACTGAAGGAGGAGGGAAAAGATGAATGGATGAAGAACCTGGAGGATCTGAGGAAAGCTGGAGAAGAGCAGAGAAACAAGGGTGCTTTTTGTCATGTGATGGATTTTGGCAGACAAAATTGGAACCAAATTGTCAATCGTGGGAAAAATGAATAAATGCTTAAAATTGGAACATACAAGATGAAAAAGCAAAGTGTTTGACAAGCTCTGTTATGACATTACTGAACACATGAAATCTCCTATCTTTCAATGTACATGTGTGAAAATAAATGAGAATATGACAGGGCTGTGTATCGGCAACAAAGTCACAATACGATGCATATCACGATACAGACGCCACAAGGCAATATGTATAACCCTGGAGCTGTCAAAGTCTGCCAAATGTTGTGTTTTGATGCATCGTGATGAGATTGGTAGGTCTATTAGTAAAATATGTTGAATTTAGCAATTGTTGGCCCTGTTTACACCTGGATCACAAGTGGACGACACTAAATACAGGTGTAAACAGGGTCTATAACATTTTGAGCTTGTCCACTTTAGACCACTTCCAGAGGTAGTCAGAAGTGGTTGAAAGTGGACAAAAGAGACAGATTAAAACACCAGGTGTAAACAGGAATGTGTCTCCCTCCCTTGTGATCCGATCGACCAAAATGCATCTTAATACCAGGTGTAAACAGGACCTTTGTTGCATATGCCAATAGTAACAGTTCAGTAATAGAAAAAGGCAGTTTTCATGTTTTGTTTTGGTTTCCCCCATAGTTTGCATGCCTGTAACTCAAAAAGTAATAAAGATTTTGGTTCTTAAACGTTTCCTTTGGTATGCTCATTTCGAAGGCCCTGGGTGTCTCAATGCAGCTCCAATAATTAAATTATACACATTTTCAATGGCCACAAACCAAATGTGGCTTACCCTCTTGTTTCATGAAGTTACAGGGTAAGTACAATAAAATACATACACAATTTCTGATATCACTGACTCTGAAACCTTTATTTGAAAAACAACTTAATTCAAATCAGATTTACAACACTTCTTATTCATTTATTAATTTTTAAATGAACTACAGAAAGTAACAAATTTTGTCCCTGTTTTTGTTTCTCTTGCTTGGCTTCGTCCTCCTCTTGTTCCTCTTCTTCTTTTTCATTCTTTCTATTGATTGGTCTTAAGAAATCCCATGTCTTTTGATATTCCAGGGTTTGGAGGGTTACTTTTAAAATGTTTTCCATTACAGTTACAAATTACTTCATAAAAAAAGTATTCAGTAACATAATCCAAGCACCACATTATGAAAGTATGTAATCTGCTGAAAAAGACTTACAACTGAGGAGTACAGGAAGCGATCCGTTATGAAGAGGCGTAGAAACGCAAAAAGTGCCTTAAATACTACGTTTCGGACATTGTTTAGAGTAGCGTAAGCTAGAATAGGCAGGGTGTAGAGAAGGATAGAGGAAAAAAATGTTTATGATGAGATTAAGTGCTCGCGGAAGAGATGAGTTTTTAGCTGTTTTTTGAATGATGTTAGTGATTCTGCCATCTGGATGGAGGTGGGAAGATCGTTCCACCAGCCAGGAACAGTGAATGAAAAATTTTATAGTTTATTTACCTTGTTCACTATGCAGCTGCGCGTGGGAAAGAAAGCGCACAATATTAGACCGCTACAATTATTAAGACCATTGATTAAGAACACAATACATAGTTATCCAAATCAAAATGTATTTTCATATTGAGCTGTTCATATTCAAAATCATATTCAGCATCAAATCTGTTTATAGTCAATTAAATATACAAGTAGGCCTATATGTAAACTAATAAAATGAATAGACTAATACAATGTTTTGATTATATTTTTAGATACATACTGTGTGTTTTGTAAATGTATATTTCTATTATATGGTTTTAAATTTGAAAGTAAAGTAAATTACAATATTAATTTATGTTGTATCATAATCTGCGGGACCCGTCATTGCCTTTCTTTGATGACGTTGCAGGGCGTTCAAAATGAGCGATTATTGTCAGCGAAGTCCAATTTAACTGATATACTGTGCTCAGGGAGTAGGGAGCAGTGAACATTGCGTAGGGACCCTGTCGAATGGAACGCACCTCATGTTATCTGCTCCTCGTTTGTCTGAGTGTGTTCACCTGTTCCTCATGTTTTCTGCTCCCTTTATAATGTGTGCTCTCTGCCTTGTCTTGTTTTTGTTGGGTCTCCTGTTTGTTCCAGTCCTGCCCTGCTAGCTGAGCATCTCTGGCTGCTTCCTTTCTCTGCCAAGCAGCAAGACCAGTGCTATGCCTGATCTTGCCCTGTGAGTCTATCCACGTGTGTTGTGTGATGCTGTCTGACTCTGGCTGCATCCATCGGCTCGCTGCTTCACTTCTACCACAGTACACCTGCCTGTTCACACCCTGGGCTGGTCTCAGCGGTCATTCCCTCAGCTTGCCTGTCGTTTGGACTTATCACCTCCTCTCCCTCAAACTCTTGTTGTGTCTGCTGTTTTGTCAATAAACCCGTTAACACTTTCAGCATTTGAGTCCTCTCTCAGAGATCCTGACATATAGATACAAGGATGTCTCTAGCTCAGCCCTCCACGTCTACAGCTGCAGCTCGCTGGCCATCCCATACCCTCGCATCAGCAGAAATTCTACCACCTCCTCCTCACGCAGTAGCCCAGGAACCTCCACCAGTGTCTTCACAACTTCGCTCTCTAATTCTCGCAGGTGCAGATATAGATCTTCCTTCTCTCCTTACATCAGTTCCTACCAACGAATCCCATCGTTCTTTCGAATGCGGACCCTTAACTATACACCTAAATATATAACTATACACTACCAAATGAGTACTCACCTTTTCAGAATTCTGCATAGCTTTCAGTAGACTAACAGAAGTCATATGCCATCTTTTCCACAAGATGCAAAGAGCTAAACGACTATCTCTCCATCATAGCTGAGCTCAGCCTCTCTTTCGGTGGTAGTCATTTCTACACATACCACAAACTTTTTTCTGCTAAATGTGCTGCTCGTATCACCCATTGGAATCAGTGCCCATATTGGGGGGCTCTCGACCTAGAACTTTACAATAAAGTTTTCTTAGGCTGTCGAAATTTTTCCTGTGCCATTTGCAGGTCGATTTCTCATTCAACCTCGTCTTGTCCTCAAATAACACCGGATCCCCCAACTCTCCCGGAACTGCAAGTGGCCAAGTCTACATCATACGTCCCCCGTTCCAGGAACGAACGCAGTTTCAACTCAGTTTCAACTCAGGGAAACAAGTCTGCAACAACTTTAATAACTTTGGCTGTGTTAGACAACGCTGTTGCTATCTCCACATTTGCAGTTACTGCGGTGGAGCTCATGCCTGTCCTGCATGTCCTGTACGCCGTTCTTCAGCAAATCTAAATAAAAATCTCAAAGTATCTCTCTTCCCCTATCATCATTTCTTCTCTTGCAAATGAACTAAAAAAACATCCGAACAAAAACTTTACACATTACCTCATTTCAGGTTTAAAAGAAGGTTTCAATCCTGGCTTGGAAAGCCTACCAAATTCCAGCTTAATATCCAACAATCTCGAGTCAGCCTCAGCTGAACCAGACTCAGTAGAGGCCCTCATTAAAAAAGAAGTCGATTCCGGCTTCATGATTGGTCCATTCGGATTGTAGCGAGGGCCCTCCCATCTGAACAGCGGACTGGAGGAACCCGAAATTTGTCCTTTAGCAGTTTCAGACCATCGTGTTCTCAAGCAATTCAGGCCCTCGCCTTAGAGGGAGCGAAGCACTGCGTCTAACTCGTAGGCTCTCTCTTTCTGTGGCAGAGGGAGAGGGTATCGCTTTGGAAACCGTTCCGCCCGCATCTCCAGGGACAAGGACCTACTTCCTCACTCATGATATTAAGAGCCCCCCGTTATTCCAACTCGGGGGGGCTCCATGTCATGAACCCTATGGCAGGACATACTCCATCTTTACCATGTTTCTCCCTTCAGTCCAAACGCTACTCCCGCAGGAGCAACTATGAGTGTCACTGCTGCAGCAGTGCTCACCCACAACCCAGGTCGATAAATGCAGCAGCGAGATACATCAAACTTAACTTGCTTCCTACACTGCCGCAGCAATACACATTAACTCCCGAGCATCACTGCTGCAGTCGTGAGTCTGTCAATAATTGCAACAGCAAGTCGTGTGCCAAAGTAAAGCACCTGAAATTCCCCTACAGCTCCCTAGGAGCTTCCAAGTACTAGCTCCAAAATGCCCTATTCAAAACTTCCCCCAGAGTCCGGTTACCATTGTCTACCGCCTTGTGTCTTCAACGCTCATTTTTTCTACTCTTTTGGGAGGCCTTCCGTAATTAAACTGAATCTTCATAGCAAATACTGCCATCAGCTTCATTCACATATCACCAGCTTGCTGTCCTAAATCTTATTTGCGCTTTTTGAAGCTGCTTCCTCGGGCCCCTCCACCGCGGACAGCAAGCCAAATACGCTTAAACCTTATTTAGCTAAAGAGTATATGGGTAAACGAACTCATGAAGTGAAATTCACAACGTAATTTCGGGAGGAGTGAACCCATCTAATCTTTCAATTAATGAAGTTCACAAGCGCAGGTCTGGTAGGAGTGAATAATCTTTCAATTAACTGCCAAAGCATATAAGCAGCCACCTACCTCCGTCTGTCATTAGTTGTCTTTGCATCCCTCCACCTCCCCAACTCCACCAACATAAATTTAGGCATCCCGTTTAACGTACTCTTCTTCCTAGCACTAGTAGTCCCTGGGGGGTAAATCTAAGCTCGAGTTGAAGCTGCTTCCTCGGGCCCCTCCACCGCGGACAGCAAGCCAAATATGCTTAAACCTTATTTAGCTAAAGAGAATATGGGTAAACAAACTCGTGAAATGAATTAAAAGTACAAAATAATGTTTTTATTCAGATGCTGTAATCACTTTGATGTAAACCAAACAGCTTCAAAAAGAGTAAGAACACATACATTTTTGATGTTTTTAAACATTAAATACATGAAGCATTATTTATGAAGTATTTCATATTAGGGCTGTAAATTCATTTATTGTAATTGACAGGTGTGATGATCAGTGGATTTGAGTTTGTACCTCCATCATTAAAGCATGGGTTAAAAAATGGATAGAGTTTCCCAGTGAAAGACTGAGCAGTGAAAGAGTAGATATGAGAGCTGGACTCCACATCATAAAAGGAGACCAGACCCTCCTCATAATCCACAAACACACCGACCCGCTGCGGCTTCACTCTCAGACACAGAGAGACAGCAGGACCATCAAGGGCTTCATATTCATTCTCATTCCTCAGAGCCACAGACCAGTATCCATCACTGGGACTGTGAGTGTGATTGATCCCTTCCTGTAAATGAATTCTCTGGCCACTCCTAAATCCCATTTAGTCTTTCCCTTCACCTGCACCTCAAAATAAAATCTCCCTGAGGAGAATCCCTCCTTTCCCAGGACAAATACATATGTATCAAATCTCTCTGGGTTGTTTGGGAGTTTCTGATCAATGTCTCCATGTCTCACTTGTTTTCCATCATCAGACAGAATGAGGTTTGGATTAGCTGTATCAGGATCCAGAGTCACATCCACTGAGAAAACCGAGAATATGAATCACAGCTTAATACAGACATTTTGTGATGATGTTTGTAATGTTGAATCAGTTGTTATTCATCAGTGATGAAGCTATGAGTAAATACATGTAATCTAGTGTAGTGCAGACACACACTGTACCTGCATACTGCTGCATCCTTTTCAGATCTGTGGAGACACTTGACAATAAAACATCATCAGATCTCCTGGACAAGCTTTAATGTTATATTAAAGAATCAAGCACAACATCATGTTTTATCTGATCAATGTGTGTGTTTTTAGCACTGCTCAGCTGTTGGAGCTTCAGGCCTGATATTTCACACACATCCCTCTTCTCATGAAGATCAAATCTGCCTCTTAAACCCATGATGTCTATGAATTAGATTTTCTGCTTTTGTGGTTTTGGTAAAACATTTACAACGATTCTCTGCTAAACTGATTTACACACAACTGTTTATGGACACCCTTAGGAAATGTATTCACCAAATATATTGATGGAACAACTGAAAGGACAAACAATCTCAGAGTTAACTGAATATTAATATTTCTCGTTACAGTTTCCCCTCTTTACAGTTTTATATGTTTTCTGAAAGTAGAGCTGAAAATTACCAGCTCTTCAAGAAGAACTGAGAGCTGATGATAATAATGTGACCATCAAGTTTGGGTCACAAAAATATTAATTAATTGTATATATTTAATTTTATTTATATATGTACAGTATATACGTTTTTTTAAATTAATGTATTATAATTAGTTTGCATTGAACAGTTGAGCTGCATTATATACATTCTGGGTAGCAGCTTAGAGAGTAGAGTTACCATGACAACACAGAGGAGAGCTTGACTAACTACTAACTCTCGCCTCGCTCTCCTTTATTGTTAAGTTTAGTTAAATTCATTACATTTCATTTCAAACTGCAGTTTACATGCTTTAATGTCCATCTAATTTGTTTCAGTTGATTGTCTATTTTATTAATAATTTTAAGATGGTTATATCATAAAGAAGAGTTGAGCCAGTTGTGTGAAAGAATTAGAGCATTTGTGTAAATATTGTTAGGTTTCCTTTCTTTCTTTATTTACTTGTTTACTGTGATTTGATTTAAGTATTTATATGTATTAATATTTATTTCAACACATTCATGAATACTGTGATTTAAAAGTGTCTTGACTGAAATACAATGTTTATCCTTAGACAACACAGAGTGCTTGTGTAACTACTAACTCTCATCTCGCTATCATTTATTGTTACGTTTTTCACTGCTTACAGTCTCTGTAACACACATGATCACACACTTGTCTTACTTCAGCTTGAATCAGACTCATTCTTCATTACTGATTATTTTTACTGTATAAAAACAGGGCAGCAACTTTTGAGTTCAGCTAGGAGTGAGAATTGGGGGGAGAGAGTGGTATTGACACAAATTTTACAATTCAATTTCGATCTTGATTTAATATCAATTCATTTGGGTATATACATGGACATATAGTATGACCCATGGATATGTTCATTTTTTCTCAAGGAACAAAAAAAATCTTTCTCAATTAATGTTGCAATCTATACAGGGAACCCTGTCAATTAGTACACTATTATTAAAGTTTTATTAACAACTGATTTGTATACAGTTGCATTTCAGGATGTTTTTATAATAATACAGTTAAAATAAAAAATTGTAATGGTATTAGAGTAAAATATAATTAATATGTAATGTAGTGCTTTTTTGCTCTTCTCTGCAATCATTTTCTCAATAACTATAATTTATGGACATTGAATGGCTTTTCTGAGGTAAATGTTATGTGACATTATTTGATTGAGTGATTACATGAGACATGATATATTTCAGTAAGTTGTATTGGTTCTTTCATAACCCCTGATGTTCATTCTTGTTTATTTTGTACTGTAACTAGTAGTAAAGAGGAAGAGATGATCGGTGCCTCTCAAACTAAACGATGATGAATATACGTATCTGTACGTTGTATTTGATACTGTCGTACCAGTTTGTGTGAGTTTCTCTTGTAGAGTGTCCTGCAGTTGAGTCAGAGCTCTCCTCAGAGTCTCCAGACTCTCATCAGTCTTCATACTGATCTCAGGCCAGTTCCTGGTGTTTCTAGAGCTGCCCCGGGATGAGTAAATCTACAGCAGGAGAGAGGAGAAATCCTTCAGCATGGGGAGTGTTATGGTGTCATATACTGCCTTATCATTGATCAGAGCGATGTTGACTGACCTGTAGGAGGTGGAGGTAATCTTCAGTGTGTGAGAGCTGCTCCAGCTCAGTGTTTCTAATCTTTAGCTCAGTGATCTCCTGCTCCAGCTCTTCAATGAGCTCTTCTTCCTGTTTCTCTGCTGCTTTCTGCTGCTCCTCCATCATCTCCAGCAGTTCAGTCTGACATCTCTCAATGGAGCGGATGAGATCAGTGAAGAGCTCAACACGGGCTGCTTTCTCCTTCTCTGTGTTTCTCTAGGGGCCAACGTAATCAACAAATTATTAGTTATTAAATATAGATAACCGGGTCGAAGCACCAATGGCACATGTCGATGATACAGTAATACATATAGAGCAAAATTAGCAAAAACTTAAATGTATTTATAGCACAACTTTATATCCATCTTCTTTGTGAGAGTCTGATTTGGCGTTATAGCTTCTGAAATTTGATTGTCTGTCGTCAGTCATGTTTGTTGAATTGAAGTCATATTTGAAGATTATGTTAGCATTTGATCCACTGTGTGTCCTCAGTGTGTGTAAACAACCAGCCTATAATGGAAAAAATCTACCCGCCCCTTTTCTTATAACCCCCATAAATCATAAACATTCTCTCCAAACAAGCGGTTTTAGATATGTAATAGTGAATGACACCTGGTGACTGAACCACCTCCCCCACACCGTTGTCAAACCCTGTTTGGGGATGAGACACTGACAGTCTTTCCTGCCAATGACACGCCCATTCCATATATCGGCTGGATTGAAGTTCAGACTAGGCAGCGACCCCACCAAGACAAACGATTTACAAGTGTCAATGCTAGTGTCGAGCAACCCAGCAGATGCCAATGACCCCATCATCGGCTACAACATCACTGAGGCCATCATTAATAGAAATGAGGGAAAGACCAAAGGTGAAAGAAAGCAGTTGGCACACAAAGTGAGTAAAGTCTTCGCGATAACAGTGAAAACTGCTCGTCGTGTGGTCAAGTTGATGCAGAACGTTGATTCAGAGACTGGTGTAGTTCGTACCGGCAGAAAAAGAGTGCCCTTACCAGCTAACCAAGTCACCACTGTCTATATAAGAGCGCATGTAAGTTCACGAGCACAAGGCCAACACATGTTCTTTTCACCTGACATGCTTAATCCTCCCCCAGAAGGCGTTATCTACATTGATGTACTGGTGCAGATCCCAGAAAGCAAAGTGCCATACATACCCATCTCCATGACCAACACAACTGATCTCACCATCTGTCTGGACCATCATAGTGTGATTGGATACCTCAAACCTGTCAAGACCGTATACACAGCACCTATACAAATGAAAGAGAATGAGACAACAGCTGAGATGAAGGACAGCACAGAGACAGTCCAGTGAAGCAAGTAGCACACCACAGCCAGATAACACTCAAGCGATTAGACCAACTTGGGACCCCCCTGTGGATCTCTGCCATCTCTCAAAGGGAGAGCAGGAGGCGGTAAGGAGAGTGTTTTGCGAGAGGAATGTGACACCTTTGCCTACGACAGTAACAATGTGGATTGTATACCATCTCTCAAGATACATATAACCCTCCATTAGACCAGCCCAGTGCAAAAGACCTACATGTCCCAAAGTCTCTTCACAATGAAGTTAAGGAGTACCTGCAGGATCTATTGAGAAGAGGGTGGATCACACCTTCCCGATCCCCTTGTTTGTCGCCGGTGGTATGTGTCCGCAAGAAGGACGGTAGTCTTCGTCTCTGTGTTGACTTCAGAGAACTCAACCACAAGTCAGCCCCCGATACCGAGGATTCAGGATATGTTGTATGCTCTGGGTGGGAGCTCATGCTTCTCTGTCTTAGACCAGGGTAAAGCATACCACCAGGGTTATCTGGATGAGGAGAGCTGCCCTCTCACAGCTTTCATCACACCCTGGGGGCTCTATGAATGGGTGCTAATACCCTTTGGCCTGAGCTCGGAACCCGCAGAGTTTCAGAGGAGTATGGAGCACTGTTTGGCTGACCTGAGAGACATGATTTGCCTCCCATACCTTGATGACAACCTGGTACACAGTAGTAGATTCAAGGAACACTTGGAACACATCTGTCTTGTTCTCCAGCGTTATAAGGAACATGGTGTGAAGCTGACCCCAAAGAAATGTGAGCTGTTTAAATTGAGTGTAAGGTTTCTCTGCAAGTTGGTGACAGGAGAGGGTTACACAATGGACCCCGCAGAGATGGCTCCAGTGCAGGCGTTAAATGAGAAGACCCCTGCCACTGTGGGTGATATGCGCCAGATTCTTGGGTTCCTCTCCTATTACAGACCCGTTATCCCCAATTTCTCCCGCATGGCCCACTCACTGTATAACCTACTCACCGTCCCAAACCCCAAAATCTCACACCCGATCATGAAGAGGCCCAGTAGAACTGGAAAGAAAAATATGGGTCACTTACCATTACAGACGCCTATACAGTGGCTCAACTCTCACCAGGAAGTGTTGAATCAGCTGTGGAGCTGAAGTGATAACAGAGAACCCTGCAGTGGCCATACTGCTGAAACAGTGGCTAAAGGTTCATGTGGACATGGGTCACTTGGGGGTCGAAAGGACGCTTGACCTGATTCGAGAACGGGTAGTCGTACACGTTACGAGAGTGTTCCCAATCTAACCTGTCTTTTTCATATTTCATACAGAAATAAATGTGTTGCACCAAGAAAGAGCACCGCCTCATTCTTAAAAAGTGTAACACATGCTCAATAAGTTGAATCAACTTAACTTTACAACAAGCAGCCTACATAAATTTATCCACAAACCATTCAGAAATGTCCAGTTGCATTCTAAAAGCTATAACTTCTTTCTGAGTCTCTCCATCAGTGTCCGATTCCGGTTTGAACATGAACCGCTACTGACAATTTCTGACAATTTGGCTGCAATCTCCAGTTTTGTTGTTGCCGGAGTATCTGAAGCACGAGCTGTAAAGGCTCCGTCCTCTTCTGGAAAGGGGGTGGGGAAACAGCAGCTAATTTGCATTTAAAGAGAGACACAAAAACGGCATGTTTTTGTTTATACCTAAATAGGGGCAAATTAGACAAGCTATAACAAATGATCTGTTTGGTATTTTGAGCTGAAACCACAGACACATTGTGGGGACACCAGAGACTGTGAGCAGATCTTGTGAAAAGGGGCATAATAGATCCCCTTTAAAAGAGTTTTCAGTTGTAGCATCCCCATGGCAACTTGGCATTAGAGAAAAAAAAAGATTTTCTCAAGCTCTAACTCCGTGTCTACACCTAGGGTGACCACCTGGCTATTGATCTGTTGCAGGACAGTAGATGTGATTTTGCAGGACAATGCGGGACACATGTGAGACAGATACATTTACTACTATTATGCTATGTAAATATTGCTTTTCATTCGTTGGCAAACTTGGTATATCCGATTAATGTTTCTGCCGGTGGGTGCCCAAACTATATTGATGTGCTTCTGGCAACATTAAATCCTGGAGAGTAGACAATTCTTCATTCACGAGTGCACATGCAAGAGGACAAAGTTTGAGTTTTGTGTTATAATCAGTGATGTTGTCTACACTGGATGTGGCGTGGTGCGACACGACAAATCCAACACGATCTCATGAAAGTGCGTATCTATAGCACAAAGTGCTATAGAAACTAAAATAGTTTTTGCGTACATATGCTACGCACTGTAACCCCCCTTAAAATATTAATGTCTGTGACGCTGTGAGCACAGAGACTGTTGTGTAGACTGTAAGTATTTAAAATTTTTAACTTTTTAAAATGTTTGATGTTTAATGTGAATAGAAATAGTTCAGTCCCTGTGACCTAGTTTTCCCCAGTCTTGTTAACCATCTCATTTGCTCTGTGTATTTAGCCTTCAGTTTTCCCTCAGTGTTTGTCCGTCTTCGTCAATGTTGACTTGTGTGTGTTCTATGAGAGTTTTTGTTATTAAAGTTCCTGTTTTCAGTTCACCCTCATCTTCGTGAGCTTTCATAACCATGTTACGTAACATCTAGTACAATTATGTTGTTTTGTTTCATTAATACAGTGTATACATTTTTCTTGATTTATCCCGAAAGAATGGAAGTGAAATGTGACAACATGCCCCATAGGTGAGGTACATTGTAACATGACTATATGACCGCTTGTGTCATCTGTTATCTGAAACTAAAATATTTTGTCAATAAAATACTATCGCGTGTCGTTATCTGTCATGATTTGGTTCACGTGATTTGAGTTTCGCACTTCAGAACTTCCGTTAAGGAAACATAGTGTGCATCAATGCACCCTGGGTTTTGTGGTGCATTGTGGGACTTTTTAGGGAGCAAACATTTCAGTGCACTGGAGGGATTCTGCAAGTGAGACAGCCCTTAAAATGGCCAACTCCCTGATCAGTGCCCTAACTACTGAACTAGGGAGCTGACTGAGATGCACCCACGGTGTAATAGTTCTGGAGTTCTGAATTAAAGCACAAATATACTTGTGCCACCTAGTGTCCAATGGATGTGTGTGGAGGTGCCTTACCCCTAATTATTTATGTGGCCAGTAAGAAACCATCTAACAATCACCCACAACAACTCACTTTTCTGACTTGTGCTGAGTGTTTGATGTCTTGAATCTTCGTGATTCTGTCCTGGATCATCTCCTCCGTGTCATCAACTGAGTCTTTAAACAGAGAACAACACACACATTTATCATAACATTTCCTGTCTTATATTGTATTCTTGAATGTAAATGGCCAATCACATGTGAAATGAGTAACATCACTTTGTTGCACTGACACAAGTACTGCAGATTTGTGGTCTGGTCTATAGATTCATAGATTGATGTCAATAACAGCATCACTGCATGAACTGATTGAACTGTTTAGGGATCTTGAATAAACTTTAGTCGCTCATTTCAAAGCTGTTACACAAGCATATGTTTTGACAGACTTTAGTACATTTTGCTCTTATCATTAGTTTAGTGACATGCTGTAATCTGGTGACTGTCGGCGTTGGTCTTTGTCTGTCGGTGCAGTGTGAATTGGCCTTTAAAGTACATCAAGATAATTTATCTCAAAAGGAAAAAATTTGATGGGTGGAATAACATAAGGGTGAGTAACTAATGAAAGTATTTTAATTTATGGGTGAAATATTATTTTAATATTATTAGTATTTAATACACACCTCTTCTAAAGAAACAGTGTTGTGGTTCTTGTGATCTCCGTCAGTGCAGGACAGACACACAATTGTCTGATCATCTCTACAGAACAGCTCCAGAGGTCTCTCATGTTTCTGACAGATATAGTCCTCCAGATTACTCCCAGGATTGATCAGTTTGTGTTTCTTTAAACCTGCCACTCTCAAATGAGGCTCCAGGTGAGTTTCACAGTAAGAGCTCTGACACACCAGACACGACTTCAGGGCTTTCTGCTTTCTTTCCACACAGACGTCACACACAACTTCAGGTTTATTCTCAGGACTTTCCTTTTTATAGTGATCTACAATCTCTCTGAGTGTGGTATTAATCTTGAGATCAGGCCTGTGCTTGAATGTTTCTTTACAATATGGACAGTTGCAGGTCTGGCTGTTGTCCCAGCACTTATTTAGACAGGTCTTGCAGAAGTTGTGTCCACATGGAGTGCTGACTGGATCAGTGAACACATCCAGACATATAGAGCACTGAAGCTCCTCAGTCAGTGGACCGCTGGAGGAAGACATCACTGGAGAGAGAAATTATGAGAATGAATAACCATCAATAGTAAAAAATAAAAAAAAAAGTCAAGGTTGAGAGAATGTGAACATGCAGAGCTTTACTTTACTTAGCTTTACTTTGAAGAAGCTGAAATATTTTTGCTCACTACATAATTCTCATTACTTCATTTGTGTTGTTTCATAGTTCTTATGACTGAAGTGTCGGAAACTGCCATAATTAAGAATGAGCAGGTGTGTTTAAAAATACATTCTTCAGCAATAGTCACCTATTAAATAATGTTTTCCATTAGAGGAAAATTAAAGTCAAGCAGCAATTTTTTTTTGTTTTGTTATTACACTAAACAAAATTATAAACGCAACACTTTTGTTTTTGCCCCCATTTTTCATGAGCTGATCTAAGACTTTTTCTATGTACACAAAAGGCCTATTTCTCTCAAATATTGTTCACAAATCTGTCTAAATCTGTGTTAGTGAGCACTTCTCCTTTGCTGAGATAATCCATCCACCTCACAGGTGTGGCATATCAAAGATGCTGATTATTGCAGATTATTGCACACAATGCCATACACGCTGTCTGCCATCTGCCCTGTACAGTGAAAACCAGGATTCATCCATGAAGAGAACACCTCTCCAAAGTGGCAGACGCCACTGAATGTGAGCATTTGCCCACTCAAGTCGGTTACGACGACGAACTGCAGTCAGGTTGAGACCCCGATGAGGATGACGAGCATGCAGATGAGCTTCCCTGAGAAGGTGTCTGACAGTTTGTGCAGAAATTCTTTGGTTATACAAACCGATTGTTGCAGCAGCTGTCCGGGTGGCTGGTCTCAGACGATCTTCTAGGTGCTGGATGTGGAGGTCCTGGGCTGGTGTGGTTACACGTAGTCTGCAGTTGTGAGGCCGGTTGGATGTACTGCCAAATTCTCTGAAACGCCTTTGGAGACAGTTTATGGTAGAGAAATTAACATTCAATTCACTGGCAACAGCTCTGGTGGACATTCCTGCAGTCAGCATGCCAATTGCACGCTCCCTCAAAACTTGCTAGATCTGTGGCATTGTGCTGTGTGATAAAACTGCACATTTTAGAGTGGCCTTTTATTGTGGCCAGGCTAAGGCACACATGTGCAATAACGCTGTCTAATCAGCATCTTGATATGCCACACCTGTGAGGTGGATGGATTATCTCGGCAAAGGAGAAGTGCTCACAAACACAGATTTAGACAGATTTGTGAACAATATTTGAGAGAAATAGGCCTTTTGTGTACATAGAAAAAGTCTTAGATCTTTGAGTTCAGCTCATGAAAAATGGGGGGCAAAAACAAGTGTTGCGTTGATAATTTTGTTCAGTGTAAGTTACCTGGAGGTGGAGTTATACTCCTGGTCTCTCTTCCTTGTGATGATCTTGATGCAGATTCTGCCATTGCTCTCCCCCCATTTAATCCTTTTCAAAACAAATCACAACAAACTAAACTGGGACTGCTGATTAGAAAAGTACAAATAATTAATTCTGTCCCCCAAATAAACCAAATGTTTTATGACTAAGTGTAATTTTCTTCTATGTAAAGTGACTCTCACCTGCTCAGCAGGTCTGTCCGTCTGCAGGTAATTTACTTCCTCATTCTCAAGTTTTTATGTTATGTGAAAAACACCAAATTGACACCAAATGTCAGTCAAATGACAATTCTGAAACCATTTCAGTGCAGTTAACAACTAAAGTAATTAAATATTTGACATGTTTAAACCTACCTGGTTCTGTTCAACTCATTCCAGTTTTGACCTACTAAACCAGATCACTTCCATTAGAAACCTGTTCAGCTCAATCTCTCTTATATTTCTATCATTACCTGTGAGGATCAGATGTGTCCACAAGACTCTTTGAACGGATCAATAAATATTCTGTTGTTTAAAGAGGTTGATCGTTTCAGACGTCCATATTGTTTTTAAACAAGTGAGTTTCACTTTCTCTGAATCTCTCTCTGAGACTACAGTGATGTCAGAACTCCTCCTGTATTTATACATTTAGGCTACATTCATCCCTGTATTTGGTGTGTTGGGTTCATGTGTGTCTGTTTGTATTGGAACTGACGTTTCTATCAGGTCCTGAAGAAGAGATTACAGCTTGATTGTTTGGTAACACTTGTTAAGAGTTTCCAGGACAAATGCTGCTCATGATTCATAGGAGCACAAAAAGGAGCACCAAAATGTCAACAATTAATTAATACAATTATTAGTTTTTATTCAGATGCTGTATTTATTTTGATGTAAAACAAGCAACAACATTTGATATGTAATTACACTTTGTCCGGTGTAGAGGAGAAAAGAGCTGACTTTAGGGAAATAATACTGAAACAAGCTACCCCCGCGTTAGTATATATGATGACAATATGCGTTAGTCAAGTTAGCTAACACATATTGATAGCTAGCGGTGGCAGTAACACTTTCCAATACGGGTACACTAATATGCATTAATTCATGCCTATGTAATGCACAGATAATCATGATAATATGTCATTGTGGCTATGGGTTTTGAATTAATTTTGAATTAGTTAACAGTCATGTGCCTCAACAAGTAAAGTCATAACATAATGAGCCCTTTGCAAATCGTTAGCTAATGATTAATTAAAGCAGACAACTGGAAGCTGAAATGCGTGCCTTTAATCATTGTGGTAATTAACATATGAATGTACACTATTATTTAATATAATATGTTATTAGTGAATTAATACAATATGACACATTTAACTAATAACAATTTATTGATTACTTAATCTATTAATCATGTAGAATGTTCATTAGTTGCTGATGCAGTAATCATTTATAAATGGTTTAGTTCTTCATGAGTCATACATTAACTCATGATTATCTGTGCATTAGTTAAGCATGAATTAATGCATTTTAGTGCACCCATATTGTAAAATTTTACCAAAATATCTCACTGCACATCCCCATGACATTAAACAGGTCACAAAATAACAGCAGATAACCATACTCTATATTTGCTACTTTTGAATACAGCTATGTTGCCTGTTGCTATGTAGCCCATGCATTTTTTATTAGAAATAATGACATGAAACATGATTTAAAGAAATGGTAAGCCTACAATTTCAGCCATTAAAATAATTTTAAAAAACGTGAATATGGATTTTTCCTGCGCCACACCTGGGCAGCTCTTAATCACACCAGGCAGCACACCATTTGGGAAACACAGTGTTAGATAACTCAGCTATCACTGCATTGATAACTAAAAATGTCACGAAAATCCTCCTGCCAGTACTAGCAAGCAGCTCAAGTTGGATATGTCTAGCAAGCGAGTGTCACAAGTGAACATAAACAAAGCAGTGATTAAGTTTGTTGTTGAAGTGTGGTGGACCTACAAGCATTCAAAGACCTGATCCAGGACCTCCAACCTAATGCCACCATCATATCACGCCCCACTCTACAATCAAGTATAGCCGAAGCTACAAAATCTATGAAGAAGAAATTGATTGCGGCAATGAGTGAGGTGGAATACATCGCAACCACCACAGACTGCTGGACCACCAGAAGGCACAGCTTTATTGGCATAACAGCTCACTGGCTTGATCCTGACAATTTAGACAGGCGCTCAGTAGCCCTAGCATGTAGGCAGTTAAAAGGCTCCCACACTTTTGACGTTTTAGCGGCTGCATTAAACGACATCCATGCAGAGTACCAGATCCGTTATAGGATCGTTAGAACAACGACTGACAATGGGTCGAATTTTCTAAAAGCATTCCCCATTTATGGAGAGCAGGATGAAAACAACAATGTGACTTACACTGAAGAATTGGGTGAGATGAGGAGGAGATTCAAGAAGAGGAAGTTGTTAACTTCCAAGAAGTGGCAAGTGTGCTTGATGTAGGCGATGGCTTTGAGTATCATTTACTCAAGCATCAGCTTTGCGCGTGCCACCTTCTCAATTTGGTGTCAACGGTAGATGCTTTAAAGGCAAACTCGAATGAGGCCTCCAGAGCCGCATTTTCAAAGCGCCAGGCATTATGGAACAAGAGTGCACAATCCGCTTTAGCTGCAGAAACCATCAAAGATGCATGCAAACTTCAGCTAATAAGGTCCAATGCATCCAGATGGAACTCGATGTTCCTTGCAGTGGAGAGAATAGTGAGGATCGTCAAAGAACAAGGAGAGGGAGCCATCCGAGATGTCTGCACATCATTCAAAATTCCAATGTGAGTACTGTATTTTTGTTTATTGGGATTGTTTTCCGATGCTACTACTTCTACACTATTTAAGCTACACACACCACACCAACTTTATTGTAGCCTCTCTACAACTGTCTCTCTCATTAAATTGCCCCATTACAACTTTCCCACTCCTAACCCAACTCTTAAACTTATTAACTACTCCAGTACAGTTATTCACTGAATCTACCCCACACTAATCAACCCACTACAAATCCCTAATTGAACATTCTATTCCATTCTAAAACTACTACCTAACATTTGATTAAACTATCATTGTACTATCATTCACTATAATTGTTTTGTGTTTCAGGCTCAATCCAACAGAACTGGCCTTTTTAATAGAATACTCAGCAATCATGAGTCCAATGGCCAAGGCCATCGATATTTTGCAGGCTGAAACCAACATACAGATGGGATGGCTTCTTCCCACTCTGACTCAAATGAAGACAAAACTGGACCGGATCAAGCCATCATTAAAGGTTTCCAAGCCACTTGTTGATGCCATTCAACTGGGTTTGAAGACCCGTTTCAGTGAAATCTTGGAAGACCCAGAACTGATTGCAGCCGCCATCTTGCTGCCAAAATTAAGATGAAACCATTCTCAAAAAGGGTAAAGCCAAGCGTGTTTCTTTTTAACAGATATTTTGTATTTATTTTCAAAAACCTGAATACTATATGTATATATACATATACTATATACATATACATATACTATATACATTTGTCTACTGTGCATTGATGGCAGTTCATGCATTAAAAAGGGGCGCAGGCGTCATCGGTATAATTATTATTTGTAATCGTTCTCTTACCATATGATCAGTTCATTGTTTGAGCAGTGCAATACCAATGTCCATGTAATGGCCAGAATTGGCCGGGCTCGTAGCCCCACTCCATTCCTCTTATTAAAGGTTAGGGTGGGTAAGAGAACGATTAAAATATTAAATAAATATAACTTATGCAATAGATTAACACACACAATAATGCAAATAGGAAAGAAATTATATTCCATGATAGGTTGCATGCATTCTATGACAATACAGCTTGGGTTGCATGCACCCCTGGTTTATGTCTGTTAACGGTGTAGAATGATATCATGGCTATTTGCCAAATGACAATTACAGTTAAGAATAGAACTATGAAAAATATGTCCTTTGGCCATCATTAACTAATGTTCTGAATGCCATTCAATTTCTGCATGGGACATGCATTGTTTTTCAGGACTGGACTACATCAAGCTGGAGACGGAGCCCTTGCATCCCCTCAGTAACTTGCATGCCACCTCTTCTGATGATGACGACTTTTTCTCATCCATCAAGTCAAACACACAAGAAAGCTCCAAAGAACTGGAGGGATATTTGGCATGCTCTGCTGAAGACCTTTCCCTCTATCTGCAAGTTGTACATCAGGTTAAACACACCCCTTCCTGCCTCAGCGGCGTGTGAGAGGCTGTTTAGTACGACAGGACTTTTATTTAGCCCCAGGAGAGCCAGGATGGACTCTAGCTATTTTGAAAATCAGCTTCTGCTAAAGCTGAACAGAAGCTTTTACATCTTTGAATAATATTCTGTGTAGCTTAATGGTGTGTTTTGAAGATATTTCAACTTAAAGAGGTGGTTCTTCCTCATTGATATTCTGAAACAGTCTTACCTTGTATCTTGCACATCTTCTGTTTGATGCAGCTAATGTTATGGAACATGTCTATTGCTCGTTCAACCCCTATACTGCGTTAAGGTGCTTCATTGTCTCTTATGATTGCAAATCTAACAAATTCTTAATTGTAGTATCTAATCTTATCATTTGTTCAATTAAAGCATTGCATATCATTCCCAAAACAATCGATCTGCTTAATTATTGGTATTTACAGTTAATTTGAATATTTACTTTTTTACTTTAGGTACTTGAGTACATTTTTAAATTCGGATACTTTTGTACTTTTACTCAAGTGATGTTTGAATGGAGGACTTTCTACTTTTACTGGAGTAATTTTTTGTTTAGGTATATGTACTTTTACTCCAGTATAACATTTGAGTACTTTTACCACCCGTTTCACACTGTAAACCAATGCTGCCGCTCAGTCTTTTTGCCACTCAGTGGGCGTAACCGCAATCACTCCAGCTGATGGTGACATCACATGCATACCCTCTATACAAATGAAAAATCAAAGAATACGAAAACACATTGGCAGCTTCTATGGAAAGTTGACTGTGTAAATTTAAAATTTCTAAGATGGGATGTCACTGCACAAACTATTTTTTAACATGCTTTTCAAATGTTAGGTAAGAGTCTAAAATAACTCCAAGATATTTAAAATCCTGCACAATCAGGTTGGACCTCCTCCTTCTTTTTGATTTGAAAATACATACATGCAGTTTTCTGAACATTTAATGTTAAGCAACATTGAGTAAGCCAGTCAGAAATGTAGGACATTGCAGTGGATAATTTTTGTGCCACCTGTTCTTTAGTTTTGTCATGTATGTAAATCACAGTGTCATCTGCATACATTTGAATATGTACATCAGGACAAGCATCTGGAAAATCATTCAAGTCCAGGCTGAAAAGTAGGGGCCCCAGGGTAGACCCCTGAGGAACCCCTGTGGGACAGTCTCTTGGGGAAGATATATAAGTTTCAATCCGATTGCACCTTGATGTAAGATAAGACTCAATCCATTTCATTGTAGGCCTATCTACCGAAAAATTTTAATTTGATAATTTAGATAAGAGTACGTGGTAACACTTTACAATAAGGTTAATTAGTTAACATTAGTAAACTACATTAGTTAACATGAACTAATAATGAACTGCACTTATAAAGCATGTATTTATCTTTGTTATTGTTAATTTCAACATTTACTAATGCATTATTAAAATCTTGTTAACATTAGTTAATGCACTGTGAACTAACATGAACAGCTATATTTTTATTAACTAACGTTAACAAAGATTAATGCTGAACAGAGGTGTTGTTCATGGTTAGTTCATGTTAACTAATGCATTAACTAACGTTAACTAATACAACCTTATTGTAAAGTGTTACAGAGTATGTTATGAATTATTGTATCAAATGCCTTTTGTAAATCGAGTAACACTGCACCTACGACCCCACCCGTGTCTAATTTTGACAGCACTTTCAAAATAAAATAACATACAGCTGTTTCAGTCAAATGCTGCTACATGATGCTAATATCAACATGATGCTAATATGATTAATAAGTTGCTAGCATGATACTAATGTGATGTTAACATGTTTATCATGTTTGCTAGCATGTTTTTAACAAGATGATAACATGATTAGCATGTTACTAGCATTATGCTAACACAATTAACATGTTTTAACAAGATGCTAACACAGTTAGCATGTTTTACATGATGTTAACACTATTAACATGATGCTAGCATTATGCTAATATGATTAACATGTTGCTAGCATGATATGAACGTGATGTTAACATGATCAGCATGTTTGCTAACGAGATGCTAACATGATTACCATAGTAAGATAAACACAAGCAATCCCTGTTTCATGGGCTGTCCCTTCACCATAGTATGTCTATGGGGCAATTTTGGGCACCTCTTACACCCCAGGGGTAAACTTACACCCCATTGTGAGGTATGTTCTTACAGAGCCTGCCAGCCTCTTCTAACGAGGTAACCCAATACGGAATCCTCACTCGGAGCAATGACCCGTTAAAATGTGTGGCAGTGTAAAGTCATTGGGTTTTTTCTCACCGTCGGGTGAACATCGTACACCCGATTGCTTATAAAAGTCATAGCACACCTCTCCTCAATAATCCACACAATTTGATGTCCACCTCATTCATGGATCAATGACAAACGTTGCGGGACAAAGGTTTGTGTGGAAAAAGAATAAACGTGAGATAATAATAGTGTGCTGTGCCTTATGGCAAACACCATAATATGGTGTTTTGACTTAATTATTTATTACCTCTTTAAGATGTTTTTCAGCTTTTTTGTTTTTCATTCATTCCTACATTGGGTCACTAATAATCATGTAAATTAGGACGATTCATATTTATAAATATGCACAGATGAACTGATGAAATTTCTGTCTCTCATCTCAAGCTAACGCAGCTTTGCTCACGCTTTTACTGTGATGAAATATACTGTAAAAATGAAATATCTATGAATATCTACTGAATTGTATATATATATATATATATATATATATATATATATATATAAACAGAGCAATTCTAAGAGGGTCCTCTCACCTTGGTGCTCGGGCCCTAAAGATCTGTTTTAAAATGTAATCTTAACGTGTTAATAAAGTCACCTAGAGTGTGTGAATTTTATGTGCAAATCAAACTGATGACCCTGATTTATGGCTGTTAACCTGAAATGTAAGAATCACACTCAGAAATATCTGTTACACATGGTGAGGTGATCATGAAGGTTTAATATTGGACACAATAAAACACAAACAACAATTAATCAATTAAAAGTACAAAATAATGTCTTTATTCAGATGCTGTGATCACTTTGATGTAAAGCAGCAACAACAAATGATTCTCATCCTTTGAGTAAGAACACATATATTTTCAATGTTTTTAAACATTAATTATATGAAGCATTATTTTCATCAAGTATTTCATATTAGGGCTGTAAATTCATGTATTGTATTTGACAGGTGAGATGATCAGTGGAGTTGAGTTTTTACCTTTATTGTTTAGATATGGGCTAAAAAATGGATAGAGTTTCCCAGTGAAAGACTGAGCAGTGAAAGAGTAGATATGAGAGCTGGACTCCACATCATAAAAGGAGACCAGACCCTCCTCATAATCCACAAACACACCGACCCGCTGCGGCTTCACTCTCACACACAGAGAGACTTCATGATAATCACCGGCTTTATATTCATTCCCCTTCCTCAGAATCACAGTCCAGAATCCATTACTGGGACACAGTGTGACTTGTCCCTTCCTGTTAATGGATTCTCTGGCCACTCCTAAATCCCATTCAGTCTTACCCTTTACCTGCACCTCAAAATAAAATCTCCCTGAGGAAAATCCCTCCTTTCCCAGGACATATATATATGGATCAAATCTCTCTGGTTTGTCTGGGAGTTTCTGTCTAATGTCTCCATGTCTCACTTGTTTCCCATCATCAGACAGGATGAGATTAGGATGAGCTGTATCAGGATCCAGAGTCACATCCACTGAGAAAACAGAGAATATGAATCACAACACAGATATTTTGTGATGATGTTTTTAATATGTAATCAGTTGTTAATCATACTGTAGGTCAGTGATGAAGCTGCGAGTGTATGAATGTAATCTAGTGTAGTGCACACACACACACACACACACACACACTGTACCTGCATACTGCTGCATCCTCTTCAGATCTGTAGAGACTAATGACAATAAAACATCATCAGATCTTTGAGATGTTTATGTGTGGAATTACAGACAAGCTTTAAGGTTATGTTTAAAGAATCAAGCACAACATCATGTTTTATCTGATCAATGTGTGTGTTTTTAGCACTGCTCAGCTGTTGGAGCTTCAGGCCTGATATTTCACACACATCCCTCTTCTCATGAAGATCAAATCTGCCTCTTAAACCCATGATGTCTATTAATTTGACTTTCTGCTTTTGTGGTTTTGGTGAAACATGAAATTATTCTCTGCTAAATTGATTTAGACACAACTGTTTATGGACACCCTTAGGAAATGTATTCACCAAATATATTGATGGAACAACTGAAAGGACAAACTATCTCAGAGTTATTGAATTAGGGGTGTAACGGTACACGTATTCGTACCGAACCGTTTCGGTACAGGGCTTCCAGTACGGTGCACGTGTACCGAATGGTACGAATGCAATCTTTAACAGTTAACAGTCGGCTTGTTTTACGTGTGGAACATACTTAAATCCAAGTTCCCACACGAACATATTAAGTATTCAGTCCATTTTATTACGAAATTCAAACGATAAATGCCGTTTTGACGCTCTTTAATGTGAAGCTGATTATTTCCTTTCCTTCACTTAAGTTAATGGTGTAGCACACATTACAGGCACTAATCAACAAACGCGGATATGTTTTAAAGTAGCCTATATAGAAAGAATAAACCAGTCTTATAAATGTATACATTTCGCTTAACAACTTAAAATATAATCTTCATGCACAATAAAGTACAGTAAAATGTATTTAAATCTCTCGACAGAAAGGTTTTTGCAGGTTTTCATAAAATGTTATTTAATAACAGTAGTCATAATAAGCATATTTTTTCAGTAGTCTACGTGCCTCAGACTTGCGTCGCCAACTCAATCATCAGAATCCTCTGTAATCCTCTGCAAACTTCGACAGCTGGTTGAACTGGCTCTTTCAGTTCTTTTTTAGTCGGACGTGCTACTTCGGCTTTTGCATCTTGCGTCATGAACCCGGAACTAAAGTTTGATTCAGTTCGATTAATGAACCGGCTAAACCGGTTACTTGCTGAAAACCGGCTAAAAAAACTAATGATTAATTCAAGAACCGAACATCACTAGTGTATAGGCAGTTCAAGCGGCAGCGCAGTCCTAGTCAAAGAATAAACATGAATCAACATCTGTAGGTATGAGGATGCATTACAACTTACAGAAACATACACTCACCTAAAGGATTATTAGGAACACCATACTAATACTGTGTTTGACCCCCTTTCGCCTTCAGAACTGCCTTAATTCTACGTGGCATTGATTCAACAAGGTGCTGAAAGCATTCTTTAGAAATGTTGGCCCATATTGATAGGATAGCATCTTGCAGTTGATGGAGATTTGTGGGATGCACATCCAGGGCACGAAGCTCTCGTTCCACCACATCCCAAAGATGCTCTATTGGGTTGAGATCTGGTGACTGTGGGGGCCATTTTAGTACAGTGAACTCATTGTCATGTTCAAGAAACCAATTTGAAATGATTCGAGCTTTGTGACATGGTGCATTATCCTGCTGGAAGTAGCCATCAGAGGATGGGTACATGGTGGTCATAAAGGGATGGACATTGTCAGAAACAATGCTCAGGTAGGCCGTGGCATTTAAACGATGCCCAATTGGCACTAAGGGGCCTAAAGTGTGCCAAGAAAACATCCCCCACACCATTACACCACCACCACCAGCCTGCACAGTGGTAACAAGGCATGATGGATCCATGTTCTCATTCTGTTTACGCCAAATTCTGACTCTACCATCTGAATGTCTCAACAGAAATCGAGACTCATCAGACCAGGCAACATTTTTCCAGTCTTCAACTGTCCAATTTTGGTGAGCTCGTGCAAATTGTAGCCTCTTTTTCCTATTTGTAGTGGAGATGAGTGGTACCCGGTGGGGTCTTCTGCTGTTGTAGCCCATCCGCCTCAAGGTTGTGCGTGTTGTGGCTTCACAAATGCTTTGCTGCATACCTCGGTTGTAACGAGTGGTTATTTCAGTCAAAGTTGCTCTTCTATCAGCTTGAATCAGTCGGCCCATTCTCCTCTGACCTCTAGCATCAACAAGGCATTTTCGCCCACAGGACTGCCGCATACTGGATGTTTTTCCCTTTTCACACCATTCTTTGTAAACTCTAGAAATGGTTGTGCGTGAAAATCCCAGTAACTGAGCTGATTGTGAAATACTCAGACCGGCCCGTCTGGCACCAACAACCATGCCACGCTCAAAATTGCTTAAATCACCTTTCTTTCCCATTCTGACATTCAGTTTGGAGTTCAGGAGATTGTCTTGACCAGGACCACACCCCTAAATGCATTGAAGCAACTGCCATGTGATTGGTTGATTAGATAATTGCATTAATGAGAAATTGAACAGGTGTTCCTAATAATCCTTTAGGTGAGTGTATAATATGTTGTGTAATCGCTCAATCAGTGTTTCAACGGTGGAAAGACATCAATAAAACAGTTTGTAAACAATGTCACATAGCATTACATTTACCTCAGTCATTCAGTGTCATTCAGTGTCCACAGCTGTAAGTTCACTAGAGAAATCAACTCTTTCACTAAATATATGCACTATATTAGCCTATATTCATTATATTATACTTAACCTGTTAGTGATCTCTTGATTATTTAATGTATGTTTAAATAAATCTGTCATGAAAATGACAGTCACTGTGTATGATTATATTTCAACAACGAATTGGAGTAAAAACTATTTTATAATTAGATTTAGAAGTTAATGCAAAAACTGCCTAATATGAAGTGTTTGCATACAATATGTTATTTGAGTGTTGATTATTATATCTAAAAATAAATAGCTACTTAATTTAAGGTAATTTGGGCTCTGTTGTTAACCTTTAATATTATAGTAATATGCAAGTAAGGGCTCCCTATATAGTGTACACTTTACAGCATTAGCAGAAAATGCTTTTTATCTTTAAGAAACTTTTAGTTATAATTGAATTAACTTAAGGACAGACACAATTTTTCAATTAACCACTGTTTAGCTATTTTATATTTAGTTTTTTGTCCCCTGCTGTACCGAACCAGTACCAAACCGTGACTTCAAAACCGAGGTACGTACCGAACCGTCAGTTTTGTGTACCGTTACACCCCTATATTGAATATTAATGTTTCTCTCTGTTTTCTGAAATTTGAGCTGAAAATGACTGGCCCTCTTCAAGAAGAACTGTGAACTGATGATAATGTGACCATCGAGTTTGAGTCACAAAAATATAAAATTATTTGTATATACTGTATATATATATACACTTACAGTTGCAAGAAAAAAGTATGTGAACCGCTTGCAGAATCTGTGAAAATGTGAATAATTTTAACAAAATTAAAGAGATCATACAAAATGCGTTATTTTTTATTTAGTGCTGTCCTGAATAAGATATTTTACATAAAAAATGTTTACATATAAATAATAGCTGAATTTATTAAAATTGCCCAAAAGTTTATGAACCATTGATTCTCCGTTCCCTGATGATCCATGGCTGTTTTTTTTCTGATGGTTGTTCATGAGTCCCTTGTTTGTCCTGAGCAGTTAAACTGCCCAACATTCTTCAGGAAAATCCTCCAGGTCCTGCAAATTCTTCAGTTTTCCAGCATCTTTTGCATATTTGAACCCTCTCCAGCAGTGACTGTATGATTTTGAGATCCATCTTTTCACACTGAGGACAATTGAGGGACTCAAACACAACTACTAAAAAAGGTTCAAACCTTCACTGATGCTCCAGAAGGAAACACGATGCATTAAGTGAAAACTTTTGAACAGGATGATGTCCAAATTTTTCTTATTTTGTTTAAATTTTTTTTTTTTTCATTTAGTACTGCCCTTCAGAAGCAACAGAAGACACTTACATGTTTCTCAAAAGACAAATTAAGTACAATTTACCTTGATCTTCAAATTCAATATGTTTTCACCCCCGGCTCTTAATGCATCGTGTTTCCTTCTGGAGCATCAGTGAAGGTTTGAACCTTTTTTAATAGTTGTGTTTGAGTCCCTCATTTGTCCTCAGTGTGAAAAGATGGATCTCAAAATCATACAGTCACTGCTGGAGAGGGTTCAAATATGCAAAAGATGCTGGAAAACTGAAGAATTTGCAGGACCTGGAGGATTTTTCTGAAGAACATTGGGCAGTTTAACTGCTCAGGACAAACAAGGGACAACCATCACAAAACACAAAAACAGCGTGGATCATCAGGGAACGACACACAGTATTGAGAATCAATGGTTCATAAACTTTTGAATGGGGTCATTTTAATAAATTCAGCTATTTTTTTGTCTTGTGGACTATATGTAAACATTGTTATGTAAAATATCTTATTCAGGACAGCATTAAATAAAAAATTACATGCATTTTGTATGATCTCTCTTATTTAGTTGAAATTATTCACATTTTCACAGATTCTGCAAGCGGTTCACATACTTTTTCTTTTAACTGTATGTTTTAATGTAATGTAATGAGTTTGGATTGAACAGTTGAACTGCATTTCAAATTCTGGGTGGCAGTTGAGAGAGTAGAGTGCATCCTCAGACAACACAGAGGAGCGCTTGAGTAACTACTAACTCTCTCATTTATTAACTGCTTACAGTCCCTTTAACACATGATCACACACTTCTCTTTAGCTTGAATCAGACTCATTCTTCATTACTGATTCTTTTTACTGTATAAAAACAGGGCAGCAACTTTTGAGTTCAGCTAGGAGTGAGAATTGGGGGAGAGAGTGGTATTGACAAATTTTACAATTCAATATTGATCTTGATTTAATATTGATTAATTGGGGTATATACATGGATATATACATGTTAATTTTTCTCAAGGAAAAAAAATCTTTCTCAACTAATGTGAACTTTACAGGCAAGCCTTACATTATTATTAGTTGTTAATAAACAACTGATTTGTATACAGTAGCATTTTTTATAATAATAAAGTTATAATAAAAACTTTTTAATCATATTAGAGTAAAAATATAATTAAAGAGGTTACAGCAATATGTCACGCCATTTTACGCCAAACCTGTATTGTTTGATTTTCGTAATAAAACTTTTAACATTTGAAAGCTATGATTTTGTTTCATTTAAAAAGTAACCTGCTCTGTCTTGTCTCTGTGTTGCCCATGTCCTCTTTGCTCTGTGATGTTTTTTCACTGTGTGAGAATATGGATGTGTGGCGTGTGAGCATGAGAACAATGTCATTCAGTGTGAATGTATCTGTACGTTGTATTTGATATTGTCGTACCAGTTTGCGTGACTTTTTCCTGTAGAGTGTCCTGCAGTTGAGTCAGAGCTCTCCTCAGAGTCTCCAGACTCTCATCAGTCTTCAAACTGATCTCAGGCCAGTTCCTGGTGTTTCTAGAGCTGCACAGGGATGAGTAAATCTACAGCAGGAGAGAGGAGAAATCCTTCAGCATGGGGAGTGTTATGGTGTCATATACTGCATTATCATTGATCAGAGAGATGTTGACTGACCTGTAGGAGGTGGAGGTGATCTTCAGTGTGTGAGAGCTGCTCCAGCTCAGTGTTTCTCATCTTTAGCTCAGTGATCTCCTGCTCCAGCTCTTCAATGAGCTCTTCCTCCTGTTTCTCTGCTGCTTTCTGCTGCTCCTCCATCATCTCCAGCAGTTCAGTCTGACATCTCTCAATGGAGCAGATGAGATCAGTGAAGAGCTCAACACGGGCTGCTTTCTCCTCCTCTGTGTTTCTCTAGGGGCCAACGTAATCAACAAATGATTAGTGATGTTTGCTAAGACAAGAATCAGTGTTAATAATGCTCATACTTTAGTGTATTAAGGGTTTTCAAAATAACATCATCCTGCACTGAATGATTCCACAAATCATGTGTCTTGTTGAGGAGAGGTCACAGGCTATTACTTTAAATTATCAAAGTAAAAACTAATAAGAAAGCATGTAATAAGATTGCCATAGTTCTTTTATACAGCAATTCACTAAACACAAATTTAATATGCAGTAACTGACAGAATATTGACAGTAACTTGAACATGTTGAACATGTCTGAGCAACACATACAGTAGAGCTGTTTCCATGTTTGTTTCATTCTTTTGTTTAAAACAAATGAATTAAGATTGATGATTCTCTCAAAGACAGTCACTTGTCGCCACCTACTGGTGTATCGATGTAACCTGCAGAAAGAGTCGCTGCAAAATCCCCACCAGTAAATCACAGATTGTCTGACACAAACACAGACAAGAAGACTCATACAAACAGTGAAAAGTTTGAACTAACTGATGTAATAAATATTTAAGAAAAATGTATGACATAATTGAACTCACTTTTCTGATATCTGCTGAGTGTTTGACGTCTTGAATCTTCTTGATTCTGTCCTGGATCATCTGCTGCACGTCTTTCTGTGTCTTCATCAGTTGAGTCTATAGACACAGAACAACACAATATGTTTTCAAAACTGATTCATTTATATTAAAGAACATGTGATTCTTCATGATAAGAGCCCTTTAAAATAAGTTTTGCCAGTAACTTCTACCTTCTTCTCTTCACTCTCCTCTTCTATAGGAACAGTGTTGTGGTTCTTGTGATCTCCGTCAGTGCAGGACAGACACACGATGGTCTGATCATCTCTACAGAACAGCTCCAGAGGTCTCTCATGTTTCTGACAGATATAGTCCTCCAGATTACTCACAGGATTGATCAGTTTGTGTTTCTTTAAACCTGCCACTCTCAAATGAGGCTCCAGGTGAGTTTCACAGTAAGAGCTCTGACACACCAGACACGACTTCAGGGCTTTCTGCTTTCTTTCCTCACAGACGTCACACAGAACTTCAGGTTTATTCTCAGGACTTTTCTTTTTATAGTGATCTACAATCTCTCTGAGTGTGGTATTAATCTTGAGATCAGGTCTGTGCTTGAATGTTTCTTTACAGTATGGACAGTTGCAGGTCTGGCTGTTGTCCCAGCACTTATTTAGACAGGTCTTGCAGAAGTTGTGTCCACATGGAGTGCTGACTGGATCAGTGAACACATCCAGACATATAGAGCACTGAAGCTCCTCAGTCAGTGGACCGCTGGAGGAAGACATCACTGGAGAGAGAAATGATGAAGATAAATCACCTGCACTAGCCTGAAGCACACTTGAACAAACACTGAATTTATTAATAATAGGAATAAACAAATAAATGAATAGATGATGGATGGATGAATAAGAAATATTGATTTAAGCTGAAATTTCTTTATTATCCGTTACTGTACATTCCTGAACTATATGTTTTATTATATTACCGTATGAGAAGTGTGAAAGTTATTCATGCTCTAATTCATTCTTTTCTAGATTACTGACTTACACGGAGGTTCTTTTATACTCCCTCTCCTCGTTTTTCTTTCTTTTGTTGATATTGGTGAAGATTCTGCCATTGTTTTTCCCTGTTCAAAAAAACATAGTATTTCACAGTATAAATTATGACCATTGATTTGCTCCTTGTAATGTTGAGTATTTGGTCACTGTGGTTTAAATGGATCTTCCTAAATCAGATTTTGGGTACAGATTTTTTTTTTTTTTTTTTACACTAATTTAAAGTACAGAGTACAAGCACATGGTGTATATTTTTATGTCAAATGATTTCGGCTGCAGTTTAGCAGGTTTGTGTTCAGTCTGTCTGCAGGTCATTTACTTCCTGTTTCTTTAGGCTTTCTGTCATGTGACAAATTGACAAAAACACCAAAATTTGCATTACAATCAGTCAAATGACACTTTTAATACAATTCTGATATAATTTCAGTGCAGTAAACAACTAAAGTAATTGAATATTTGACATGCTTAAACCTGGTTCTGTTCAACTTATCCCAGTTTGACATAAACCCACTAAACCAGATCACTTCCATTAGAAACCTGTTCAGCTCAATCTCTCTTATATCTCTCTTATCAATACCTGTGAGGATCAGATGTGTCCACAACTCTTTTGAACGGATCAATAAATATTCTGTTGTTTGAAGAGGTTGATCGTTTCAGGCGTCCATGTTGTTGTTGAGTTTCACTTTCTCTGAATCTCTCTCTGAACTACACTGATGTCAGAGCTCCTCCTGTAGTTACACATTTACATTTGTCCTGGCTTCGTAGGCAAACTGTTCATAGGCCTACTCTTTTTTCCTGATTACTCGTCAGTTTGGTGAAGATTCTGCCATTGCTCTTGCGTTCTTTTAGACTTTTCATGCAAATAACCTAACATATTATTTCACAGTATACATTATGCACTGATGAGCATCAAATAACTAAGCCCGTTTGCTTGTAATAATGTTTTTTTTCCACTGATTAAATAAAATCTTACCTCAATTGTCAGAATTTGACTTCTCAGGTGCAGTGCACACTGTGTGATTTATAACAGTCCTTTATGATTGTACCTTGTCAGACTGTATACGAACATGATCCTCGCTTTAAGCCATCACACTGTGACTGTAAGTTCTAAGCTGTCATCATAGACTGTAAAAAAATTAATGTCAGACTGTAAGATAGTCAAGACGCGGTGAATGTAAAGGTTTTTTAGTGAATTTTCTTTCAAGCTTAAAATCCAATTGGATTTGGATCATGACCGTTTAACCAATGTTCATTAAGTGTTTAAATCCACATAAACACCACGTAAACATTGATGGTGGAGAAACATAATTACAGTTGAGTGACTAAGCTATGCTATTTAGATTAAAAGAAAGTAATATATTTTTCAAAAAATATATAAAATGTAAAAAATGAATACACTTTAAAATAGCTCTTTTCTGTTTTAATATAATTTAAAATGTAATTTACTCCTGTGATTTTTAGCATCATTACTCCAGTCTCCAGTGTCATATGATCCTTCAGAAATCATAGTAAAATGCTGATTTTGTGTTCAAGTATTATCAGTTATTATTGGTACTCAATTATTAATTATCAATGTTGAAAACCATTTTTGCATGCTTAATATTTTTGTGGAAACCGTGATACATTTTTGTCTGGATTCTTTGATGAATAGAAATGTAAAAAGAATACCATTTATTTGAAACAGAAACCTTTTGTAACATTATAAATGTCTTAATGTCTCTTTTGATCAATTTAATGCATCCTTGCTGAATAAAAGTATTATTATTTATTTGTTTTATCTCTCTCTCTCTCTCTCTCTCTCTCTCTATATATATATATATATATATATATATATATATATATATTACTTACCCCAAACCTTTAAACGGTATGTATCACGGTTTCCATAAAAAAAGCAGCACAACTGTTTTCAACATTGATAATAATCATAAATGTTTCTTGAGCAGCAGATCATCATATTAGAATGATTTCTGAATATATATATATATATATTCAGTCGGTGCTGATCTGACTGAAGGTCATATATATTTCCTGTTTCTTTAGTCTAAAGTTTCTCAACTCTTGCCCCTCGAGATCCACTTTCCTGCAGAATTTAGCTTTAATCCTAAATAAACACATCTGAACAGGCTAATCAAAATCTTCAGGATTAGGCCTACTAGAAAGAGGCAGGTGAGTTTGATCAGGATTCAAGCTAAACTCTGAAAAGTGGATCTCGAGGGCAGAAGAGAAACTCTGCTTTAGTCTTTATGTTATGCAACAAAATGACAGAAACACCAAATTTTGCTTTGCAACCAATAAAATGACAATTAAAATACAATTCTGATATAATTTCAGTGAAGTAAACAACTAAAGTAGTCGAGTATTTGACATGTTTAAACCTGGTTCTGTTCAACTTATCCCAGTTTGACATAAACCCACTAAACCAGATCACTTCCATTAGAAACCTGTTCAGCTCAATCTCTCTTATATCTCTCTTATCATTACCTGTGAGGATCAGATGTGTCCACAAGACTCTTTGAACGGATCAATAAATATTCTGTTGTTTGAATATATATGAGGTTGATTGTTTCAGGCGTCCGTATTGTTAACAGAACTAAGGCTGCCCATAAAATCAACTGCTGTAGGGAGACTGACATACTCCTGCTTCTAGTTTAATGTAAAACAGATATGTGGATCTTATAGGACCAAGAACTTTCAAAGTTTAGGACAGTGGGTCTTCCCTCTGACAAAACTGCTTTGCTTTATTTAAAGTGGAAAAAAAAAATGGAATCAACAATGATTCATGTTACAATACCAAAGAAAAAATGGCATCATTTTAGAACAGATTCTAGAGATTAAGAGAGTAACTACAGATTTATAAACATTCAAAATATACAAATCACTTAGAGTCCTGTCTATATTTTAGTCTTGCATTAGACAAGTGGAAAATAAGCTGTCGTTTCCAAAAGTCTCCAGTAGAGGCCGCCATTCTCTCACAATGACTTGTGTTATCAGTGTTATATGTGTCAGATGTGCTGCGGTCACACCTGTGATTGTCTGGGTTTCCTGGAAGTTTCTTGCTTTTTTAAATCATTTTTTATTTTTAATAACAAGTAGTTATTGTTAGTCTAGCACATACTGAGTTGGGCAAATTTGATCTAATGTGCATTTTGAATATCCATTGTGTTGTTGTTTTTTTGTTTGATTTTTTGCATCAAAGAGTCTTGATAATTCGATTAGTCTTGATAATAGAAACGTTTGCATGTCATCAACACTATTAGATTTTCTGTGCATCCTGTGGCCTGAACCTTCCTGAATGCTAGATTTGTCGATATACACCGATCAGGCATAACATTATTAACCACCTGACAGGTGAAGTGAATAACACTGATTATCTCTTCATCACAGCACCTGTTAGTGGGTGGGATATATTAGGCAGCAAGTGAACATTTTGCTCTCAACAGTAGACACGTGAGCATCAGAACTGGACCACGGAGCAATGGAAGAAGGTGGCCTGGTCTGATGAATCACATTTTCTTTTACATCACGTGGATGGCTGGGTGCGTGTGCCTCGCTTACCTGGGGAACACATGGCACCAGGATGCACTATGGGAAGAAGACTGATACACTATGGTGGAGGCAGTGTGATGCTTTAGGCAATGTTCTGCTGGGAAACCTTGGGTCCTGCCATCCATGTGGATGTTACTCTGACACATACCACCTAACTAAGCATTGTTGCAGACCATGATCCATGGAGGCCCCACCTCGCAACTTACAGGACTTAAAGGATCTGCTGCTAACATCTTGGTGCCAGAGACCACAGCACACCTTCAGGGGTCTAGTGGAGTCCATGCCTCGACGGGTCAGAGTTGTTTTGGCAGCAAAAGGGGACCAACACAATATTAGAAAGGTGGTCATAATGTAATGCCTGATCGGTGTATATAGGCCTACTTTTTTTATTTTTTATCATTCTTAGATTTTCATGTATTTTAATGTTTTTTTTATTCCTGTTAAGTTGTATACACAGATGTGATGGGTAGTATTTGTTGATTCAGGTTAATCTTTCTTAGCCGCTAATGCATCACAAATCCGAGCTTTATAATCTTTCACGTCTCTGTGGCCTTGAGAATGTTCCTGATTGACTTTTTTTATTGTATCTATGACAGTATCTACTAGTTTTTTTTGCTCTATTTGACAGCAAACTTTATTGACAATCAAGTTCAAGATCAAATCTAGATGCCACAAAAATGCCAGCGTTGGTTTCTGTAGATATGCGATTCAGTCATCAGTTTGTTTGGTGAGCTTACTTGAATCCATGTGCCAGGAAATAAAGTCATGACTCATGAGTTAATATTTGAGTCACATCAGACCATCCTGAAGGCCAGCGAGAGCACAGGCAAGGTTGATACACATCTAATGACCGTGATGATGCGCAGATAGTGAATATGTGCTGGTTTGACACTGAAGTTGCAGACAGTCTTTCCAGCTGTGCGACAGTGACAATGTCCTGTGCATGAGTGTTTATGGAGAGCATTACAAGCATTAGCAATAGTAATAGTGATTTTTTTTTTTTTTTTTTTTTTTTTTTTTTACAATTGCAAAATTCAGAAAAACAGATATGTGATGAGAAACCATATTTAAAAAATTCTCTCCATTACAGCATTTCTGATTAGGATATTATCTGCAGGGGAAACTTCGGTACGTCCCCTTCATAGTGAGCTCAGGAAGATAAGCATGCTGTGCTAGAACAATAATGTCTGATAAGACTGTAAATGTAGGTGTTGTTACTGACTCTTAGACCAAAAGACTGATATGTTCTGTTTGATATTTGATCGTTTTACATAAGTTTCCACTTGCAGGATATGTAGAGTCACAAAACTGAGCAAATGAAAGCAATTAATATGCATTTATAACACTAACACCTAATTCGCAAAACAAAGGTTTAGACTAGTAGCTAAGGTGTGGGACATTTTGTAAGGTAGCAGACAGTTCAGTTATACCACTATGGTATTTTTGATGTAGACAAAAAAAAAGGATTTCATAGTTTTGGGGAAGTCCAATTATCATGAGCACTAGAAACATGATCTCACTCATGATGCACCTGTCTGAACCACTGAAACTCTAGACAAATTGTGTATCTGGTGTATCATTATGCCAATGCATGACAGCTGTTACTCCTGAAAGAAGCACATCACATTATAATCTTAATAAATCATACTAAATTTAGTTCCCTCGTCCCGAAGTCAATGGGTTTTTTGAATAGGGTTTTGGTTAAATGGCTGAAATAAGGTCTGTGGTGGACACAAGCTCAAGACACCTTCACGTTTCATTCTACAACATAAAATACATCAGTATTATACCACTCGTGATGTTTTGAAGCTGTTACGTGTCTTGAAAATTGCTGTTTTGCTAACAAGTGGGACTACAGAGGCTGTCGAGGAGATTAAACGTCATCACGTTGAGCAGGTCAGCTCAGTCCGCTTTTACAGCCTCATTATGCTTATTATTGTGCTCTTATTAACTATATTCTAACTCAAACCTTCTGGTTTAGGCTTCATAATTCATAGAAGTTGTGTTAATCTGTGATAATTATCTTTATGGACAAAACGTGCAAGTATCATAAACTTTTGTTGATCACAGAGCTTGTTTTTAGTGATAACCCAAAAGCCTTTCCCATTGGGTTTTTCTCAAGGGAACCAGTGTGATGCTAACTGCCAGTTGGCCTACGAAGTGACGTCATATGAGCCTGATTTCGAAGCCGGGAAATACATAAAGCAAATTTGCCTGTGAACACATTATATAAATACAATATAGGTAGGTCTAAATCCAGGTGATCACTTATAGCAATGTTAGGCTATATAAACAATTGCAAGAAAGAGTATGTGAACCGCTTGTAGAATCTGTGAAAATGTGAATAATTTTAACAAAATGAAAGAGATCATACAAAATGCGTTATTTATTTAGTGCTGTCCTGAATAAGATAATTTACATAAAAAAATGTTTACATATAGTCCACAATTCTTCAGTTTTCCAGCATCTTTTGCATATTTGAACCCTCTCCAGCAGTGACTGTATGATTTTGAGATCCATCTTTTCACACTGAGGACAATTGAGGGACTCAAACACAACTATTAAAAAAGGTTCAAACCTTCACTGATGCTCCAGAAGGAAACACGATGCATTAAGAGCCGGGGGGGGGGTGAACAAAATTCAAGTTGTCCATTATAATTAGGAATAATGTCAATAATATTTATAATGTTAATAAATTCCATCAGCTTTTACGGAAAAAGTAACACATGCTTTTCACATTGCATGCAAGTGAAAAGTTTTGGGAAACTCAAGAAGTAGCAGACCTATTCCGTCAAGACCAAACATATTATCAACATTATAAAATCTATTACCATGCCAAACACTCAGAGAGTTGTCATGACAGAAACATTATTCTCTACTAGGCTAAATATCATTGAGGCAAAATGGTTAGCATGTGGTTTCTTTGATTAGTTGGTGTGAAACTATCTGTCCTGTCTGTGTTATATATAGCATTTACATTAGGTGGTTTCTAGAAGGGAACAGTGATTTAAGTGAATGCATCCTTCACAGATGAGGCCGTCGCCTGCAGCGCAAATGCTTCTAAAAGTTAAGGGCTGCTGTAGCTTGTTATAAAGTATGCTAGTTCACACAATCACGCAGAGGAACAACACATGCAAGACACTTGAACAGACAAGACTTTTAATAAAAGTCGAAGACTGATATGTGTACATAAATATGGCATTTATTATCATTATGAGATACAGCATAAAAAGCACATACTTAAATGGGCAAAGAGCACATTAAGGTCTGATATGCCGCTAAATTAAACAATGGCAAAAAAATTGCCTACTCAATATTGCAGACTCCCTTCTTAAAATCTAAACAGCTTTAATACAAACTAACAGAGGCACCAAAAGTTCCATGACAGTCTTTTTTTGTGCATGTTTCATGCTTTTGGCATTTACCTTTGAGAACTTTCACTGCTGATGATTGCATGCTTTAGGACATTTTGCAAGGTAGCACTTATTAAAATAGGAAAATACACCAAAGGGTGCGTACTCTTCTACCTTTCTGGTAGTTCTGCTTAACAAGCGTCAGTTACGGCACATGGTGCCAACACGTTCAACCTACACGGTACTGCAGTTCATGCAGAACCACAAATAATAACACTTACAACACACACAAAAATGTTTTTCCAAAAAAAAAAAAACTCATGCCATCATTAATAAGATCTAAATTTTTGTGAAAATAATGACAAGGCTGATACTGAGAACCACAGCAAAAGGGGAAAAAAACCTTTTAATACAACCAATAGTGAATTCACCATAGTTATATAATGTGAAATAACAATATTAAAATACAACAGAAATAAATCTTGGCTTGAATTGAGTCCATAACAAAGATTAAACATCTATTAAAGGACCGTTGTACTGTAAGCTGTGTAGACATTAATATGTCCATTTTATTTCAAAACATGTCCTGGGAACGCCATAATAGTCCATTTATTTTCTGTCCTTGCCGAAAGGGAAATGCAGCATGACTTGACAAAAACAGAATAAGAATATATCTGATGTAAAGCAGGATTTTGGACCAATGAGAACTGTGGGTGGAGCTACACTGCATTACATGACAGACTATGACAAAATCACTTGTGGTTGAGGTTGAGATCTTGGTGTAGATCTTGTTATCTAGTCCTTCAATAAAAATCATAAAGCCCCATCCTGAGACTGAAGGGTCAAAATCTCTGCTGCCAGTCTTTGTGGGTCCAGGAGATATGGGAACATGTCCATGGCCCTGTCCACCAAACGTGCATTAAAAATTGCAAGTAATTTCTTTCTCACCTGTTCCCGTTCGGACCACTGAGGATTGTGACTGGAAGGGGACCATTGTCCATGTCCTCTCTCTAGCTGCATGGCATTGTGGGATGCCGGAGGATAGCCAATGTAATGGTCGGACCAGTAGCCCTGGTGGGGAGGAGGCCCTCTGCTGTGTGGAAACGAATACTGGGACATGTTGACAGGAGGGTAAATTGGACCTCCGCCGTAGGAGTGATAGCGGGGTTGACCATAACCCGGGTTTGATGAGCTGCTGTGGTGCTGACCGGCTCCACCAGTGCTCAGGGATTGGTAGGAACCGCAACTGCAGGGTTGGCTATTGGCCGGAACGTAGCGATGCCGCCCACTGCTGGATGGTTTGGACTTCCTGTGGTCGCAATAGCGATCACAATGAGGAGCGTCATGAGAATGACATTCGTAGGAACCCAAGCCAGAATCTATACACTCTTGAGATCCATTGGGAAAAGAATCCAGGCTTGTTGGCGAATGCAGACGTTCTTTTTTTGAAGGAAACTTCCTTTGCGTTGGCTGGGGTACTCCTTTAATGACAAGGACATTTTCACTGGCGTAAGCCTTCTTGAGAGATGCGCACGCGTCGACGGATAGTTTCTGTTCCATAACTTCCTCCAGAGACGGACTCTGACTGGAAAGCGGCTGAGGTTTGTGCGGTGGGGATGAAATTTTGGCTTTGTCTCGGAGCTCATCAGCCAGGGCACGCTGGGATTGCTTGGTTCGCTCCGGATGATGGAACTTACACTTGATTCCGTAAGTGCACTTCTTTCCTGCATTGGAAGTGGGAGTATTTAATCCTTGCTCAAAAATAATCAAATCAAATAAATACAGCCTTGGTGAGCATAAGATACTTCAAAAACATCTTACTGACCCCAAACGTTTGAACAGCAGTGTATATTGTTTATGAATTCCTTGGATCTGGATTATCCCTTTGTATATGTCTTATGGCAAATAAAAATGCCACACCCTGATAATTACACCAACATGTGACCACAAGGCCACATTAACACAATAGTGATTGTACAGTGTCAATCATTCATTAAAGAAAAATTATATTCTCACTGTAAGGACAGGGCTGTTTCTTAGGTATACGTGGAGTCTTCCTCAGAAAGTTGTCAAGGGTGGGTCCATGTCTTCCCAAAGGGTCATCCGGAGGCATAAACCTACACAAAAGCAATGTAAATTTAATCAAATTGGACTGAATTAGCAGCAGGGCTATCAAACGGCTTAACGTATGCTGCAATGATCAAAATGCAACAGCACTTACTTGTCATTGACGAACGAGTACATCAGAAGCCTCTCCTCTATAAAACGCTTCCACTCCGGACGTTCTCCTTGCAGATCTCGGTAAGTGTCATTGGATACAATGATGCCGTCGGATTCGTACGCCAGCTTTACGATAAAACGGTCATCGTAGCAAACCACACGTTTTCCGGCCACCCTTCTGGATGGTGTGAACACCAAAAGCTTCCTCCGTTCTAATTCCCGCAGAATGTGCTGATCTGAAGAAAAAGAATTCTTGAAATAAGTGTTTCACAATTAGGGCTATCATTTTAATGCCTTATTTTAGTAGAATTGTAAAAAAAATTTAGCAATAATTAAATTAACATTTAGTCATGCACCGTGTTCTGTAACACCTAAATGCATGTTTGCACTTCTAAAATATATATAAAAAAACTTTTTTTTTTTTAAATCAAGCTCTTATGGTGCAAAATGCTGAAGAAAAAACAGTGAGACATTTATACAATGGCTAGAGATGTCTCATGCATATATACACAGAGCAGGTATTTGAAAAATAGCAATTTTTTATTTATTTATTGTGAACCTCGGACACATTTAAAAACTTGATTGTAAAGTGAATTTCTGTGAAATGTTAGCAGTATGTGCAGGATATGGAAATAAAACATACAATATGCTGACTTCTAAAATCACTTTTTGCAATATAAATTAAATGTTTTTGTCTGCTACAATTATGGGGATTTTCTCAGCAAATATTAATATTTGATTGACACGAGATCAACAGCATATCATGTTATTAGTCTGATATTGTTATTGACATGCGATTAACAGCATATCATTTCATTAGTTTGACATATTGTTATTGATTAAAAGCCAATGTTGGAACACACTGTCTATTCTGTTCAAACTAAACAAGGTCTTGTTGGTATTTAATTACACTTTTGGACCAGCTGGAACAAACAGCTCAAGGGAGAAAGATTCTTGGCATCTTAATTTGCTTGTGATTTCCATTGGACACGTGCCCATTTTTACATCAACAGTTTATTTCAAAGGAAGCAGGAATGCAAACATATTTATGCAATGTCTGCATAGTGAAATGGCAACTGTTGACACAAATGAACATCACAACTGTTTGTTGGTTGCACGGTATTATTACTATAACCACAAGTTACAATATTTCCCTCTAGCTAGTTCAAACTTCTTGAGGGTTTCGCAAACATGCAGATCAAACATCTTACCTGCCAAAAGCAGCAGCCGCATTATTACACTGCTCCACTGTGGCCTTCTTTGTTTTACGCGGAAGTATCAAACGTTTTAAAAACCCAAGGTACTTGCCAATATATCCTATGACATACTTCATTCAGTCAGCTACACAAATCAAATCATTGCGGGGTTTTCCCATACTTCCAGTTCTATTATTTGAGACCTGAGTTTCAAACCAGAGATAAAAAAAAACAGAACTGCATTTCTAGTGCTCCATGTATACTTTAGTTAAACAATACATGATTTGCTCAAGTGGTTCACAATATAACAGGACTGCTGGTCTAGGCATTATTTGTTAGCCATTTGGTCGCTATAAGGAAACAGACCTTGCTTATAGGAGTGTCCTTTTGGATAGCAGGAATTGTTCTTGACAGTAGGTGCATTCCCTTTTCCTCACCTGTAATGGGTACATCAGGTCGTGGCTGTTCTTTTCTCCAGGAAGGCACAAACACTGTGATGTCAACGTGACCCCGCTCCAGGAAAAAGTTCACTGCCAGCTGAATTCCCAGACAGGAAAAAACTTCCTTGTTCCCGTGGCTAAGAAACAGTTTTTAGAAATTAGGTTTGAATTTGCATAATAAACTTATATTGCATGTGCAGACATGAATTAATTTAGCAGGCACTTTTATCCAAAGCTACTTACAAGTAAGGAATATCAAAGGCATTGTATTATATTAAACTTTTTAAAATTTTAAGTTATTTAAGAGTAAACCAACTACATAGACATTACAAAATCTGCTGAAGAAAGCAGTAAGATATCAGTTTGTTTTTTTTCCTTACCAGCTGTCCTGTTTATTAAAATAAATGTTGTTATACTTCCTTCTAGACGGTGCACAATCCAGTGAACATAAAGTTAAATAAAAGCAACTAAATACAGCACCTTTACTGATCATATACAGTCAAATCAAAATTTCTTCAGACACCTTCAACATTCTCACATTATCACAGTTTATTCGCTATAGTTTAGAAAATGGTAACAAAATATGACAAGAACTCAATAGTTAAACTGTGTCAGAATAAATTCATCTTGATAATGTCTGATAACTTTGATAGAAAGGTATGTAATGGATTACAATCAACCAATCAGCTGTTAAATTTAAGTACACAATTAGATAATACCAATTTAGGTCAACCAATGACCAAGCAATGTTTCATTTTGTTCAGTCTGTGGTGTAAAAACTCTTATTAGCAATTGAAGAAAAAACACTTCAGCAAAACATGGTCAGGTCAAAGTGTCTGAATAATTTTGGTCCCAAATTTATATCAATTTTACTGGTAGTCCACTGTATGAAGAATGTTTGAGTATAATATGTCACAGTTTACTTAATTTTGCTGTCCTCACTTACATAAATAAACTATAGTGTCCTGCACACACTAGTGAAAAATGATATCTGGTGTCTGAATAATTTTTGGTTTGACTGTACATCTATTGACAAGTACTTAAAAAAAAAAAAAAAAAAAAAAGTGGTGCAAGATTATTTGTTTAAAATAGGTACAATTAGATGAACAAGTAAATTGTAGTTTAAATCCAAGGCAAGCCCTAAATCAACAGAAGTGGGTGTGTGAAAACTGTCTGTTTCTATGAGGCACTTAAAGGCGGCTGAATTATAGGAATAAAAATAACAAAAAGATGGGCAGAGCCATCCAATCAGACGATGTGTTGCAATGCTGTTGGGCCTGTTCAGTTTCACAGCGTACTTTTCACATATATTCTCCTTCAGGATAGTAAGAAGGAAGGGAGGAGACGGGAAATGGCGCTGATTTGCATATAAGATTATTTGCATACTGGAGTGATGACAGCTACAGGAGCCTGCAGGGGCAAACCTGGACTCTACTTGCAAATGTAGGTGAAATACAAAGAGAGGGTTTTAAAAGGTCATAAAATAGCAGACGAAGTAAAATGCTTTAAAAGTTCTAAAGAAAACTGTGAATTCACTTTGGCAACATATGATTAACTTCTCCAAATAACTTCCACATTTTTTTGGTCTGACATTTGGAATGAATTACTCATTACGACAAATCCCACGCAAAGCATTCATGGAGGAAAATACTATGATGTGTCCAAATACCAGCCAGTCTGTCCAATAACGTTTATAAGTCATGACTCAGAAAGTTGTACACCTTCACATTAGCACAAATCCACCTCTGTTTTCATAAAAACAGAAGGAAATGGACATGATTTGCACATTTTTTTTTTTAGGAATGTGTGAGGAAACACTGGGTTTTATTAAACTGTGACACAATTACTGAACGCTTTGTTTAAAAAAAAAAAAAAAAAAAAACTATACTACAATATTGTTCCCTTGAGAGAAAAAAAGAAAGTCTTTTTATCTATTTTTACAGTAAACAAGCAGACTTGGCCATAATGTAATGAATATTCCTTGCTGACCGGCAACATTTTGCTCAACCATTTTTGATATACTGTTTGGTGATGCTATAATGGCAAATAAACTTCACACTTCAGCTTTTAAAAATATTAAAATCTAAAGAGAAAGCAGTCTTAAATAGAACTATATGTTCTAGTGGTAGCACTTTATTTTACAGTCCTGTTCCCCATGTACATACTCTGTTCTTATTACAGTAATTACAATAACTGGGTAATAACTAGGAACTAATCCTGAACCTAACCTTAACCCTTGTAGTTACCTTATATTTCTCAGTATTTTCTTAGGTAAGTACAGTGTAAGTACATGTACTGTAAAATAAAGTGCAAACATTCTAGTTCTATGGAAACCGTTATCTTGTGATATTTTGATGATATTTAAACTGTCCTGTTAAACATTTGACACAAAGGAAAAGGTTGTCACCAAAATTAATGTTACCTTTAAATTTACTGTAAATAGTAATAGCAAAGGAATGGATGGAGATGCAGTGTTATTGAAAGCACTACACACTTCATCAGTCTCTCATCACATGTCATGTGTATAGTAAACTCACCTCATGGCTACATTAGACCCATCAATGACTATAGGTCTGAGTGCATCCTCATCCTCTACCAGTTCTTCCGGAGCACTTGACACTGACGGTGCACTTTGATTTTGGGCCTTACTGGATCCATCCCCACGTGGGACCAGCACCGGGGAGGCTGTCGGTTCCTCTCTCTCTTCAGATTCCCCAGCAGCCTGTATCAGCTCCCCCAGAACCCTGTTAGTGTCTGCGCTGAGGCCGAGTTTCAGGAAAGCGGCGCGGACCTGCGTTTGGGAAAACCCCAGCTTGAGGAACAGGTCAAGCTGGGTCTGAAACTCAGACCCCAGTTCTGAGGATTCATCTGGAGTCGGGCTGGGCTGAGCCGGGTCCATTCTAATGTCACAAAACACGGGAGGGTTGTACAGAGACGTAGGTGCGGTTACCCATGCGTTGGTGGTGTTTGCGTCAGATTTGTGTGATCCTACGCTGGATGACCAAAGGGAATCCAAATACAATCGTAACGTGGGGATGGTGCGGATTTCAGCACTCATCTCTTCATCCGGAAAAACGTCCTCGTCAGTCACGCCTGTTTACAGAAAGTGTAATGTTAGACAGGAGATCAATCAAGCATTTATGGTGAACTCAGATATTATTTATGACCTCAGATGACAACATTTCTAATAAACTGAAACTAAGGTCTCATCTACAGATCACATGGCAATACTACGGCTGATATTTCAATATTTATGAATCCAATTAGGAATCTTAAAACAATTAAAAATGACTATAATACTATTCTGATTTGATTAAAAAAAAAAAAAAAAATTAGTTCTATACATGATTAAGTGTAAATTTATATTAAAACGTATAAAATGTATAAATAGTAATAAATATTTATTAAATCCAGTTACATCTAGAAGCAAACAAGCTATGAAATCAATGTTACTGTACAGTGTTACTAATCTGTAGCTTTTGACAGAAAATTAAAGTTACAGACGTGAAAAATAGTAGGTTTCTAAACTCCTCTAATCTTATATATACTTTCACTACAATACCGACATCGCATTATTTCATAGTTTTCATTCTCTTTATTTGCGGCGCGTCCCCGCATTCCAGCACATGGACGCGCTCCGTCCCCCCTTTTGACCTCATCACTTTGTTTACAAACATTTTAAAGTTTATTTCTACATATTACTTCACAATACAAGTAGCCATTAAACAGTTCGCCACCAGAAATGTCAATGACAACAACTAGGACAGTAAATATACCGAATCTGTCACTTATATGTACAGATAAATAAGTTAAAAAAAAGTTACAAGCAAAACAAAAGTCATACGAACCTTTATTTAATTTGTTTTCTTTGTGTTCTGAGCTGCTGTCTTCTGGTAATTAAGTTAATACAGTTAATAAGTTCGCAAGTTTCGTTCCAGTTGTAGCAAAGGCAGCAAAATACTGGAGAGAGATTCGACACACCTTTATGTTAAAACGCAAAACCAGGAAGTAACGTATTGACGTCACGGAGGCCTTTGGATTTTACCAGTTCTCTTTTTCCTCCAGCATTTGCCTGTTCACATGTATATTTTCTCCAGTCCTAATTTTATAACATTTTGGAATGACTGTGTTGATGTAGAATAGAATTAGGAAACTACCATTTCTATTTAACTCATAAGCATTATAAGTATTATCCTTGAAATCTTGTAAACAGATTTAATTCATATATTTTGTACATTTTGTGGTTTACATGCAGGAACATACTTTCATTTGTTTTGGAGTTGTCCTCGGTCGTTTTTTGTCAGATTTCTCTTCATTTATTAATGATTCTATCATGCCCAGATTTCAACTGTGTTTTGGAAAAGTTTTTATTCATTTTTACAGTCTAAGCTCATGACAAGTCTTATCATCAGGGATATCTTTTAATTAATCTGCTAGGTATATTAGCTACATTTAGTATATGTAAATAAGGAGGAAATAAGCCATTGTTTTTTAAAAGCAGAAGTTATCTAAACACAATATTAACTAAGAAGCTGTAAAATGTGTTAATATCTGTAAAAAAAAAAAAGTTTTGTTTGTATCTGTGTGCCATATGAATTTAATTTCATAGACATAGCCTACATAAAGGAAAATATGACCAATCTAACCATATTTTAATGTTTTACACATTTGATGTCAAATGCAAAAATGTATTACGCTATTTAAAAATGAAAGTTCCCATTTGAATCAAGTGTTTTACATGTCACATGACAACTGATGTCATGTGAGAACTTTAAGTTCCACTTTTTATTTCCACAAAACCTCAGAAGTTAGAGCCCATAAACCAATACAATGATCTGAAGAAACTATAGCTTAAAACATGAAGAAATATTTTAATTCAAACTCAATCATCTTAATAATCTAAATGTCTTTGATGAACATTTAGAGTCTGTAATGTTATTCATTTAATTGTGTGTGTGTGTGAGTGAGAGAGAGAGACAGAGAGAGAGAAATGAGAAATGAGTGTGTGATTCCTGGTGCTTTTGTAAATTCTCATTATTACTCTGCAGGTTATTAGTTCCTCAAAAGCAGCCAAATACATCTGGCTGATGTTATCTTCAGGTCAGAAACAAGAATAACTGTTACAGAATCATGAACATTTTGGTATTTGTTAAAAGTATTTCCTTTGTGGTTTGCAAAAAGGGAAGCCCCTAAGTGAACACTCACTCAGACCACAGTTGCATAGATTGCACAGGCTCCTCTCACCTACCTTTACCACAAAGCAAGAATATTTTCTTGACAAGCAAATAATGAATGACAAAATACTGTGATGTATTGTATATTGTGTATTTTATTTAACTGACGTGTCCCTGCATATGATACATATGCTGTAATTTATAGAGATCAAGTTGTGGAAGTGTTCAACATTTAAGTGTTGATTATGTTTATTCTATTAAAATTAAGATTCCACTAATAAAGTTTAAAGTAAAGGAGATGGTTGGGGTCTTGCATGAACTTTGTGGCAATTCACCTTTTTAATTTTTTTTTTTCGGGATATGGTGGTTGTCGCAGCCATACTTGAAGACGATTCATTCAGTTCATGTTGGTCATCTTGGGCAAGATGTTCTTCATCTGGGGATTGAGATTCATTCTCTGATGGAGGATGTTCACTATCTGGGGATTGAGATTCATTTTCTGATAAAGGGTGTTCACTATCTGGGGATTGAGATTCATTCTCTGATGGAGGATGTTCACTATCTGGGGATTGAGATTCATTTTCTGATGAAGGGTGTTCACTATCTTCAGATGGATGTTCCTCATCTGAGGATTGAGATTTGTCTTCTGATGGAGGGTGTTCACTATCTGGGGATTGTGATTCATCCTGTGATGGAGGGTGTTCACTCTCTGGGGATTGAGATTCATTCTCTGATGGAGGATGTTCACTATCTGGGGATTGAGATTCATTTTCTGATGAAGGGTGTTCACTATCTTCAGATGGATGTTCCTCATCTGAGGATTGAGATTTGTCTTCTGATGGAGGGTGTTCACTATCTGGGGATTGTGATTCATCCTGTGATGGAGGGTGTTCACTCTCTGGGGACTGAGATTCATTCTCTGATGGAGGGTGTTCACTATCTTCTGCTGGATGTTCTTCTTCTGGGGATTGAGATCCGTCTTCTGATGGAGGATGGTAACTATCTGGGGATTGAGATTCATTCTCTGATGGAGGGTGTTCACTATCTGGGGATTGAGATTCATTCTCTGATGGAGGGTGCTCACGATCTTCTGCTGGATGTTCTTCTTCTGGGGATTGAGATCCGTCTTCTGATGGAGGATGGTCACTATCTGGGGATTGAGATTCATTCTCTGATGGAGGGTGTTCACTATCTGGGGATTGAGATTCATTCTCTGATGGAGGGTGCTCACTATCTTCTGCTGGATGTTTCTCATCTGGGGATTGAGATTCATCCTGTGATGGATGGTGCCCACTATCTTCTGCTGGATGTTTCTCATCTGGGGATTGAGATTCATCCTGTGATGGATGGTGCCCACTATCTTCTGCTGGATGTTCTTCATCTGGGGATTGAGATCCGTCTTCTGATGGAGGATGTTCACTATCTGGGGATTGAGATTCATTCTCTGATGGAGGGTGCTCACTATCTTCTGCTGGATGTTCTACATCTGGGGATTGAGATCCGTCTTCTGATGGAGGATGTTCACTATCTGGGGATTGAGATTCATCATGTGATGGAGGGTGTTCACTATCTGGGGATTGAGATTCATTCTCTGATGGAGGGTGCTCACTATCTTCTGCTGGATGTTCTACATCTGGGGATTGAGATTCATCATGTGATGGAGGGTGTTCACTATCTGGGGATTGAGATTCATTCTCTGATGGAGGGTGTTTACTATCTTCTGTTGGATGTTCTTCATCTGGGGATTGAGATCCGTCTTCTGATGGAGGATGTTCACTATCTGGGGATTGAGATTCATCCTCTGATGGAGGATGTTCACTATCTGGGGATTGAGATTCATCCTCTGATGGAGGGTGTTCAATATCGTCTGCTGGATGTTCCTCACCTGAAGAGTGAGAGTCATCTTGTTGTGCAGGATGTTGCTCATCTGAAGAGGATACTTCTGTTTTTGCTTCTTTCCCATCATTCTCAAAAATGTCATCAGTAGAATCAGGTAGAGCAACATCTTCATTGCTACCCATGTCACCTACTATCTTTGACCCCTCTCCTAATTTGCCATTCAAATTGATGATTGTTTGGATGACTTTTGGACCAGGAAAGTCCATAGCAATTATACCTACACAATGTGGTCTATTGGTGTCCCCCTTAAGAACAAGAAGATATTCATCAACTTGTTTATTCAGTGTTTTTGCAATGTCCAGCGGCTCCTCTGATTCTCCTTTGGCCCCAGTGTATGTGAGCATCAGCTCATGATCACACTTTTCTGAAGCTAACTTGATATTTTGTCTCATTTGCTTTTCTTTTGTATCCATGTCTGCATCCAATTCTGTTATATGAACAGGAAGTCCTAATTCTAATGTTGAACTCTGAATCAAGACTATCTTGCCTCTCACCTGTCCCATTGTTGGAATCTCTTTGTCTCTCCACACAGGCAAGTCATTGTGACTTAAAACTTTTGTGACTTGAGCAACAGCACCCTCATCTGGAGTCACTCTAAGCAACAGTGTCTCTTTCCTCTGTTTCGCAAGAAACGTCCGCAGAGTTTTCAGAACATAAGAAAGGGTATCTGATTCCTGGACGCTTCCAGTCTTGACATACTTGATGCTGTTGGAAGACACGTGCAATTCAAAAAAACGTATGCCTGCATCCAGTTGGTTGTGCAGTCCCCATGCTTGAAACATTGGTGTGGATGTTTTTAAGTATTTGTTGCTTTGGTGTGTTCCAGGGATGGATATAGCTGATAGAAGCGTGTTATCTTCGATTTTCTTCATCCACTTGTGATTGACATACTTGTAACTGAGGGTTTCAGCGATGCTGACATGTTTTTTACCCTCACACTTACAGATAGCCACCCTGCAGGTAAAATATATATAGAAATTGTAATACAAAATATATATTTTACTCAGTCTTAATTTTTTCATGTTTGTCATATGCATATTACTCACCACAATGGAACTTACACTATAAACACAGAGAAGTACTGAAAGTTTTCCATTATTCTTAGTTTCCTTCTGCAACAGAATGTCTGCAAAAGTAATATACATTGATATAGAAGAAAATAATGATATAGTTTCATAAAGCTTATAATCATGGCTTAAACATAAGTCTCTGCGTATTTCAAAAGAGCTATCACTGGTCGCATTATTGAACATTGCTATTGTAAAACAAGTGGAATCATAAAAACCTAGTTCTGCCCTTTTGACAGCAAAGATCACCTGTAAAACCTTGTGAAATCCAGACTTCAGCAGTTCCAGATGTTAAAAGTGCAAGAGTTTCCCTGTTAAAAGTAATTTGCATTTAGCCACCATGCAAACCCTAAACACAGTAAACATGTAATTCATATTTAGGAATGTTACATCATGATTTTCAAACAACAACAAATAATATTTATACTTACAAAGTCATGTGTAGAAATAAAGAATGTTTTTCGTTTATATTGAATTCCAACCTTGGCATCAGACAGTTCAAGAAACCAAAGAAAACGGTTTGCAGACTTTTCTTTTGCCATGTACTTTAAATCTTTAACTAGGGCAGTTTTGTAGCATTTGACTACATTTGCCTAAACAGTCAATGTGAAATGATCCCTAAAATAGTTTGCATTCATTCACCATAAACAGACGGCATATGAAAATCATCAAAAGCTTCATAACTGACAGATGAATTTAAGAGGAATAATGAATAAAGCATTTTCCACAAAGAGCATTTACGATACCTTAAAAAAAAAAAATAAGGGCACAGCATTGTACTATATGAGGAAAGTAACTTAACTTAAAGGTTACAAGTTATCACTTTTAAATCTTATACATTTTAAAAAGAAGAATTAATTACAATATTTGAATGGTTTGGTTTTGATAGTTAGGTCAAAGACAACATACAATAAAATGTAAATAAATGCCTACATTATTTTTTTTTTATTATTATTGTTTCCTTACTGCAGTAATTATACCAGCTGTCTCTAAAATGAATTAACAGGTGATTTACGGAATCAACAAATGATTAATTAAATCAACGAATAAACAATACAGTGGAATGCTAATACTTATAATCCATCCACCGCGCGCGTCTGTAATGACTGTGACAGGTGTGTGAGCGCGCGCGCAGAAGCGGCGGGTCAGCGTGGCATTACGTGACATCATAATGCCCCACTAAAAGCTCTCGCCTTTGATGCGACCGTCTGCGGCGTATACCAGAAGAAAATGAACTTGGCAAACAACAACTGCAGGAACAAGTTCGTGAGATTTATTAAGCAAATGAGCAGCTAACACAATAACTCATTTCAGCATGTCTCAAAGAACTCTTCCTTTGCTCATCATAAACCTCGGCGGAGAAATGATCTACATTCTGGATCAGCGCCTCCGAGCGCGGGATGAAAACGATGATAAACCTCACAGAGGTAACCAACCCCCGTAGCCCATAATAGCTGCTTAACTAACGAATCCTGCTTTAGTAAACTATTAACAACTAGTGCATCAAAATGACCTTTATCTGCCTTGCACATCTTCACGTGCATTTATATATATATATATATACACACACTCACCTAAAGGATTATTAGGAACACCATACTAATACTGTGTTTGACCCCCTTTCGCCTTCAGAACTGCCTTAATTCTACGTGGCATTGATTCAACAAGGTGCTGAAAGCATTCTTTAGAAATGTTGGCCCATATTGATAGGATAGCATCTTGCAATTGATGGAGATTTGTGGGATGCACATCCAGGGCACGAAGCTCCCGTTCCACCACATCCCAAAGATGCTCTATTGGGTTGAGATCTGGTGACTGTGGGGGCCATTTTAGTACAGTGAACTCATTGTCATGTTCAAGAAACCAATTTGAAATGATTCGAGCTTTGTGACATGGTGTATTATCCTGCTGGAAGTAGCCATCAGAGGATGGGTACATGGTGGTCATAAAGGGATGGACATGGTCAGAAACAATGCTCAGGTAGGCCGTGGCATTTAAACTATGCCCAATTGGCACTAAGGGGCCTAAAGTGTGCCAAGAAAACATCCCCCACACCATTACACCACCACCACCAGCCTGCACAATGGTAACAAGGCATGATGGATCCATGTTCTCATTCTGTTTACGCCAAATTCTGACTCTACCATCTGAATGTCTCAACAGAAATCGAGACTCATCAGACCAGGCAACATTTTTCCAGTCTTCAACTGTCCAATTTTGGTGAGCTCGTGCAAATTGTAGCCTCTTTTTCCTATTTGTAGTGGAGATGAGTGGTACCCGGTGGGGTCTTCTGCTGTTGTAGCCCATCCGCCTCAAGGTTGTGCGTGTTGTGGCTTCACAAATGCTTTGCTGCATACCTCGGTTGTAACGAGTGGTTATTTCAGTCAAAGTTGCTCTTCTATCAGCTTGAATCAGTCGGCCCATTCTCCTCTGACCTCTAGCATCAACAAGGCATTTTCGCCCACAGGACTGCCGCATACTGGATGTTTTTCCCTTTTCACACCATTCTTTGTTAACTCTAGAAATGGTTGTGCGTGAAAATCCCAGTAACTGAGCAGATTGTGAAATACTCAGACCGGCCCGTCTGGCACCAACAACCATGCCACGCTCAAAATTGCTTAAATCACCTTTCTTTCCCATTCTGACATTCAGTTTGGAGTTCAGGAGATTGTCTTGACCAGGACCACACCCCTAAATGCATTGAAGCAACTGCCATGTGATTGGTTGATTAGATAATTGCATTAATGAGAAATTGAACAGGTGTTCCTAATAATCCTTTAGGTGAGTGTATATATATATATATATATTAATGTATTATGAAAATAAAAAAGGACAGACAAAAAAGGCGTGTGATTCTTGGTGGAAAACGGAAAAATGGTTAAATGCAAATAATAATAATAAAAATGCAAAGGCCACATTCACAAGTGTCCCCTGTGATTGTTAATCTTTCGTATTCAGTCTTCTCAGATGTCAGTCATTGGACCTATGCAATCCTTGGTAATAGTAATGAATATCAAAGTTTGTTTCTAAAGACATGTTTGTACCTTTACACATAACTAGAAATATAGTGGAGTGACTATATCATTTCAACTGAAATTTTGGCTCGGAAATTTTTTTTTTTTAATTCTTACTAGTAAATATAAAATTAGATAAGTTTTCATAGAAATATCAGGAATAAGCACAGTATATGTTTACATGCATGATCATGCAATCTCAGCTGTAGTCAGAATGTAATTTGTGTAACAGACAGATTAATGAACCATGTCTAATCTTCAATTAAACGTCCTGTCGAAACACGAGTCATTGGGAATTGCATGAACTTGGTCTGAACACAGTTTCTCTTTTGTAGGTAGTTGGACAGAAGATGACAGGAAAAGAGGTACAATATTGATTTTCCTTCCTATTAAGTTTGTTCCAAATATTTGGTAAATCGTACATGTGCCATGCAGCGTTTTGTAGTAGCAAAAAACGTCACATTGAGCACACCATGCATATAATAATACATTTTCTTATCCAAAATTAAGATTAAAAATTCACCCAACCACTGATTTTAAGTGACATACCAAAATAAGTAGTTTAAAAATAAGATCCACAATATACAGGATAATCTCCATCATTCATAATCAAAACGATAATTAATTACCATTAAAAAAAAATATATATATATATATATATATATATAATTTTATGATGCAAATTTCAGCAGCTTTCTTTGATAATTTTTTCTTTCTGTGTGATGTTTAAGTTTTCACTCGTCTTTCTCTTTTTCTCACTTGTCATCTTTCTCCTCCTGTAGTTATGAATGATATAGTGGGCACTATGTTCAGTAAGGCTTTTCTAGAGGAGATCTTGCAGCCGCAGGATCTGTATTCCCACCGAGCCCTGCGGACAGTTTTGACACGGATTGCACACACCTCCATTATGCGTCTTAACCCGGCCAGCATGGACAAGGTATGGATAAGGTCCCACGCAAAAACAAATAAATATCTTGACTGAACTTAAAATGTTAATTTGCCATGACTTAAAAATATGCCACCATCCACAGGTTACTAAATGTGACCAAAAAAGGCCAAAGTAAAAAAAGCAACTATATTGAAGTCTGCATAAACGGAAGTTGTGATAGTCTTTTCTTCTCTATTGTGATGTACACTCACCAGCAAAAGGGGGTCCAACTCGGTACTAGCAAGATGTAGCCTACCTAACAAGGTCTTGAACATTGGGGACCAAAGGTTTTTTCCTAGGTCTGCAAATCTGCATATTTTATTTAATAACATGCACACATTCACTCATTTGTATGTCATATATGTCAAAAAATGTAAAAAGCATTTCTTGTCTCCTCACATTCAGTTATGAATAACATAATTTTCAAAATGGACAAAATTACAGTGGTTTGCATCATTGTGTTACTGTGTTAAACATATCCATTGTAGAACACTTGTCAAATATTAAATGTTTAGCTACTTATATCTTACCACTCACACTCTTTCATTGTAAAAACTAAAAGCATCGCGTTGGAATCAAGTGTGCCACACGAGTCCTGAAAAGTGAAGCCAAAGCGCCTCGATCGCCCCCAGGTGAAATGTAATGGGACATAGACAAACTAAACAATCAAATTACACTTCAAAACATTTTTTTTCAAAGATTTCTGTCATTTTATGCATTTTTTATCACACTAATGTAAGTGGAAGTGTTCATTCTTTAAATTACTTTATTTCTACATTTCCATAACTGTTCATTTCACAAAAAGTTGTTGATTAGGCGGTTGATGTGGCTGGACCCTGATAACACGGCTCCACTTTGCGCTCACTACAGCACAGACTCGGGCTCCAAGATGTCAGCGCCATATTTGGACACTGGCAGCTTCACTTACTGCAATGGAAGAGAGTGTTGGTACGTCGTCCAACTTTTTTTACAGTTGGAATTAAGCCATCTTCGGTGAACATTAAGCCCCGCCTTTTTTGATCTGATTGGCCATCATTTTGACATTGACGGCACTGTTACACCGTGTCTACACCAGACGCGAGCGACGCAATGCGACACGACAAAACACAATATAACACATTATAATCAGTGATGTTGTCTACACTGGATGTGGCGCGGCGCGATAAATCCCCGACACTAAACTAATGCCTCGTTCGATTTATGACGTACTGACATGAAGGACAAATGCTTTGCAATGGTCACTTTGTGGCATCCAGTTTAGACAGCTTCTAGCCGTCAACGGTCGCATCCGGTATAGACACGGTGTTAGACCGCTGGGGCAGATCAGCCTAAAAATTAACATTTTTAGTGTACAAATGTACACTGCCATCCTAACAACAAACAGAGCGGTTCCTAATGGAGAGCAGCATCAAGAAATATCATATATTTGAGGAACATTTTGGCCAATTATTTCCAATTATTGGGGACTTGTCTACTTGTCTGTTTATAAGTTTTAAAAAATAATGATGTGCACGGATGAATAATTTGTAATAAACAATTTTCATTTCATAACAAATAAGAACTGTCAATTTTGATTTTGAAAAAAACAACTATGCAGTGTCTGACTCAGCTGCTTAACTTAAAAAAAATAGACAAAATGCATTTTTTTTTCGGGGGGGGTTAAACAAAGAGGCTTTACTTATGTTCCTGAACACTGTACTTCTGTGTACAAGTAGTAAACCAAAAAAAAATAACATTTTACACTTATGTAACTGTAGAATGGTGTTTTTTCTTCCTGCTCTAATCCAGAAAAAAATTTATTCCGGTACATTCAATAATATTTCTGACTTATAAAACCAATTCATTTGAAGCACATTCTATAGCACAGTCTATATTTAATACTGATCACCTGTTTAAGTTTGTGTTGTTGTCTTTATTGTAGCTGTATGATTTGATGACTATGGCCTTTAAGTATCAGATCGTTCTGTGTCCACGTCCACAAGATTTACTGCTCATCACCTTCAACCACATGGACACCGTCAAGGAACTGGTTAAGGATAATCCCAGCCTCGTTAACCAGATCAACGAAGCCCAGCGGCAGCTTATTGAGGTAAATGTCCACTGGTGTCCAACAAGTAGTTTGCACTTAGTTTCTAAATGTGGTGTAAACTATGGACGCTTGTTTCTGCCATGACTTTTTCTTGCAATTGTGAGTTTATATCTCACAATTTTGAGAAAAAAAGTCACAATTACTTTTTTTATTGAACAAGCTTTCATAGTAAACATCTTGCGTTTAAAAAATATGTGTATGTATCACTTTAATAAATGTATCTCTTTAAAATCTGTTGTAAAAATGCTTTTTCTTTTTGTGATCTATCGCCACTCAAGTTGCTTTTCTGTGCCAAGATTATTGTTACTTATAGTGCATACTTAATTTAAAAGTACCTCTTTCTAAGGTATACACACCCTTATCTGACGGTGAATTTCAACTCATCCGACATATGCTGCTGGTTCTCTTTCAAGATATGCAAATCAGGGTGAGCCATTTACTTATGTGAAAGCTTATTGTCATGAGTGTTTGAAAATGGATTGCTGCCAGATCATACAACTTTATGCAAATCATTACTAAGTCATGGCATTTTTTGTAAGAGCATTCAAGCGTAGTTGTTTTGTAATGTAATCGTAGTCCAATTACTGATTTCATGAGATTTGTGACATTTCTTTCATAGGTCTCAATTTTCTTGAAAGAAAATATCCAGAACCCTAACGGGCATTTTGTGCTGCAGACCTCAGGGCCGGTGCCTCACGGATTTGAGGTTCCTGGTTTAATCAGGTGAGGCAGGTGAAGGTCAGAGGTCACAGGCAGGCTTCTTTGAATTCTTCGTCAGTAGCTTTTGACTGGAAAACACAGAGGCTCCATGGGAATAAGATCACATCCTTACAGTCATACAATTTGTTCCTTCAGCATTTCATTAAGCATTCTTGTCTTGCAGGTGGTTTAATGCTAAAGGGCGCGAGGTGAGGAGAACAAGGTTCCCCGGTGGAGGAAGCTACACAAGTGCTGTACACCAGGGCTCGTTTGACCTCGCTGGAGACAGGGTCACACTTTTGGGCACCAACATGTAAATATGAAAATTAATAATTAGGAATTATAAATGCTTTAAAAAAATCATTTAAAAATTAATTTAAAATTGCAATATTATATATTATTATTGTAAACATACGCATAAAAAATAATAATATAATAATAAAAATAAAAATAAAATAATAAATGTAATTACAATATAATGTAATATATTTTTATTATATATACATTAAATTATATAAATTAAATATAAATAAAAAAAAATATATATAATATTAAATAATTATTATAATTATTAAAATAAACAGCAATAATTAATATCTTATACACACACACACTTAAAAAAAAAAAACATATATTTGTGGTTTCATCCTAAAACATATTTCTTAATTCATGCTCATGTGAATCGCTGATGACAGGTACAGCACACCCTCACCTGAAGACATGGATCCATCAAACACCTCTAACAACACAGGCAAACTAAAGCAGGTACACCCTCACTGCAGGCATCATGGGACATTCCAAGAGTACAGCTCATGCTGAGGAAACAAAGCAAAAACTAAATTAGGTTTATGTTTCATACTAATGTTATATTGCTAATATGAAGTTGCTTTGCAACTCAAGGCTCTCTGGATGTCATTGTATTTTTGTGTGAATATCTGGACAGGCAGACACAGCCCCCAATCCTCTGGCCACAGAGGAACTCAATCTGCTCGCTAAACTGATGGGTGGAATGGAGGTACAGAAACTCTTGAATGTGGACGCTGGTTTCAAAATCAACCTGTGGACTTTAGATCAGGAGGAGGAGGAGGGCATGTAAGCATTACTAATCCAGACATAATCCTGCCACGTCCACACACAACCACAAAGGCATAGTTGCTACTTTGTCATATACTGATACTTGAATATATATATATACACAGTACCAGTCAAAAATTTGGAAACATTAATATTTTTAATGTTTTTGAAAGAAGTCTCTTATGCTCATAAAGCCTGCATCTATTTGATCAAAAATACAGAAAAAAAGTAAAGTAAAGTAAAAAGTAATATTGTGAAATATTATTACAATTTAAAATAATGGTTTTCTATATGAATATAGTTTAAAATATAATTTATTTATGTGATGCAAAGCCGAATTTTCAGCATCATTACTCCAGTCTTCAGTGTCACATCATCCTTCAGAAATCATTCTAATATGATGATTTTTGATACTCAGTTATTATCAATGTTGGAAACAGTTGTGCTGCTTAATATTTTTTTCGAACCTGTGATACTTTTTTTTAGGATTCAAAGTTTTTTTTTAAGTTTTAAAGAATCCTGAAAAAAGTATCACAGGTTCCAAAAAAAATATTAGGCAGCACAACTGTCCAACATTGATAATAAATCAGCATATTGGAATGATTTCTGAAGGATCATGTGATACTGAAGACTGGAGTAATGATGATGAAAATTCAGCTTTGATCACAGGAATAAATGTATTTTTTAAGTATATTAAAATTGAAAACCATCATTTTAAATTGTAATAATATTTCTGTATTTTTTTGTCAAATAAACACAGACTTGACGAGCCTAAGAGACTTCTTTCATTTGTATATAAGCAGAAAAGCGTTTTTCAACATCTAATTTTGTGTTGCAAAGAATAATAAAGGTGAACTATTTTTTAAAAATATAACTTTACAGAGGGTCTTATAATAACAGGTTAAAATTGTCTTCTCTCAAACTTTTCCAGTGGAATTTCGGGAGGAACGGAGCCCGAGTCATCTGTCATTAACATACAAGTCACACAGGTGGTGTGTCATGCACTTCACAAAACTGCTCATGTCCTCGTTTTGCTTTATTTTGTTGCCCAGGGCTGGGAATGTCCTGTGCTACTAGTAAAATCTGTTATCATTTACTAATAAACACCAGTGTTGCTCCAGGGTAAGCTTAAAGCTTTTTGACATTTGATTTTAATTCCATTCAAATGGAAGTTACTGTACAGGGAAGTTAAATAATAGTTTGTAATAAAGTTTAGTAGACAATAACTTTATAATACACTATATATACACTCACCTAAAGGATTATTAGGAACACCGGTTCAATTTCTCATTAATGCAATTATCTAATCAACCAATCACATGGCAGTTGCTTCAATGCATTTAGGGGTGTGGTCCTGGTCAAGACAATCTCCTGAACTCCAAACTGAATGTCAGAATGGGAAAGAAAGGTGATTTAAGCAATTTTGAGCGTGGCATGGTTGTTGGTGCCAGACGGGCCGGTCTGAGTATTTCACAATCTGCTCAGTTACTGGGATTTTTACGCACAACCATTTCTAGAGTTTACAAAGAATGGTGTGAAAAGGGAAAAACATCCAGTATGCGGCAGTCCTGTGGGCGAAAATGCCTTGTTGATGCTAGAGGTCAGAGGAGAATGGGCCGACTGATTCAAGCTGATAGAAGAGCAACTTTGACTGAAATAACCACTCGTTACAACCGAGGTATGCAGCAAAGCATTTGTGAAGCCACAACACGCACAACCTTGAGGCGGATGGGCTACAACAGCAGAAGACCCCACCGGGTACCACTCATCTCCACTACAAATAGTAAAAAGAGGCTACAATTTGCACGAGCTCACCAAAATTGGACAGTTGAAGACTGGAAAAATGTTGCCTGGTCTGATGAGTCTCGATTTCTTTTGAGACATTCAGATGGTAGAGTCAGAATTTGGCGTAAACAGAATGAGAACATGGATCCATCATGCCTTGTTACCATTGTGCAGGCTGGTGGTGGTGGTGTGATGGTGTGGGGGATGTTTTCTTGGCACACTTTAGGCCCCTTAGTGCCAATTGGGCATAGTTTAAATGCCACGGCCTACCTGAGCGTTGTTTCTGACCATGTCCATCCCTTTATGACCACCATGTACCCATCCTCTGATGGCTACTTCCAGCAGGATAATGTACCATGTCACAAAGCTCGAATCATTTCAAATTGGTTTCTTGAACATGACAATGAGTTCACTGTACTAAAATGGCCCCCACAGTCACCAGATCTCAACCCAATAGAGCATCTTTGGGATGTGGTGGAACGGGAGCTTCGTGCCCTGGATGTGCATCCCACAAATCTCCATCAATTGCAAGATGCTATCCTATCAATATGGGCCAACATTTCTAAAGAATGCTTTCAGCACCTTGTTGAATCAATGCCACGTAGAATTAAGGCAGTTCTGAAGGCGAAAGGGGGTCAAACACAGTATTAGTATGGTGTTCCTAATAATCCTTTAGGTGAGTGTATATATTTCATGTCATTCAAATTCCACACTGGGTTTCTTGTAATCTCAAACCACATCAATACTACTGTAAAGAGACCAAATTCATGTTTTGTTTTGTTTTTTACATTAGTGCCACAACTATAAGATGATTTATTAATACCAAACTTCAGGAGGCACAATAGAAGTTGCAGTTTTTACTTATTCCTGAGTGTTTACCTTTGTATTCCCAGGATCAGCTGGCCAGTACTGAGCTGGCACGCATAGCAGGAGAATTTGATGAAGAGGGAAGCCAGACGGAGGGACCCGGGAACAAGGGAGACGACTTGCTGGCCATGATGGATGAGCTCTAAAGGTCAGTCACTGAAGGCTTTGAGTCAGAAAGCAAGTGGTAGGTCTGATATGTCACAGGAAAAAAGGTAGGTTTTAAAATGCCTGGCATATATACATTAAGAACCATCTGAAAGAAGAATTGTACTGTTTATGATTTTATTTAAGCTTAAATAAAATAAAATACATAATGCAGTGTTTTCAACTTTAAAAAAATTAACTATAGGCTACGTTAGGGATGTCCCCAGACAAAATCTCTTCTGGGGACGTCTTCAAAGGGGAAATTATTCATTATAAAAATCATCGGTCCCACTTCATATTAGGTGGCCTTAACTACTGTGCACTTACATAAAAAATAAGTACAGTGTACTTATTGTGTTCATATTGTATTGCAAAACACTTTTTCTGATATTGTGGTGGGATACGGGTAAAGTTAGGGACAGGTGTGGTGGTATGGGTAAGTGTAAGTGTAGGGTTAGGTGTAAGGGAAGTGTCAACAGTGTAATTATAAATGTAATTACATAAATTAATTACAGATGTAATTACATGCAGGTAATTTTTAAATTGTAAGTACAATGTAAAAACATGTATGTACACAATAAGTGCATTGTATCAAATTATTAATTTAAATAGCAGTTAAGGCCACCTAATATAAAGTGGGTCCAAATCATCATATCTAAAATGTCAATTCATTTGATCGATGTTCTCTTTTTTGCCGTTGGACTTGTAATGTACGCCTACAATGACTGATTAATCCGTCAGCTTTTTTTTTTTACTGCAGCAAAACAGAAGTCAAGTTCACTGGAACATTTCATTCTGCTGAGAGAAAAAAAAAAAATTTCCTGCTCTTATATTTATTCAAATATCATTGTAACCTTCAAATCTCATTGTTTCTGTTACTTCAGTGCTGTTTCATTGGTGGATAGTCTATAAAGATATGATCAATGATTGTGTTTGAAGATTATAAAAACCACAACAGAAAAACAACATATAGCTTTTGGGTAGACTAAAAAATAGGACACAATAAAACCACATCAGCATTCATTAAGACAACTATCAAGGATGTAAAAAAATGTATTTAGGCTAATTGTTGAATTGTTAAATGTTAATTGTTCTCAAGATAAGATTATACATGTCAGTTCGGGGCAAGTTGTCACACGGGTTTTAAATGTTGTGTTTTAAGTAACTAGCTACATTTTTACTGCTTCATTTCAAATTTAGCGTAACAGCAATTAAACAACATACACTCACCTAAAGGATTATTAGGAACACCATACTAATACTGTGTTTGACCCCCTTTTGCCTTCAGAACTGCCTTAATTCTACGTGGCATTGATTCAACAAGGTGCTGAAAGCATTCTTTAGAAATGTTGGCCCAAATTGATAGGATAGCATCTTGCAGTTGATGGAGATTTGTGGGGTGCACATCCAGGGCACGAAGCTCCCGTTCCACCACATCCCAAAGATGCTCTATTGGGTTGAGATCTGGTGACTGTGGGGGCCATTTTAGTACAGTGAACTCATTGTCATGTTCAAGAAACCAATTTGAAATGATTCGAGCTTTGTGACATGGTGCATTATCCTGCTGGAAGTAGCCATAAGAGGATGGGTACATGGTGGTCATAAAGGGTGGACATTGTCAGAAACAATGCTCAGGTAGGCCGTGGCATTTAAACGATGCCCAATTGGCACTAAGGGGCCTAAAGTGTGCCAAGAAAATATCCCCCACACCATTACACCACCACCACCAGCCTGCACAGTGGTAACAAGGCATGATGGATCCATGTTCTCATTCTGTTTACGCCAAATTCTGACTCTACCATCTGAATGTCTCAACAGAAATCGAGACTCATCAGACCAGGCAACATTTTTCCAGTCTTCAACTGTCAAATTTTGGTGAGCTCGTGCAAATTGTAGCCTCTTTTTCCTATTTGTAGTGGAGATGAGTGGTACCCGGTGGGGTCTTCTGCTGTTGTAGCCCATCCGCCTCAAGGTTGTGCGTGTTGTGGCTTCACAAATGCTTTGCTGCATACCTCGGTTGTAACGAGTGGTTATTTCAGTCAATGTTGCTCTTCTATCAGCTTGAATCAGTCGACCCATTCTCCTCTGACCTCTAGCATCAACAAGGCATTTTCGCCCACAGGACTGCCGCATACTGGATGTTTTTCCCTTTTCACACCATTCTTTGTTAACTCTAGAAATGGTTGTGCGTGAAAATCCCAGTAACTGAGCAGATTGTGAAATACTCAGACTGGCCCGTCTGGCACCAACAACCATGCCACGCTCAAAATTGCTTAAATCACCTTTCTTTCCCATTCTGACATTCAGTTTGGAGTTCAGGAGATTGTCTTGACCAGGACCACACCCCTAAATGCATTGAAGCAACTGCCATGTGATTGGTTGATTAGATAACTGCATTAATGAGAAATTGAACAGGTATTCCTAATAATCCTTTAGGTGAGTGTATAATACATGTTAAATCCTCAACATAAGCTTTTTAACTTTAGGCAGTAATTTAAAATGTAAAAAAACAAAGCTATTATCAGCAGATGTCCATTTTGACAACATGCCAATCAATGCGTGTTAAAAGAACCATATATTATTTTATTGAACAACAACGGAGATAAACTAAATATTTACTGGGGGAAAGGTATAAATAGTCTCTTATAATGTGTATCCGAGCAACTCACTAGAGGGAGCGCGCGCGAACGATTCCAATCCGGCACGTCTTGATGACGTCACTCCCCTCTGCGACGAAGCGCGGCGCTCGAAACCATTTAGGGTGTAAACATGATGTTTTGAGCATGTTAGACAGTAAAACCTAGGAAGGTAACAAAAAATTACTTTTATGAGTGACCCTGGATTCTGTGAGAATTAAACGATCATTGTAAATATTTCCTCTATTATCGCATGCTCTATATTTAGTTAAATACAGTTATAGTTGCTGGAAAGTTTGATGTTGACGTCTTTTCATGATTCGCGACTAGTGTCGTTTTTTAATTTCACTACTACCTATTCGTTAGACTTTATTAGATACTTTTAAATAGTAACTAGTGTATTTAGCTAGTCATTAGTACTGTAGTACTACAACTAGTCACTATTCTAATACTATTTCTAAACTATTGCATTGCTACTGGAAACAGACTGCCTTTGCCACTGGCAAATGAGGATCTTATAGTTACTAGTGAAACTAAAAAGATACTAATCCTTACTGAAATACTTAATAGTAATTTTAAAAAAGATGAACCTTTGTAGCATATAAATGCATACTAGTTCAATTAATAAATATTAAAACTGGTGGTAATATAAATAGTGTTTTTAACTGATATATCTAAAAGATGTCCCAAGATTTTGTGTATATACAAATGACACTTTTTTTGATATTTTATTTATGTAATGCAAATACATTCATTTACATTTTTGTTGCTTAACGATTCAGAGAAAATGTAATTAATTTTTAATTAAATTTTTTACAGAATTTGACATTTCACCTTGCTAGATGACAACGCTAATTAGCATATTTTCCATCAATCATTTCATAAGGTGCAATATGCGGTTTGTCTGTCAGCAGAGCATCTCAGAAGCCTGTAATTAGCATTAATTATGTGCATGTCAAAAACATTCAAATAGAAATGTGTGTAGCTGGGGGTGTAATAATACAAATCATAAATTTATTTGCGGTTGCCTTTTACAGGTTATTGGCAGAGAATTACCAGTATTTATCTGCATATATTGGTTTTTCGTCTTGTTTGGTGTCATTAACAGTAAAAAAAGAAAATAAATAATATACAAAGAAAGTTCTTAAATTGCTCACACTGCTAGACAAATGCCGACTGTTAATGATTTCTCTGTGCAGAGGTGAACATGGAAGTGAGCCATTCGATTCGTGAACGCACCATCGCCGAGAACAGTCTGGTGATACTCCTGCAGGGTCTGCATGGCCAGGTGACCACCGTTGACCTGCGAGATGAGAGCACGGCCAGGGGACGTGTTATTAATGTGGACGCTTTCATGAACATCCGGCTGGAGAAGGTTCTGTACAGGGACAGACACGGACGTATGTCCAGTATGGACGACCTGTTTGTCACTGGCCGAAACGTGCGCTATGTCCACATCCCAGACCACATGAACATTAGAGAGACAATAGAGGCCCAGCTCGCCAAAATACACCGCGTTCGAAACTTTGGAGGAGGGGATGGACGGAAAGAATACTCTAAGAAGAAATAGTTTTTGTTTTGCAATGGTATGGTTTCTGGAACACACACTATTATTTGTAAGAAATGCAATCACAGAGCAAAAAGTAATGGGTGGATTGTTGCTAGCAAGAAACTGGAATAGTTCTCAAGGAACAGTGTGGGAAAAGTGATTTCTGTTTACTAAGTACTGCTCTGGTGGTTTAAAAAAACATTCAATAAACGGAGGAATGTGGTGAAATAACCGTTGATTCATCAACTTGACGTTGTGTTTGATTAGACAACGCCTTTTATTACTGTGTTCTTTTTCTTAATGCTGATGTCAATATCTCTTTACCACAAGTACACTTAAGTATATTGAGTTTACGTATGCAAATATTGGTACTTTAAGGCCTTTATTTGCGATTCAACACACTGGTTTACAGTGTAAAGAATTTTCTGTGACCTTTTTTTTTATTTGTTGGTTTGTAATAATTTAATAAGATAAAATAACTAATTGAACAGTTTTTGACTTAAGAGGAATCATCTAACTTGGGAAGCTATTGGAAATGAATATGTAAGTATTAAAATATCAAGGATGTAGTAACTCAAAAGTAAATTTGAGCCTTAAGATCAGACTAAAAACAGAAGGAATGCTTTTGTCTCCTAAGTTTCCTCATTCTTCTGTTTTTGTCTCAGCTTGTGGTCAGTGTGGCAAGAGATTTTACATCTTATTTTGGAACAATATTATTTTGCTTCCACAATGCTACATACATTTTGCCATTGCGTATGAAGATGCAGGAATTTTTCAGTGACCACATAATCATCATCTTTGAAATGACTCATAAACCTCATTCCTGTTCGGACACAAGCCACAGTCACAGGAAAACAGAGGTATTCTGGTAAACAAAAAACATTACACAACATGAAAAATACATGTTGCCCTTTATGAAATTTGAATACAATTAGGGAAAGATTCTTTTTAAGGGGTTGCTTACAGGAAAATAGGGATAAGTGACCCTTTGTCCTTTATGATGGGAAATTTGGTGCATGATCACCTCAGGGCATGCATTGAAAGGGATACTTCTCACTAAAATGAAAATTCCATCATTAATTATTCACCCTCGTGTCGTTCCAAACCCCTAAGACTTTCGGTCATCTTCAGAACACGAAGATCTTTTTGATGAAATCTGAGAGCTTTCTATCCTTCCATTGACAGCTACACAACTATCACTTTGACATTTCAAAAAGTTTTTATATAAAAGGATTTAATTCACATTTAAACGTTGATAAGCGAACATAAACAGAAGCTCAAACGAACTTGCTTGAACATCATGAACATCATTGGTTCTTGAGGAAGCTCAAACGTGCTGCGTAACACGAGAATGAACCTCATTGGTTCTTGAGGAAGCTCAAACTTGCTGCGTAACACGAGAATGAACCTCACTGGTTCTTGAGGAAGCTCAAACTTGCTGCGTAACACGAGAATGAACCTCACTGGTTCTTCAGAAGCTCAAACGTGCTGCGTAACACGAGAATGAACCTCATTGGTTCTTCAGAAGCTCAAATTTGCTGCGTAACACGAGAATGAACCTCATTGGTTCTTGAGGAAGCTCAAACTTGCTGCGTAACACGAGAATGAACCACATTGGTTCTTGAGGAAGCTCAAACGTGCTGCGTAACACGAGAATGAACCTCATTGGTTCTTGAGGAAGTTCAAACTTGCTGCGTAACACGAGAATGAACCTCATTGGTTCTTGAGGAAGCTCAAACTTGCTGCGTAACACGAGAATGAACCTCATTGGTTCTTGAGGAAGTTCAAACTTGCTGCGTAACACGAGAATGAACCTCATTGGTTCTTGAGGAAGCTTAAACTTGCTGCGTAACACGAGAATGAACCACATTGGTTCTTGAGGAAGCTCTAACGTGCTGCATAACACAAGAATGAACCTCATTGGTTCTTCAGAAGCTCAAATGTGCTGCGTAACACGAGAATGAACCTCATTGGTTCTTGAGGAAGCTCAAACTTGCTGCGTAACATGAGAATAAACCACATTGGTTCTTGAGGAAGCTCTAACGTGCTGCGTAACAAGAGAATGAACCTCATTGGTTCTTGAGGAAGCTCAAACGTCCTGTGTAACACGAGAATGAACCACATTGGTTCTTGAGGAAGCTCAAACGTGCTGTGTAACACGAGAATGAACCTCATTGGTTCTTGCAGAAGTTCAAACTTGCTGCGTAACACGAGAATGAACCTCATTGGTTCTTCAGAACCTCAAACTTGCTGCCTAACACGAGAATGAACCTCATTGGTTCTTCAGAACCTCAAACTTGCTGCCTAACACGAGAATGAACCTCATTGGTTCCTGCTGAAGCGTAGCTGTGAATGGAGGGACAGAAAGCTCTCAGATTTCATCAAAAAGATCTTCATTTGTGTTCCAAAGGTGAATGAAAGTCTTACGAGTTTGGAATGACATGAGGGTGAATAATTAATGACAGAATTTTCATTTTTTGGGTGAACTATCCCTTTAAGTTCAATCTCAGTGGATTCAGTTCAACCTGCATTTAGCTTTCATATTTCCCAACATGCACCTGCTCAAGTATGTTGCCCATATTATATTATTTCATCTCTGTCAGCGAACACTTATCTGAAGAGCATGGCTCATTGTACCATCAAAAATCGAAGGTTTTCATTGGCTGTTGCTAGGCTTTGGACTACGTACAGTTTAGAGTGGCTTTAGGTGCGTTACTCTCGTCAGACGGGAGGGAACACAAAGAGCTCTTTTAATCTAGCAGTAGCCTGAAGCAGCAGGCGCTGTGCCCACTGCAGACATATCCTGTTCTGTTCCATCCCACAGGGTTAACCCTCAACAGACAGAGATCTCTCTGGCATTTTAGACGTGGCCCATCCCAGAGGCTGGGCGGTCGGTCTGATTCAAGCCTGTACACGCTGGCTGAAAGACACATAATTTAGGTGCCCAAATTTGAATGTTGAAAGACAAACAGAAACAGGCTGCTACTTTTTGCTTATTGCTTTTGAGCTTTACGTGTTGCATAGGATATTTATTTTGGCTCCCATTGTAAATGTTAATACTGTAACAACTTTTTCTGAAGAAAAAGTGAGCAGGGATTTGTCGTACAAAAATGTCTTTTGATCAGGTGGTATTTTGGTGACTACACTACCTTTCAAAAGTTTGAGGTCATTTTTTTTAAAGAGTAATTCATATTTTTATTACAAAAATTTATACTTTTATTGAGCAATCATGCATTAAATTAATCAAAAGTGACCGTTTATAATGTTACAATAGATTTCTATTTCAAATAAATTCTGTTTTTTGTTTTTTGAAAGAATCCTGAAAAAATAAGTTTCCACAAAAAATAAGCAGCACTGTTTTCAACATTGATAATAATAATAAATGTTTCTTGAGCAGCAAATCATCATATTAGAATGATTTCTGAAGGATCATGTGACACTGAAGACTGGAGGAATGATGCTGAAAATTCAGCTTTGATCACAGGAATAGATTATATTTTAAAATATATTCACATAGAAAACAGCTACTTTAAATTGCAATAATATTTCACGCTATTACTGTTTTTACTGTATTTTTGATTAAATAAATGCAGCCTTGTATATCATTTATTTAATATATATATATATATATATATATATATATATATATATATATATATATATATATATATATTTATATATATATATTTTTTTTTTTTCTGTGTAAACCTGATTTGGACCAATATTTATATATATTTGGCCATTTCTTAATAATAATTAAAAAAAAGATGTGTTTATAATTTCATACTTACTATTTTCTATTAGGGGCTTAAATTATACATATAGCTGCCTTGAAAGGGGGTCTTTCACAAGGGGTTTGTCATATTTTAGGGTCCTTGGCATCAAAACTTTTCTTATTTGAGGCCACTGTTGAGTGTATAAACTACAATAGACCATACATTTAAACTAGACTTCAGCTGCTTCATTCAGCACAGCTTCGATAGTCCGTCTGAGCTTAAAGAAAACAAGCTGTATGTTTTACTGTGGTTTACACACACACATTAAAATATACATGTGTGGACCTGAAGAATGATCTGTTGACCAGCGGGTGTGAAATGTGGCCTGGATCGCACTGCCATCCTGAGGGTGTAAATTCTCCTGTCGTGCGCCCCTCCCTGACTCTATTTTCCCCTCTGACAGGAAACACCTCCCTTTACCCAAACTGCTTTTCTACGGTCTGGTCCCAGTGAGAGAGACGCTGTGTATGTGTGACCACAGAGGGCTGCTTCTGCTCTATCAGGCACAGACATGTGTGAGTAGACGGGAACTCAAGCACCTCTCAGTGTTTAGTGTTCCCGCTTCATCTTCCAGCGTCGTGAGGTCACACCGCCTCTGGATACGGGACTCATCTTTCCTCCGCCGGGACATTCTGGATAGAAATGATGGTTCGTTAGAAAAGGTAAGGATTTAATACTGCATTTTTGTTAAAGGGATAAAATACCAAAACTATAGTTGGCTATTTAAATTAAGATAAAATGGGTAGATTAGTACACTATAAAAGAGCTTGCTATTACTTTAAAACTATTTTTGTTTGCTGAAAAATATAACTGGATGAAGGAGGGACTTGAGTCATATCTAAAGACCAGAGCGTCAAAGAGATTTAAGGGCTGTTTTTTTTACCTGTATCAACAGCATAGCAACCACAACACTTATAGAAGCAACATAACAACCACCTACAACAACCTAGCAATTGCATAGCAATGGCCTAGCAACCACCAACAACACCCTAGAAATTGCATAGTAACACATTAGAAACTTCATGGCAACACCCTAGCAACCACCCACAACACCCTACATTGCAATGCACTAGATACCATGCACAACGTCCTAGCAACTGCATAGCAATGCCCTAGCAACCACCAACAACACCCTAGAAATTGCATAGTAACACATTAGCAACTTCATGGCAACACCCTAGCAACCGCCCACAACACCCTGCTTTGCAATGCACTAGGTACCATGCACAACATCCTAGCAACTGCATAGCAATGCCCTAGCAACCACCAACAACTTCCTAGATATTACATAGTAACCCATTAGCAACTGCATAGCAACACCCTAGCAACAACCCAACAACAACACCCTGTATAGAACAAACTGTGTAGCAATGCACTGGCAACTGTGAAGCAACCATCCACAACACCCTAGCAACTGTATAAAAACGCCCTAGCACTTTTTTTTGTTTGTTTGTTTTAATTACATATAAACTATGTGAGGCGTATGGAAGCTTGTTTCTGCCACTTGATAAAAAATAAAAAAGGTATTTGCAACTTTTTATCTCACAGTTCTTACACTGTAAAAAAAGGTTGCTGCCTTAAATTTGTAAGTACAATCAACTTGCATGTTTAAGTCAATTCAACTTCAATTGCATTAAACTGACTTAAAAAAAATGAGTTGAATCTTGTATACCTTATAAAAAAAAATGTTTTTTCCTTCTCAGAATTGTGTGATATAAAGTCACAATTGCGAGTTATAAAGTCCAAAAAAACATTGTTGGATTTTATATAATTTTTTCAAAATTTCTTACGCTTTTTAAATTACTTTAAATGATAAATAAACCTTTTGAACAAACTATTTTTTGTCTGATTGCTTTTAATAAGGTGACAATGAAAAACAGTTCTTGTGACATTGAAAGAAACAAAAGATGCTCTAGCAGTTTGCTGATTAGAGAACAGAGAGAAAAGCATGAGCTCAGCAGGTTGTCACATCTGCTGCTACATGCCCTTCTGCAGGTTTGCTCTTCTGGGAAAAGGTCTGACAGGTGGGAGATGGTATGTGTGTTTGAGAGCTGTTTCGTCCTGTGCCGATGATTCACAGCTGTGGGGGGAAACTCAGGCCAGTTAGCCACTGTCTGGTAACGGGAGTATTTTTGGCACTTGTGGCATACGTCCCACACTAATTGGTACTTGGAGCAGAACTTGACAATGTTTACAAGCATTTATTGTAATCTTATATTTCTGGTATCCTAGTTCCTGTTTGTCATTTGTTTATGTGAGGGAATGTAGTTTGTGTTTGCTGAACCCACTGGAGAGGCTTTACAGCAGAGCGACACAAAGACAAGAATCCCTGCTTGCATTTAAACATTTCACTAATAGACGTTTTGTCTCTCAAACATCCCAGGTGAACATTTTATTGTTCAAAATTTGCTCTTTCAGTGCTCAGTAGAATTTGTGTTACTTATGTTTATATAAAGTATTACAATTAATTATTACCAATATTATAACAATAATGTTTTTAAATATTATTGTTATTGTTGTATTAGTATTATAAATGTTTAATAATTACTTAATAAAAAACTACTATGACTGTTACTACTAATATTAATAATTATATTGAATATTGTGTAATTATAATAAACATTAATCATAAATACATATAATAAAATTTATAATATATTATATAATTATAAAAATCATTAACATCATTTTTTATTGTATAATTATGATAAAATTAAGAATAAATGTAATATTATATAATTATAACAATCATAAACATTATTATTATTATAGTATTGTATACTTGTATAATTATATTAAATGTATTATTATTAATAATAATAATTTTGTTATTATTCTTAGTATAATTTTTACAATTATTGTATTATAATTATGTGACTACTTATTATTACTATTATATTGAATAATACAAATAACATTGTATTAATAATAAATATAAATAAATAAATAGTATTGTTATTCTTGTATTATAATTATAAAAGTTTAATAACTATGTAATATTCAATATAATACTACTACTATGACTGTTACTACTACTAATATTAATATATAATATAATATTATATAATTATAATATAATATTGTAAAATTATATTAAATGTATTAATAATAATGTTATTCTTCTCATTAATTTTCTATTTGTTTAATAATTATGTAACATTCAATATACTACTACTAATTATAATTATTACTATGATATTGTATAATATAATAAACATTAATTATAGATATAATTATCATAATCTGCGCCATTATTATATTGAATAATAATATTTTAACAGCAACAACAACAATAATAGTTATTATTATATTCAATAATATTTTTATAATCATATATAATAAAAAATAGAATTTTAAAAACAATTATCATGATAATTTGATATGGATTATAATTTGGTTTTAGAAAAATTGATGTTCATGTTGTGATCATATTTTGATATTTTAGTCTTTAGTGATTTCTGAAGCACAGAGCAAAAAAAAACGTATCTTAAAAATGAGATCTTCATTAAATCTCATGAGGTATAAAAGCAAATAAAACATTACTTTAGGCATCTGTGAGGAGTAAAGTAGAGCATTTTGACCAAGAGAAAGCTACAAAAAGACAAATAATCACAGGACATAATGTGCTTCGCTCTAGTGTACTTAAATATGTGCCCTTGTTCTGCCAAGAGCGTGGCAGATAGGGATCGGGGCGGCTGAGACTTTGGGTCTTGATGGCGTAGATTACAGTTTGCTGTAATTACAGGCCCCAAGAGGAAACAAACAGGAAGACAACAACATGGCACCTCTTCCGTGATCTCGGCATGGTCTCAGCGACTGCGGGTTTTATGGTGTGGACGCACACAGGGAGTCACCGCATTTATAGTCTGATGCTTTTTATCGTTTCCTCGCTTGGGCCAGAGGAGATTCTTGCCCAGCACACATCCAAGACACATGACGGCTTGGGAAATCCAGATGTTTAGCTTTAATACTCCCCCTCCTCCTCTTTTCCTTCTTGGAGAGAGTGACACAAGCTGGGTCCTTCCCAGTTTCCCAGGGAAGAGTCCCACGCAGACCCCGAGCAGCATGTGAATGTCTTCATGAAATCTCGGTTCCTGTGGGAAAAATGGGAAAGTCTTTCTGGGAGCAAAGAGTGAGTCCTGGGTCAATGCAATAACAACAGCATAACAAATGGCCTGTGTGGAAAGAGATGATATAATGCTCCTTAATGGCACACTTAGTGCAATTTCAGCCTCAGGGGCCAAAATTAATGAGTTAGGGCTTATTTTTCTAATTAAGCATGGTGGGCCATGTTGTTGTAGTAGTCCTTGAGCTACTAAAACATGTAAGTATAACTATTACAATTGATTTTTCAAAACCAAAAGTAAACTTTTGCACGCAACTCAACAATGTTTGGGCTATGAACACGAATAAGGGGCTACCTAAAATCATCATAGCAACCACCCAAAACACTCTGGGAACAACTCAGAAAGTCATAGGAACAACCCAGAATAAGCAACACGTAGGCAAACCAGCCACAACACCCAGAAGTTGGTATTGGGTTCTTTCTTAACCCTTAAACACATACCTCTGGTCTTTAGTGACCCAGGACGTCATTCACATCCCTCCTCCTCATTCAGTTTTTAAAGTTAGACATGAATGTACTGGGAAATGAGCTCTGACGAGGACATTAACGCTGGTATAAAACATCTGCTCAAACTGAACCCTTCCAAGCTCCAAAAGATAACAAAATATGCTTGTAATTGTTACTCTAATATCAGGAGAGTTTTATATTATCGCGACAGGTAGAGATCCATCTGTGTCACTAAAGACCCGAATATGTAATAATGATTGGCGTAACATTCATGCATTTAAGGGTTGAAGGTAGGTTAGGCAATTTTCAAAGCATTAGATCCCACCCTCCCTTCAGAGCGTCTCCAAAGCCACGCCTCCTTCAAAACACAGCAGAGTCGGCAAAGCGTCACAACAGACGCCGTTAATCTATCTCATGTCTCAAAGCAAATAACATTACAATAATAATGAACGTAAACAACTTACAGAGCACTGACCTGTACCACCTGTCTGCTGCAGATTTATTTTGCCGTTGATAGTGTTGACATAAAAAGTCTGAGGACGTGAACCGCTGTGAGTAGAGCATCGCAGTTGCCATCTTGTAATTACGTTTATGACATGACGTGACTGCAGCATAAGCCTGTTGTTTTCGTTCAGGAGGAACTGTAAAAGGTGGCTGCTGTTTGTTTACAGCGCTCTGTGACTATCTGTCTACAACTCTGCATAGCATTAAAACGCATGGGCGTCGGAACCATTGTATGTGGGTGGGACAAGACCCACCCACTTTTTAAGACCAATAATATTGGACCCACTCACTTTTATCGTCTCTAATGAGGCTCTAATCTGCATAGCATGAAACGCACTGATGACCTGTGATGTCTACGTGAGCAGGTGCGCGGAGGTATGGAAATGTTAACAGGCAGGTAGGACCGAATGTTTTGGTCCTAAGACTTCCACAGAAGATATATGTACATGTTGTAATATTTAGACCATTGATTGCTACCAGTATGTGAAGACACTTTCAACCAGTATAACAAAAAGTGTTTATAAAAAATTACCTACCCTACCTTTAAAGATATGACTGCTCTCTCTTAAGCATATGTGCTTTTCCACCACAGGGTCTGAAAGCACAAAAGAAAAAGAAGCCAACATGAACCCCATACAGAAAGACATGGAGCTGCTGAGTAACAGCATGGCTACTTACGCACATATAAAAGGTAAAAGCACATCACAAATGGTTTATTAATGCTTAGGTTAAGAACTCAAGTGCTGAAAGGCACCTGACTAAACACTGATATCGATTTGGGTCAGTTTCATTGAACTTTATGCCCCATCGCACTTCTGACCTCAAGAACAAAACAACAAGCCATTCCATGGACTTTAGTGTTCTGTTTGATTTGGCTTCACACCTCTGACTTCATGAGAGATGGCTTAAATGTTCCTTTTTCTCTGAGATTTAAAGTTTTTCTTTAGTGTCAAAACCACAAAAAAACTGTGATTTGACTTTTTTAACTTTAGTTAGTGTGTAATGTTGCTGTTTGAGCATAAACAACATCTGCAAAGTTACGACGCTCAAAGTTCAAAGCAAAGAGAGATATTTTCTTTTAAAGAAATCGCTTTTTAAGGACTACAACAAACGGCTGGTAGGGACTACAACAAGCTTCTTCACGAGTTAGTGACATCACTAACCCTAAAATTTACATAAACCCCACCCCGGGAACACGCAACAAGGACCATGTTGAGAAGAGGAAGAGTTGTTGTAGTCGAGCACATTTAGGAGTCTGCTCAAGCTGTCACATCCGTCTTTTCACATTTATTGCAATACAGTACGAAACACAAATGCAACAGCATGTCATAAAAGCAAATTGACAACATTTATAACCATAACTAAACTAAACCTGTTCTATCTTCATGCAGCAGATATTCTCTGGCTCTGTGCCTTTTACAACAGTTCCCACACGAGTGATTTATAGATTATCATGACAGAATATGCTAATTTGATTTGAAGATAGTTAATTCCACATCAGGTACATAAATTAATCAACTAACCATTCAGAAACGTCCTGTCTCATTCTACGTTTTCACTTCTTCTCGCGTCTCCATCATTGTTCTACTCCGGTTTGAACATAAAAGGCTGAACAGACATTTTCATTGCCGCCTGCGTGAGGTAATCGTTGCTGCTAACACGAGCTCTTGAAGCCCCGCCCTCTTCTTGAAAGGGGGCCGAGAGCAGCAGCTCATTTGCATTTAAAGGGACACACACAAAAACAGCGTGTTTTTGCTCACCCTCAAAAAGTGACAATTTTAACATGCTATAAAAAATGATCTGTGGGGTATTTTGAGCTGAAACTTCCCATATGCATTCTGGGGACATCAGAGACTTATTTTACATCTTGTAAAAAGGGGCATTATAGGACCCCTTTAAACATGCACGTTACAATGATTTCTGAAGGATATATTCATAGATAACACATTTTAAACTGAAATAATATTTTACAATATTACTGTTTTTACTGTGTTTGATTAAATAAATGTAGCATTGAGCATAAGATTTCTTTTAAAAACACCAACCCCAAACATCTGAACGGTGGTGTATGTAAATTAATACATTCATATTTTTATATGAATTATGTTTAATATATTAATATAAATTCTTTATTTTGAGTATGTGTATGACAATTTCCCTGCCGTGTTTTATACAGTGAACATGGAGAGCTTCGCGCTGTACTTCATGCTGGGAGTGTGTTCAGGTCTTCTGCTGGCTCTGGGCCTCCTCATACTGGGCATCACCTGCCGAACGCGCTCAAAGACAAAAAAGCCCTCCACACCGAACAAGAGACGACTAAAAGAGTCCAGGGAGGAGGAGGAAGACAAGGAGGAGGATGAAAGTGAGGCAGGAGACGACGAGGACCTAGAAGTCCCAGTGCTCAGCGTGAGTCCCATGAGTGATCAAACCCAGCTGAACGGAACCATTAAGAGCGTGAACGTGTTTGCTTCAGCAGAAGAGCTGGAGAGAGCCAGAAGATTGGAGGAGAGAGAACGAATTGTCAGGGAGATCTGGAGGAACGGACAGCCGGATATACTCGTCACCGGGACAGGCACACTTGGTCGAGTTCACTATCACTAGTGGCGTATCTTATGGACGCAGCTGTTCCATGCATACAGAGAACTCTACATGGTGATGGCACAAATAAATCACATTTCAATGCTTTTTCTCTCGTAAAATGTTTAAATTCTTCAGAGAAACTGCGTTCTGTCACAAAACTTGCGATGGAAATAATGAGGTGAGAAGAAAAACTATATTTTTAGTGCTTTCGCATTCGCAAAGTTTCTCAGGGGAACACCTTTTTTTGGGGGGGGAAAAAATGCATTGAATTTGAAATATAATTTCCCCTCCCATCACAAATGCATATATGAAATGCCACAGGACATTGATCTGTGCAACAGATTTAGGTGTAATATACCTTTAAAAAGGGAAGGATTGAGAATTTGATTTGCATATTTCTGTTTTGAGGTTGGTTTCACAAGTGTTTGTCTTCTGAATGATCATTTGGAATTTTTGATGGATATTTTTTTTTCTTTTGCATTTTTTATATCTATAAATACATTTTAGAACTTAAATGTTTGTGTATATATACATTGTATGTATTTTTTAAATAAAAACAAAACCAAATATTTACACATGGAGTAAGATGCAGCTTCATCTTCCATAATGCTAATTTGTCAACTGTCTCTTCCCCATTTACTTTTTCCATATCCCTACTCCAAGAAATAATCACAAGGTAATCCACCTAGAACAGTAGTCGCACAATTTAATGCATTAGACAAATTTGAAAGCTCAAATAATACAATCTGAGAGCTTTCTGTCCCTCCATTGACAGCTATGCAACTACTCATTTGACACTTCAAAAAGTTCATAAAGAGATCATAAAACTAATCCATATGAATTGAGCGGTTTAGTCCAAATTTTCTGAATAGATTCGATCGCTTTATATGATGAACAGATTGAATTTAGGCTTTTATTCAGATATTAACATTCATCAACTCACACATCAGTTGTGGTAAACGAAGGCTCAAGCATTTTCCCTTTACGTGTGACAACCAATGAGGTTCATTCTCATGTTACGCAGCACGTTTGAGCTTCTGAAGAACCAATGAGGTTCATTCTCGTGTTACACAGCACGTTTGAGCTTCAGCAAGAACCAATGAGGTTCATTCTCGTGTTACGCAGCACGTTTGATCTTCTGCAAGAACCAATGAGGTTCATTCTCATGTTACGCAGCACGTTTGAGCTTCTGCATGAACCAATGAGGTTAATTCTCGTGTTACGCAGCACGTTTGAGCTTCTGCAAGAACCAATGAGGTTCATTCTCATGTTACGCAGCACGTTTGAGCTTCCGAAGAACCAGTGAGGTTCATTCTCGTGTTACGCAGCACGTTTGAGCTTCTGCAAGAACCACTGAGGTTCATTCTCGTGTTACGCAGCACGTTTGAGCTTCAGCAAAAACCAATGAGGTTAATTCTCGTGTTACGCAGCACGTTTGAGCTTCTGCAAGAACCAATGAGGTTCATTCTCATGTTACGCAGCACGTTTGAGCTTCTGAAGAACCAGTGAGGTTCATTCTCGTGTTACGCAGCACGTTTGAGCTTCTGCAAGAACCAAAGAGGTTAATTCTCGTGTTATGCAGCACGTTTGAGCTTCTGCAAGAACCAATGAGGTTCATTCTCGTGTTACGCAGCACGTTTGAGCTTCTGCAAGAACCAGTGAGGTTCATTCTCGTGTTACGCAGCACGTTTGAGCTTCTGCAAGAACCAGTGAGGTTCATTCTCGTGTTACGCAGCACGTTTGAGCTTCTGCAAGAACCAGTGAGGTTCATTCTCGTGTTACACAGCACGTTTGAGCTTCTGCAAGAACCAGTGAGGTTCATTCTCGTGTTACACAGCACGTTTGAGCTTCTGCAAGAACCAATGAGGTTCATTCTCATGTTACGCAGCACGTTTGAGCTTCTGAAGAACCAATGAGGTTCATTCTCATGTTACGCAGCACGTTTGAGATTCTAAAGAACCAATGAGGTTTATTCTTGTGTTACGCAGGACGTTTGAGCTTCTGAAGAACCAATGAGGTTCATTCTCGTGTTACGCAGCACGTTTGAGCTTCAGCAAGAACCAATGAGGTTCGTTCTCGTGTTACGCAGCACGTTTGAGCTTCAGCAAGAACCACTGAGGTTCATTCTCATGTTACGCAGCACGTTTGAGCTTCTGAAGAACCAATGAAGTTCATTCTCGTGTTACGCAGCACGTTTGAGCATCTGCAAGAACCAATGAGGTTCATTCTCGTGTTACGCAGCACGTTTGAGCATCTGCAAGAACCAATGAGGTTCATTCTCATGTTACGCAGGACGTTTGAGCTTCTGCAAGGTTTGTTCTCACGGGTCAAGCAGGTTCGGTTGAGCTTCTGTTTATGTTCACTGATAAATGTTTAAATGTGAATAAAAGCCTAAATGAAATCTATTCATCATATAAAGCAAAGTGGTAGTTGCATAGCAGTTAATGGAGAGACTGAAAGCTCTCAAATTTTATTAAAAAGATCTTCATTTGTGTTCCGAAGATGATCGAAAGTCTTACAGGTTTGGAACATTAATTAATGACAATTTTCATATTTCGTGAACTATCCCTTTAAATGCAATGTACTTGCTGTAAATCAGGGGTGTCCAATCCTGCTTCTGGAGGGCGACCTTCTAGTCAATTTTAGCTTCAATCCTAATCAAACACACCTGAACCAGCGAATCAACTTCCAGGCAGATTCCAGGTAGTGTTTGAGCAGGTTGGAGCAGATCTTTGCAGGCGCATGAATGGACACACTGAAACTTAAAATGTTTAATAAAAACAAAACAAAAAGCAGTAACAGTATTGCACTGCAACATGAGGTTTTAATCAAACATCACACATAACATTGCATAACTGGTACTACAGCTGAACCTCACCATAAAGGCTCTTCACTAAAAGGCTCCAGCTGTCGCGAGCAGCTGTTATAACCAATGTGTCTTACAAGACCAAGGCAACTCGAAACAAAGGAATACATGTAAAACAGAGGACGGGCTTTATTTCAAATTCACCATGGAGACTGAAAGCACTGAATTAGCATGTTCATGTAGAATGTTAGCAGAACGTCACAGCGTTACAGTATAATGTCATCACAAAGCAGGAATCTAAAGAAAGCAGTCGAGTCCCCCAGTGTATCCTTACAACACAACTGAACAGTGCAGCATACAGAGATCAATGGAAGAAAAAAAAATAATAAATCACATGATCCAAACACATGCAGCATGAACTATTTTACATTTTGGTTGATAGTTTAAACACAATAATGCAATAAATGCATCATTACAAGCATGTTCTATTATTATCTACACTTTAAAATCAGATGAATGATCTAAAACTGATTTTTTTGCTCAAAATAGAAAAAAAAAAAACACTAATCTTTTTTTACACGTCACAAAGTAATTGGACTTTTTTTTTTTAAGTCGTTAGTGGCATCATTTATGGGAAGAAAATGAACTAAACTGGACGTTAAATATAGTTGACAATCCCTTTGTTAGGACAATCTGAATCTGTACATTTTTAACAGACAATTTTCTTGAGAAAATCGGCCCAGTACACAGTGTATTGGTCCGCAAGGGATATGCTCCAATAAGACAGAACCGTACACCAATGACATTATAAAATAAAAGGGGAGAAATATAAATGAATGAATTTACATGCAATTCCAAACATAGAAAGGGGAAAATCTACTGGCAGAAATTATCAAAATTAAAAAGTAAAAAAAAAAAAAAAAAAAGGAATCATAAAACTAGTTAAATCTAAGGCACAAGTGCATGGATTTTTTTATTGCACTTTTTAAATGAAAATCAATTAATTCCAGACACTGAATGATTGAATTTTTATGTTCAAATCACCCCCCCACAACTCTCAAAAAAAAAAGGAAAACTGAAAAATAGTAGCAGATCGTGTGATGCTATAAACGACATGGCTCTACCGTATAGGGCTTCACAGTCCAACACCTGAACACGAGGATGCATTTCTCACGAGGGCTCTCGTTGAGCTAGAGACTGTAGAGGAGAACAGACACAAATAGTTGCTGATCCATCTATGGCTTAGAAGCAGGGCTTTCCCCAGACTTTTCATCATCTTTGTGCTCTGCGCTGCCTTCTCCTATTTCTCCCTCTTCAGCGTTGCCCTGGAACATGTCGTGGGTCCACTTGGGGCTTCCACCGCCGCCCTTCCGAACAATGAAGGTGCCCCTGCTGCGGGGGTAATTGCCTCTGCCGCGCCCCCGAGTGTCCACCCACTTCATCTCCCCTTCCTTGTCCCGGTCGTCATGCTGCAGTTAGACGAGAGAGAAGTAAATTGAAACTCTCTTACTGGCCACCATGCAGCTTATTCTGTCCCAAAATTGCGCACTTATATAGGAAGAGACTGTCTGAGTGACATGCGAACCAACCAACCACCAGTTTTTGTTTTTAGAGTAAAGTTTAGGGGGGCGCGTGTATCTGAGATCAAAGCTAGGAATCACACCTGGAAGTACTTCCGACTCTTGGGGGTGTATTCGGGGTCCCACTCTTCCTCTGGGGGGCGTGAAGGGCCACCCATAATTGGAGGGTTGTTATTGGTGTTGTTGCCAGGGTAATTTCCTCGGTTCCATCCTCTTCCTCTCATTCTGGGCTGCAAATACAAGAGAAGAGCGGATCAACTGAGATCTCCAAGATATAACTTCAGGATCACTGTGCCACAAATACAAAAAAAAAAAAATTACAGAATCCAGTTGTAAAAATGGAATTTACTGTATATTGCGGAATGTCATGGAATTTGGCATGTTTTGGATGCATAAATCAAAAGTAGTCCTGCAAACAATTAATCAAATTGTGATATGGAAGTGTCTGTGATTCACCATTTTATTTGATAAAATTCATTGGCAAATACACACAAACTCAAGTCCTCACAACAAAATCACCAAAACACAAATTAAATTTAACTCTAAATATTCCTATTGTACAGTAGAACATTTCTTGAATAATAATAATAATAAAAATGTATCATTAAAACATTTTTAATAACTTCTGTAGTGCAGAACTTTGTATTAAATTAAATACAAAATTTTAAATTAAATTTGTATTAAATCATGAAACAGAATCCAAACGGACAAAAAAAAAATTCTGAATAAAATTAAATTTAATAGGTCACAATTGTTAGTTTTAATAAATTAAGTTATGAATTGAATTGATTAGACACTTTATTAAAAAGTTTATTAAAACATATACCATTAAAATCCAGAACAATTAACAGAAAACAGAATTTGGGAAAAATAAAACTGATTTCATCCTAAACTCTAGTGAGCTGCCTACCTAGACAACATTTCAGATTTATGATAGCTTAACAACATGCTAACATTAGACTGTTTCTCTCAAAATTAAAACACTCAGGATTGGGAATGAAGCCAGAGAGGAACAAAGTTTGACATTGATCACTGATGAGTTGCAGATGGAATTTGTTTATGCAGTTATCATTGAATAATAAGTCATATCAATGTCACAGAGAACTGTGGAATACGTACAAATCCTCGATCGTAACCCCCACGACCCCTGTCGTATCCTCCTCGGTCGTATCCTCCTCTGCCCCTCTCATAACCCCGGTCCATGTGGCCTTCATAGTCCCGAGGGCCGCGCTCCATGGGCCCGGGGAACTCCCTTGACCCCAGGCGGGCCTTGTTAAAACCCCCTCCTCCTTCCATGTGCTCCTCCGGATGGTACTCTTTTCCTCTGTACGGATGAGGAGAGGGAGATGAGGAGGAAGATGAGGAGGAGGAGGGTGAGCGCTCACGCTTCTTCTTGCTTTTCCTTTAGAATGAGTGAGAACAGAGTTAAAAATCATCTAGCGAGTGACTGAGAAGTGATTCTGTGATTAATGCATGTTTTGAAATGATAGAGTAGTAAAAATTTAACGTATTTTACTGTTTGTGATAAGACAGTAAAAAACAGAGTCCAGACCATGGCAACAGCCTAAGTAAACGCTGTAACATAAGATATTCTACAACAATGATGATCAGTAGGGTCACTGAGGTGAATATGAAGATAAATGTGTGTATATATTTGCATTTCCCAAATGAGGCAGTAGCGCTTGAAAGGCAGCAAAAGAATGAGTGTTAAATTTAGACAAAGGTTTTAGGCTATGATACTGTGCAAATTAAATGCCACATCAGAGCTGTTTCACCATCTGATGGACGAGTATAATGTTTGAGGAATAATACAGTGCTGCCTTCCCAACATGCTTTTAGATATGAATAAAGTAAGTGTTCCACTGTAAATGAAACAGACAAGTTAAATCAACATTCAGTCAACAAATTATTACAATCTAGTAAACGAGCACAAGACAACATGACTCAGAAATCAAGTATTACGCAAATATTATTCAGTAAGGACATACTTTGATTTCTTGTGTTTGGAGGATCTGTCAGGGGAGAGTTCATGACTGGGTGTGCGTGATCCAGCTGAACTCTTTCCCCCCTCTCGTTTAGGATCCTTTTTACGGCGCTCTATAGCCAAACGAAGGTCCAAAGATTCACCCTCGTGTTTTTTACCATGATCCTGTGGAGACACAATAATGTCCAAAATAAACAACACATTTTCCCGAATCAATAGTGTAAACAACTAAATGTACACATTTGTTTATTTTGTCCTGAACTACAATGTGATTTTAACTGAAAGTTTAAAAGGATAGTTCATCCAAAAATAAAATTACATTACAAAGCCATAACTTTTTCACAGAAGATAATGTTTAGCAGAATCTCCAGCATGCTCTTTCTAAACAATGAAATTGAAGGTTGACTACTTTGTTTGGACTATTTTCATGCAATTGCTGCAACTTGACAGCATTCATCCTCATTCACTTTCATTGCAAAGGAGCAAGTGGGAATTTCTGATGTCTGCGGTTTACAAAAAAAAAAAAGATTTGAAATATAAAATATTTTTCATTTTTGTGTGAACTAACCCTTTTAACATTATGAATTGATATTAATTTGGGATTAACCTAAGCACAAGAAGAGGATGAGAACATTCGTCTCACACTGAAATGGCAAATGCTTATGACAATGGCAGTCAAAACCCAGCAGAACACCTCCATCTATTGGCCATCTTTAGGAATAACCTCAAATGCAATCCTCATTTTATTTAGTCACCCTCTATGACTTTACAGTGTTGGCCAAGTTGTAATGAAGGCAATTAAATATATGTGCAATTTTAAGAAGTAATGTGATAGAACAAAATATATTCGACACCCACTGAAAATGTGACAGACGTCTATTAACACGTGAGACTTTGACAAAGAACGAACCAAAACAAAACAAAAAACGCACAGATCTCATGGGAAAGCAGCATGCTCCATGCTTTCCCAATACTGATTAGTACTGAGCCTCACTTTTTTTTTTTCATAAACACATTTTTGAGGAGATATACTTACTATTGCATTGGTTAGCGGTCCAGTGAAAGGCTTGGACACAGGATCAATTTTCACTTCCTTTTGATTAGCCATTTTGTTTGGGCAAGTATGTACCCACGATTAATCATACGACAAACTCTGGAGGGTGAGAGCGTAATGCTCAGTAATACAAGATTGAGATTTGGGCTCTTGTGCATTAGCATTATACACCTCATAGCACATTTCTGCTGTTTCAGCTGGTACACATTTGGGCAGGAATTTCAGATTTGAAAACGCTGTGTCACCTTGTAGCTGCTCTCTTCGAAATCCTCAAACAGGTGAGAGTGCTTCTTAAAAGCACTGGGAGACACATCGATTCGCCTATGAAAGGACATGGGAAAAAATATTAAGGAAGGAAGAGAGGAACAAGGCATCTAAAGCATAAGATACATGAGTGCAAATACACCTACCTGTGGATCTCAGGACTCTTCCTCGGCTTCATCATTTCCATCTCTGCAGCTTTTCTTTGGTATATTCCAAATCGCTCATTCAGAGTCATCCCAGATGACTTGAAATGTTGAGCTACATTTAGAGAGTAGAAGAAAAAAATCTTACATGCCACCATATTAATGAGGACAAATGAAGACAAATTCTCCGAACTTCGCAAACAAAAATGGTCCTAGGTTTGCACCCTGAGCCATCTCAAAGCACAAAGGGCAGAATTAAAATGTAAAATTGCACATAACCACCAGATTAGACTGGAATTACCTTTAATATGATGTACTATGGTGACTATGTGTTGAGCAAAGAGCTCTGAAGGGCTCCTGCGAAGCTGAGCAGACTGAATATGTTGGAAGATCGAGCGAAACTCCTCACTGTCTTTTTTACCAGGGTGTACAAGATCCCGTGACAAATGTCTTTCTTTAGCTAATGGACCTGATGAGCTGAAAGAAAGCAGTGGAGTTATACACAAGTATCCAGTTGTTATAAAATTAAAAAAAACTCATTCGAAAACATGATTTTAAAATTCATACCTTTCTCCGCCATCAGTGAATGCCTTTATACTGAAATTTAAGTGTGGGTCTTTCTTAACTGAGGATTTAGCTGGGGACGAGGCCTCTCTTCCTGCTGGAAACAGTGGCCTGCCTCTATTCTCTGATACTCTAGATGGCGATGGAGAGGATGGACTAATCCTGCTTTTTTTCTTTTCTTTCTTCTTGGAGGCCTTCTCTTCTTTTCTAGAAGCATGCTTCCGACTGCGATAAAGTTCCTCATCCAGATCTTCTTCAACATCTTCATCCCTCCTTGATGAATCTTTGTTGGACATATAGATGCTGTCGTCCCATTTTCCGAAGCGCTCTTCGGTTAAGCCCCGCATCGTGACGATGGTTTTGTCTTTATACTTGGATTCCTCCTCAGTCTTCCTGTCTTTCATTTCCTGGCGATACTCCTCTTCCTCAGCATCCAGAAAAGGAAGTCCCTTGTCAGTCTTTGAGCCGTCGTAGCCAGACTCGGATGCTTCGAACATGCTCCTCGACTTGCTGCTGCTCTTTTCACTGTCAGCGTCGCCCAAGCTTAAAGCCTCACCCCTTCCATTATCCCTGTCTGATAGGGGCTTTTTCTTTTCTGCCAAAAACCTGAGGTGGACGGTCATGTGTTAATTATTAAAATAAGGAGCAGACTGTATTAGAAAACATTTACATTTTCAAACCAGTTGGCACTAACCTTTTAACAGCAATACAAGAAAGCCTACTTACAACAAAAACATTTAAGACATGCGCAAACTTATGGTTCAACTTTTCAGCAATGCAGACACGACTAACCAGGATGGAGTTAGTTTTTTTTCCATACTTACATCATTAAAACTTTATCTCCTAAATTATGGGATTGCAAACAACCTCATAGCATAGGTAAACGCCCATTTGAGACATTTGAGTTTGAAATTAGCTGGTTTCCATTATAAGCTCTATTCTTCCAAGGATCTTTGTTGCTGTACAAGGACTAAACACATTTGAGAGAATGATGATTGATTAAAAACTGCCTGGAGGACAAAAGAAAGAGAGGGAAAACATCCAAAAGCTAAAACCAAAAACATACTTTTTGAAAGCAGTTGAGATGGAGGCCGATTTGTCTTCTGTCTTTAAGTCTTCCTTTGTGAAGAACCCAAATCCAGTTGGGGTGGACGTCTTTGCCGGTGGACTTTTACTGGCAGGGCCAATGCTTCGCCACATTGGAGCACCATTGCCGGCACCTCCAGAAAGGGTCACTTTGACCTCTGACTGACCCCCAGCAGATGAGGCATTGCGTTTGGGACTGGTTTCGTAGTCAGATAGGCCTTCCCACTTACTACTGGGTTCCTCTGGGCTGCTTCCTGTAGGCTTGGATGCTTCCTTGCTGGGTCCCTTGTTTTCACCCGGTGAAGCCCTTCCTTTGGCTTCTTTGGCATGAGGTCGTCCCGCACTAGAGTTGCGTCGTCGTGGGGACGAGGAGCGGGAGGAGGAGCTGGAACGTCTGGAACGTCCCGAGGAGGATTTACCGGAATGACGCGAATGGCTTCGGCTTGGTGATCTTTTCCGTGGTGTGTGGGAACGTGAGCGGGGCCTCCTAGGGCTGTACGAGTGGTCGTATGGCTGTTGCTGGTCTCTATGACCGTGCCAGTTGGAACCATGGTTGGAACGGTAACCATAGTTGCTCCCACCTCTATAATAGTTCCCTCGTGGGAAGTAGCCACGCCCTCTGCCCCGGTTGTACTGAAAGGGCCTCCGGTAGCCACGGTTATAACCACGGTTATATCCACGATTGCCCTGGAAATCTCTAGAAGGATAGTTCCGCTCCCTGCTATGTGAGCGAGATCTTGATCTAGAACTAAAAGAAAAGAGAGGGAAATGCAAAGCACAGAGGATTAGAGCAAAATTAGAGACATAAAAAGAGAGGAAGATGCAGTTATGATTCATGACCACTTGATGGAGCTACAGAATCAAAATTCACATATGGCACAATTTACTTTTTAGCTTTTTGCAATGAGCAAAATGCTTAAAAAGAGTTAAATCACTTCCTGTACATTTCACAACTGATGCAATTCTTACACCACCTTTTACAACTGAATAAAAGATTATGCTGCCTAAACGTATGCCTTTATCACATCTTCTAAAATTGCATATGGAAATTTCCTTTAAATGGAACTGCAACTTGAATTCATTACTTAAACCTGGCAACGCATTAAGCTGAGTCATTGTTCAAGCTTTACTATAGGTTCAAATTTATCAATGACTAAACCAAACATTCACCAACAGGAAAATGTCTTACCACTTGCGCTTTTTCATTGGAAAACGGATTTAGAATAATGCTTATCGACCAGCATAGCATAGCAAGAGACATGCTAATCCACATGCAGTGGAAAGAGGTAGTCACGGCAGACAAAAGGAAACCGTTTTAAAACTAACTCTCACCGGACACGTAAAAAAAAACAAAAGGGGTGGGCTGTTAGAGAAGAAACACTTAGAAGAGGAGGAGCAACCTTCAGAAAAAATATGGTCTCTCATCTCAGTGCTATTTTAATATGAAATAAATTACTTTATTTAAGGGCAGAATAAAGAACCAGGGAGCAGCTGTTTTGTTATGACGTTATGGCAGCTTAAAATCAGATATCCCATTTAAAATGCCATTCAATCATTAATTTGTTGCAAAGGAAGTGGCTGGAATCTATTAAATTAGCCTACCTGTAGCGACGCTTTCTGGATCTCGAGCGGGAGCGAGTCCTCGAGTGAGATCGTGAGTAGGACCGTGATCTAGTCCTAGACCTAGAACGGGACCGAGAAGCAGAATTCGGCGGCTTGGACATCTTTGTGCTCAAAGTATGTTTAGACCTGAAAAGAAAATCACAAGAATAGAAGGCTATCACACTCGCACAGTATACCATTATAAAACAAAAGTAGGACTGTAGAGAAAAGATGCCTAAAAATAAAAATAGACTAGCTTAAAAAAAAAAAGCTTAGTTGAACAAAGGCATTACAATGTCTCTATCTGATACAGATGATTTTTATGCTTAAGTGACCAATAACAAGTAGAACCAACTTTAAAAAAAAATAAATAAATTATATTATTTTGCTTTTTTGACAATCATTACACTTCAACAATAAAATAAATATATTTACAATTGCTGTTATTTATGCCATTATATGTATTAGGGCTACAATTAATCAATTTTTTTTTTAAATCAATACGTGGCTGCAGTAGTTAAAAAAAAGTTTCTTTGGAAAAATGTTTTTACATTTAGTCAAATTTATCATATTTAATTCAATCCTACAGGTCATGCAAGTATTTATAATATTTATGAGAATGGTGACTAGCCTATCCTTCATATTTAAAGAAAAAAAAAATGAAGGACAGAAATGACAACAGACTTATCAAAATAATCATTAGTTGCAGCCCTAATAAAAATGCTATATAATAAAAGCTGTTCTGAGATCTAAATGGTTGCAAATTTATTTTATATCTTTGTTTTAGGCAGTGTATAATTTTTGTCTTATCTATTTATCAACACAATAACATACTTATTGAGCTTCTGACAATGATTACGGTTATCTCTCCAGTACAATACAGTAGTATTGAACAAGGTCATCGGTCCAAACTAATTCCCGTTTACGGGAATGCAGCTAAAATACACTATTTGTCTTCAAACATCTGCACTTGATTTCCTAACCGTTTCTTTTACCTTGACCCACTACGGATGCATTATATTTGTGTTGACAAATCAATCGATGATCAAATATTAACAGAAAAAAAACTCTGAAATGCAGTAGATAAGGCCAAAGATGAGAGCAAAACAGATCCGATGAGCCGGAAAGTGGAGAGTGAGCGTTTCACTTCCTTTTAACATTATGCAAATTTTGCAGAAGTCATTTACAATACAAGAGTGCATATTCAGCCAGTATATTTGCAAAAGCATACAATGGACTCTTGTGAGAAGTTTCTGAAAATATATTGAGCAAACTTGCTTGCATAAGCTGGTCAACAATTACTCTGAGAGGTCAATGTCACAAAGCCTGGTTTTCCGGTGTGTTGCATTTATCTAGTAACATGAGAAGCCTAAGATAATTGATACGCAACATTCTTCAGTGTGGGATACACATCAGGGTGTGTCTTCCAGCATGAAAGGCTCATATGCATATAGTCTATGTATTTGCATCGACATTCAAAGCAGAAAAAGAAACAGCTGCTGCCAAACAATTGTCACCCAGTCCTTCAGAGACAGTCCAGCTCAACCAGTGCAGCAAGTTTCTATCTATTCAGGAAATACTTGGGGGGAAACATTTGCATTGATGCAATCATCAGTACAGAGCACATTGACTGGCTGTGTCTTAAAACATACTGAGCTGTCTACCTAGTCACTTTAGACTCCACAGGCACCAGATGGGAAGTTCAACAGACATTTCACTAGGTTAAGACATTTTGAGATCCCAAAATACTATCTAGGTCCCTAGACGGATAAAAAGCTGCAGCCAAGTGACTACTGACTAGGTATTGTTTTGCTGTCTAGATAGGAAGTTCACTATATCCAGAAATTGTGGAACACACTAATATTTCAGATCCGTTTAGATGGTAAAATCTCAATGCAAAAGCCGATAAACAGATAAAAAAAGAGGCCATTTTAAGAGAGACGTATTCCAAAACACTTTCGTTTTCATTTCTTTCATTATGTTAAGGGTGGAAAAAATGAGCTTAGGACAATACAATCACATTACAACTGTAACTTCGACTTGATACGATCATCTACAGCCATACTCACTCCAGGTGTGTTTTGAGAATAACAAAGGATATTTACAGAAATAAATGAATCAACCTCAATGTGTTCAGAATAACAAAAACATAATCTGGATAAACAATAAAAGGCATTGTATTGTTTTTCACACGTTAAATAACTAAACACATTAACTCGCCCTATTATGCTAACAAAATACAGAATGATTGTACAAATAATTAAATTTCTGCTGTTAGCCGCCATGCTAACATTAGCCGCATTAGCTAATCTGAAACGGCACAAAACGCGCAAAAGCTGACACAATATCAACAAAATAACATCAAACAACATTTTTAGGAGAAGTAACGGCAGAGCATATTGAGAAAATAGCGCTATACTGTTAAAATGTGTATAAATAGACTCACCTGAGGAGCTAGTCAGATGTGATTAGCGCGAGCTCACGAGCACGCGACGGAGGAATAACGTGTATTATGCGTCGTATACGAATCAATGTACGTCTGATTTAATTTATTCTGCTCTGTTTCGCCCTTCTAACCTAAAGGGGTTCAGTTGTGTAAGGTTTCGGAGTAGTGAAAATGAGAAGTGCCCATTTGATCGCCTCAGGAAACGCAGAAGGCTTCCGAGGCAGTTCAGCTTCCTGATCAACGCAGTGAACGCACGCGGCCACGCGCCCGCGCACACAGAGAATTATACACGCCCCTTTTTTGGTATTCTTCTTTTTATTTTAAATTTTCTCCGTTTTCTTAAAAAATTTTTTTAAGAAAGGTTTTTATGGGCCTGGGATGGTCTACGTTTACACATTCTTCAGTCTCTTTCGAATTACACAGAATTGTTTACATTAACACAACTAATTTTCTCTCTCTTTAATTAATAATAATAATAATAAAAACCTGTATGTTAATATAATACATGGCTATTTTCTTTCCTCTGAGCACCACTGCAGCATCTACACATGGTAAAACAGACACAGCTCCTCCATTTCAGACACCTGTTGAAAGCTTCTCAGACTGACAGCTGTAATCACAGGCCACTGAGCCAGTTCAGAGAAATCTGTCCAGCACCAGGCAGTATTTCACAGAGAGAAAACACAACAGAGAGTCAGCCTACATGAGCCAATCTATAACACATGTCTGCAAAAATACTATATGAATGAATGAATTGTGTAAGTCTTACCCTGCAACGTGTGCATGTGTTTCTTGAGTCTGTTCCGGGAAGTTGCAGAGAGTTTTAAACGTTATAGGCTATTAATCTCACTTTCCTTTTTTTAGATTGTTCATTTCTTTGCATTTCTCACATTTGTTACACTGCAGCTACACCGGTTTGAATTACTAGGTTGAGAAACACAACTAAAGGTTATTCTTATCATAGTCTTATACAGTACACACATGGTGCTACATTATGACATTGACAATGGCTATGGCTTTGAATAGTATAATCATATTAAAAACATAGAGACAGATAAACATTCTTCTCTGGGTGGCATTGAGACTGCTGGCAGCTGATATCGCAAAAATAGTCATCTGCAATAGTGCCAGAGAACGTTTCTGGTGCAGATCTGCAGTGTGCATGTTATAACTAGTAAAAATAAAGATTAAAATTCTTATTAACATGTCTTTTAACATGTGTGTGTATATATATATATATATATATATATATATATATATATATATATATATATATATACACACACACTGATCAGGCATAACATTATGACCACCTTCCTAATATTGTGTTGTCTTTTGCTGCCAAAACAGCCCTGACTCATCGAGGCATGGACTCCACTAGACCCCTGAAGGTGTGCTGTGGTATCTGGCACCAAGACGTTAGCAGCAGATCATTTAATTCCTGTAATTTGCAAGCTGGAACCTCCAGGGATCGGACTTGTTTGTTCAGCACATCCCACAGATGCTCGATTGGATTGAGATCTGGGGAATTTGGAGGCCAAGTCAACACCTCAAACTGTGCATGTTTTTTTTGAGTCTGTTCCAGGAAGTTGCAGAGAGTTTTAAACGTTATAGGCTATTAATCTCACTTTCCTTTTTTAGATTGTTCATTTCTTTTTATTTCTCACATTTGTTACACTGCAGCTACACCGTTTTGAATTACTAGGTTGAGAAACACAACTAAAGGTTATTCTTATCATAGTCTTATACAGTACACGCATGGTGCCACATTATGACATTGACAATGGCTATGGCTTTGAATAGTATAATCATATTAAAAACATAGAGACAGATAAACATTCTTCTCTGGGTGGCATTGAGACTGCTGGCAGCTGATATCGCAAAAATAGTCATCTGCAATAGTGCCAGAGAACGTTTCTGGTGCAGATCTGCAGTGTGCATGTTATAACTAGTAAAAATAAAGATTAAAATTCTTATTAACATGTCTTTTAACATGTGTGTATGTATATATATATATATACATACATATACACCTTCCTAATATTGTGTTGTCTTTTGCTGCCAAAACAGCCCTGACTCATCGAGGCATGGACTCCACTAGACCCCTGAAGGTGTGCTGTGGTATCTGGCACCAAGGTGTTAGCAGCAGATCCTTTAAGTCCTGTAAGTTGCGAGGTGGGACCTCCATGGATCGGACTTGTTTGTTCAGCACATCCCACAGATGCTCGATTGGATTGAGATCTGGGGAATTTGGAGGCCAAGTCAACACCTCAAACTCGTTGTTGTGCTCCTCAAACCATTCCTGAACCATTTATGCTTTGTGGCAGGGCGCATTATCCTGCTGAAAGAGGACACAGCCACCAGGGAATACCGTTTCCATGAAAGGGTGTACATGGTCTGCAACAATGCTTAGGTAGGTGGTACGTGTGAAATTAACATCCACATGGATGGCAGGACCCAAGGTTTCCCAGCAGAACATTGCCCAAAGCATCACACTGCCTCCGCCGGCTTGCCTTCTTCCCATAGTGCATCCTGGTGCCATGTGTTCCCCAGGTAAGCGACACACACACACCTAGCCATCCACGTGATGTAAAAGAAAACGTGATTCATTAGACCAGGCCACCTTCTTCCATTGCTTTGTGGTCCAGTTCTGATGCTCACGTGCCCACTGTTGCCGCTGTCGGTGGTGGACAGGGGTCAGCATGGGCACCCTGACTGGTATGCGGCTATGCAGCCCCATACGCAAGAAACTGCGATGCACTGTGTATTCTATCAGAACCAGCATTAACTTCTTGAGCAATTTGAGCTAAAGTAGCTCGTCTGTTTGATCGGACCACACAGGCCAGCCTTCACTCCCCACGTGCATCAATGAGCCTTGGCCGTCCATGACCCTGTCGCCGGTTCACCACTGTTCCTTCCTTGGACCACTTTTGATAGATACTGACCACTGCAGACTGGGAACACCCCACAAGAGCTGCAGTTTTGGAGATATTCTGACCCAGTCGTCTAGCCATCACAATTTGGCCCTTGTCAAACTCTCTCAAATCCTTACGCTAGCCCATTTTTCCTGCTTCTAACACATCAACTTTGAGGACAAAATGTTCACTTGCTGCCTAATATCCCACCCACTAACAGGTGCCGTGATGAAGAGAGTGTTATTCACTTCATATGTTATGCCTGATCAGTGTATATACATTTTTAATAATACTTTTGGAAAAATAATTTCATTAAAAACTTTTGCATTCAGGTTTTTATATCTCAAATGAACCTTCAAAGGAGAGTCAGGTTATTTATTCTCATTTTAATTTGTGATCATAAAGCTGATGTTTTTATTTATTTTATTTTTTTTCTACTTGAAACCAATTTCAGCTCTGTATTTAAATCACCAGGGGTCTTACCCAAGGGGTGTATTATATCAATTATGTCACAAAAAGTATGAATATAAAAGAAATAAAAAATAAAAAAATCTATTCTGTCATTCAAATGGCCTGAACCCTGGAGTGAGTGCTGTAATATTATCAGCAAGTGTCATGTTCTAAATAGCACTATCCAGACTGAATGAAAGATTGCAGCACAGAACGACTTTGCAATCCTGCCTGTCATATTGGCAAGCTGTTTACATTCCCAAACTGATCTAGGGGGGTAACTGCATCAAGACAGTTTGATGTTAGTTTAATTAATCTCTGATAAAGTCTTGATTCATTCAAAGAAAAAATTAATCTGCCTAGATGCTGAAACATGAACACATGCAAAGCAGAAAGTGTGCGATGAAGCAATGCATAAGCTAGAGAAAGCGTTTCAAAGTGAAAAACCACAACAACAAAAAAATCTACACGTGCACCACCAAATTTAGAGTGAGTTTGTGTGTTCACGAGTTATTTAGTAGCACACTTTCAGTGGAAAGTTCTGCCGCCTTTGTCTTGTGGTTTTGTGTTCAGTTAAGAACTATTTTTCCACTCTAAAATTAAGGGTGCGCTGTTTCTTTCCACACTCTGCTCAGAAGCTGATATACATGGTATACAATGACTTTTAAAGCCATATTTCTCTACTGGTTTCTACTTCGAATGCATGTGTACTCTAGGCCTATATAAATGAAAGTGGCATGTTTGACATTGAGGGTTTAAGCACTAGTTCACTAATAACATGTCATGCCACCATTTGAAAGAAAAGACGGATTACATAAACCACGGCACATCCACTGAAAATGATTTAGGACAAGCAAAAAATTTAAAGAAACTTATGAGGCATTTTCTGAATTCTGCTTTACTTGCAGGGCGTTTAGTTTGTCCATTTCCAGGCCTTTACAAAAGCATCAAAGAATCCTGAAAAAAAAATGTTTTACACAACTGTTTTCAACATTGATAATAATCATAAATGTTTATTGAGCAGCAGATCATCATATTAGAATGATTTCTGAAGGATCATGTGAAACTGAAGACTGGAGTAATGATGCTGAAAATTCAGCTTTGATCACAGGAATAAATTACATTTTAAAATACATTACAATAGAAAACAGTTATTTTACATTTTAATAATATTTCACAATATTACTGTTTTTTTTATTTTATTTTATAAACTAAATCCAGCCTTGGTGAGCATAAGAGACTTCTTCTAAAAACATTAAAAATCTTACCGATCAAAAACTTTTTTTTTTAAAGAATAACAAATTAAGGAATTTGCTGTTTTTCTTTAGTGAAGTTTTCAATAATATTTCACTGTTCCATACACTTTGCTCTGCATGAAGTTTTCTCATGCTTGGCTCACATTATTACTATATATGACATCAGCCCATAAATCAAAATACAATCCACAATAGTAACCTTGCAAACATGGCCAATAGAATGTGGGCACAGAACTCTGTGTATTTTGGAACCTCTATTCTAAAACCCAAAGGAAGAGCTGCACTGGACACTTTATTTATTGCTCCAGTCTGGAAAGAATAATTCACAGTGCAGCTGGAAGCTGGTATATAAAGCCATTAAACAAAGCAACTTCGATTCGGTGTGAAGCAAATATGTGGTTGACGGAAGACCACATTTAAATAGAGAGGCTGAAAAAATAACACATACAGAGTGTGTTTAGATGCAAATAAATGTGGCGCACATTGTACCCATACTCATTCATATCAACAACAACCAAAACAGCCGCACATCAAACAGAAAGTGAATTCTCAGTTGTCTTCACACCTTGCAGTGAATCTTTATACTGTCCATCTTGTGCGCCAAGGTTTTGTGACACAGCACACTGTTTAACAGGCCTTTAAAGGTCAAAGGTTAGAGACAAATATGAACTTTGGATTCAGAGCTCTGTCAGCCATCTTGGTCAATTTGCAATGCAAGATGGTGTTGTGAGATTATTTACTATTTTTGTATTTAGTAATATTTTGAATTAGCTTTTATTTGTATATTTTCAGGTTTTATTTTAGTTTATTTCAGCTTCATTTCAATGCAGAAAAAAAAAAAAGTTATAGTTTGGGATTTAGTCAACAATAACAGCACTTATTAAAATAAACAGCAGCAGAATTTTGTGCTTTGCAACTTTGGATTTTTATTAAATTTATAGGAAACATGAATTATCGGAAAGAATGTTCTCAACTCATGTTCTCAAGTGTCTCATTTAGATTTTCAAAAGTTATCTCAACTAAGTCTCAAACTTTGCCCAGATATGCCAACATACCAAAATCTGCATCAAAAGTCATAGATTTCCATATGAATTCAAACATTTCTCATCTTTGAAATCTGATTTCAAAGCTCTATTTATGTCTATTTTTTCTTCTCCCAACAGTTTTAGGTTAGGGTGACCAAACGTCCTGTTTTCCCAGGACATTGACATTTTGGTTATAGATAGTATTTTGTAATATAACAATTTTCTATCCATACAGAGGGGGCATATGTTAAATGTATTGAAATTAATAAGGCATCTTTGAGTAAACTTCGAGTATCATTTGAGTATCTCATTGCCGGGCCGAGTGTCCTGGTTCCCTTTCAGTCGGTCACTTCGACGTACGTCGGAATTGACCGACGAATTGGGGATCATTTTCAGAGACCAATCTACTTCAAGTGTATAAAAACGAGCCAATAATGTTGGCATGCGGTCCACGCACCGCCCCGCAACGCGGGTATAAATACGGAAGTGGAATACAGCATCCTCGCTTTCAACTTCGGAGCCGAACAGTTTGTTTACCGAGCTGTTTTCTGCGCGAGTGTGTAACCAAGCAACGAGTCTACGGAATCGCTCACTTACCAGTGCGGGTGCGAGTGGCCGCTGCAACACTTTCTTTGTTTTTGTTGGTATCGCTGGGCGTTTCCCTCTCTGAGTGCTCACACGCGGGCTTGCACTTCCGCACCGCTGTGAGCCACGGCCATCTCCCTGAGTGCTTCAGCACTACTAAGAGAGCAGTTTCCACTCCTAAAAGAGCAGCACGGTTTGACCCTGCGTCTTTTTCAAGATGTCATTCAAACCGTGTGTTTCTGGATGCCATCATTTTCTGTCCCCAGTTGACGGTCATGATCGCTGCCTCACGTGTTTGGGCATTCAGCACGCTGAGGCGGCGTTCGTGAATGACTCATGTTCTCACTGTGGGAACATGACCATCGCAGTACTACGGTCTAGGCTCGAGTACCTCAAAAGGGGTGGAGTCCCATTGCGCATCCCCCGATCTAGTGGTCCTCCCGCTGTAAAGCAGAGGGCTGCTACTTTGGCTGATGCCTTTGGTGGAGACCTGAGGGTGACAGTGAGGGCTTCCCCGACGGGCCAACAAGCCCCTTGGGCCCCTCCCCCCTCCTCTGCGCCGGTAGAGCTTCCGGAAGAGCGGCCTGGCCCCAGCCATGGGGGGCCGACCGTTTCATTTGGAGCTCCAGCTGAGGATATGATTTCGATGGCTTCTCGGGACGGCCCGCGCTGGTTCTCAGCGCCCCGCCCCGGTTCCATTCTTCCCGGAAGTGCATCAGGAGCTCACGAAGTCATGGACAGCGCCGTCTCCATCCTCACTACCCTCGATGGTGGCGCAGCTAAGGGGTACACGGCGATTCCCCCAGTCGAGCGGTCCGTGGCGATGCAACTGTGTCCCAGGGCCGCTGCAGACTGGCGGGCTAACCCGCGTCTCCCCTCCCGGGCATGTAAGTTCTCGTCCGGTCTAACGGGCAAGGCTTACACAGCCTGTGGAGAGGCTGCGTCTTCTTTGCATGCCATGGCGCTCCTGCAGGTCTATCAGGCCAAAGCGCTAAAGGAACTGCACGAGGCTAGTTCCGACCCAGGGGTTATGCAGGAACTGCGCACAGCGACGGAAATCACTGCGCGCTCCCTGGGCCGGGCGATGTCCACCCTGGTGGTCCAGGAACGCCACCTATGGCTGAACCTGGCAGACATGCACGAGTCCGACAAGGTTCGGTTCTTCGACGCCCCGGTCTGTCAGGCCGGCCTTTTCGGCGACGCCATCGAGAGCTTTGCCCAGCAGTTCTCGGTGGCCCAAAAGCAGACGGGGGCGATTAAGAACATTCTGCCCCGGTGACCAGCTGCTGCCTCCACCCCGTCGCCGGTCGCAGCTCCTCCGCCTGCCCGTCGCCGAGGGCTTCCCCCTGCGTCTGCCTCCGCCCCTGCTAAGCCCAAGCAGCAGCCTCCACCCGGGAAGCAGGGCGCCGGACGCAAAGGGGCCGCCCAGCCCGCTCAGGGTTCCGCCAAACCTTCCGGCAAACGTAAGGGTAAGCGGCCCTGAGACGGGCAGCCCAGGGACGTTGGGAGCTGCTCCGAGGGAGATGGTGTCCGCACCCCTCCCCCCCCCCCGGAGGAGGACCGGGGGGCCCCGACACAAATTCCAGCGGTACCCACATTGTCAATAAAAGAGCAGTTTCCTTTCTCCCTGGGCTCCAAGAGGACCGAGCCGGCAGTGTGCGACGCCCCCGGGCCTTGCCACTCCTGGCCTCTCCTCTTTTCGCCAGAACGCGGTGTGCGGCTAGAGGACGCCTTCGGGCCTTCTCTCCCACACACTGCCCCACCTTGGAGCGGTCAGACAACACTTCGGGTCGCCTCCAGGCCGTCCGGGTCGGGTCTGTCCACTCCCCCTCGCTGCCCCACCCTGGGTACGTCTGTGGTGCCGTTGGTCCCGCTTGCTCGGTCTCTGGGAGCCTGGCTACATTGTACCCAAGAAAGGGGGTGGGTTACGACTGCGTGTCCTGAATCGGGCCCTGCACAAGCTTCCGTTCAGGATGTTAACGCAGAAACGCATTTTCGAATGCATCCGTCCCCGAGATTGGTTTGCAGCGATCGACCTGAAGGACGCGTACTTTCATGTGTCTATCCTCCCTCGACACAGACCGTTCCTATGCTTTGCGTTCGAGGGGAAGGCATATCAGTACAAGGTCTTACCCTTCGGGCTGTCCCTGTCGCCTCGCGTCTTTACGAAGGTCGCGGAGGCAGCCATTGTTCCACTCAGAGAACGCGGCGTTCGCATTCTCAACTATCTCGACGACTGGCTCATTCTTGCCCAGTCTCGGGAACAGTTGTGCAAATAACACAGGGACCTGGTGCTCCGTCACCTCAGCCTGCTTGGGCTTCGGGTCAACCGAGAGAAGAGCAAACTCTGTCCCACGCAGAGGATCTCTTATCTCGGTATGGAACTGGACTCGGTCAACCAGACTGCGCGCCTCACAGAGGAGCGAGTCCAGTCAGTGTTGAACTGCTTGAATACGTTCAAGAGCAGGACAGCGGTCCCACTGAAATTCTTTCAGAGGCTCCTGGGGCATATGGCATCTGCAGCCGCGGTAACGCCGCTCGGATTGCTTCATATGAGACCGCTTCAGCACTGGCTTCATGGCCGAGTCCCGAGATGGGCGTGGCAGAGCGGCAAGTATCGGGTTCCAGTTACCCCGAACTGTCGCCAAACCTTCAGCCCGTGGTCAGACCCCTCGTTTCTACGGGCAGGAGTGCCCTTAGAACGGGTGTCCAGGCATGCTGTGGTCTTCACGGATGCCTCTTCCACCGGCTGGGGGGCCACGTACAACGGGCATGCAATCTCGGGTCTGTGGACGAGGCCCCAGCTGCATTGGCATATAAATTGCCTCGAGTTGCTTGCAGTACATCTTGCTCTAAGCCGCCTCAAAAAGCCGCTTCAGGGCAAGCACGTTCTGGTCCGTACGGACAGTACTGCGGCCGTTGCGTACATCAACCGTCAGGGTGGTCTACGCTCCCGTCGCATGATGCAACTCGCCCGCCATCTCCTTCTGTGGAGTCAGAAGCATCTGAGGTCGCTTCGGGCCATTCACATCCCTGGTGCGCTGAACCAGACAGCCGACAAGCTCTCTCGTCAGCCGACACTTCCGGGAGAGTGGCGACTCCACCCCCGGACCGTCCAGCTGATATGGGACCTTTTCGGAGCCGCACAGGTAGACCTGTTTGCCTCTCCGGACTCGACCCATTGCCAGTTGTATTATTCCCTGACCGGGGGCACCCTTGGCACGGATGCACTGGCGCACAGCTGGCCCCGGGACCTAGGCAAGTATGCGTTTCCCCCAGTGAGCCTTCTAGCACAGACTCTGTGCAAGGTCAGGGAGGACGAGGAGCAGGTCTTGCTAGTTGCGCCCTACTGGCCCAACCGGACCTGGTTCTCCGAACTAACTCTCCTCTCGACAGCCCCTCCCTGGCCGATTCCCCTGAGGAAGGACCTTCTTTCTCAGGGACGGGGCACACTATGGCACCCGCGTCCAGACCTCTGGAAACTCCATGTCTGGTCCCTGGACGGGACGCTGAGGTTCTAGGTGGCCTGCCACAAGCTGTGGCAGACACCATCGCTTCAGCTAGAGCCCCCTCTACGAGGCGCCTCTATACACTGAAGTGGAACCTGTTCGTTGACTGGTGTTCTTCCCGCCAGGAAGACCCCCGAAGGTGTTCGGTTAATATCGTGCTTTCCTTCCTGCAAGAAGGGTTGGAGCGAAGGCTGTCTCCCTCCACCCTCAAAGTGTACGTCGCCGCAATTGCTGCGCATCACGACGTAATAGCGGGTAAGTCCTTGGGTAGGCACGACTTAATCGTCAGGTTCCTCAGAGGTGCGAGGAGACTGAATCCTCCTCGTCCAACCTCGATACCCTCTTGGGACTTAGCCCTGGTGCTTAGAGCACTTCAGGGCCCTCCCTTTGAGCCTTTGCAGTCTGTAGAGTTAAAAATCCTGTCTATGAAGACGGTACTCCTGACTGCATTGGCCTCAATCAAGAGGGTAGGGGACCTGCATGCACTTTCGGTCAACGAATCGTGCCTAGAATTCGGGCTGGCCAACTCTCACGTTGTCCTGAGACCCCGGCCTGGATATGTGCCCAAGGTTCCCACCACTCCCTTCCGGGACCAGGTGGTGAACCTGCAAGCGCTGCCTTCGGAGGAGGCAGACCCAGCCCTAGCTTTGTTGTGTCCCGTCCGCGCTCTTCGCGCTTACGTTGACCGGACCCAAAGCTTTAGGACCTCAGAACAGCTCTTTGTCTGTTATGGAGGCCAGCAGAAGGGAAAGGCTGTCTCCAAGCAGAGGTTAGCCCACTGGATAGTGGATGCTATCATCTTGGCTTATCAGTCCCAAGACGTGCCTTGCCCGTTCGGGGTGCGAGCTCACTCCACTAGGAGTGTAGCCTCCTCCTGGGCGCTGGCTCAAGGCACCTCGCTGACAGATATATGTAGAGCTGCGGGCTGGGCGACACCTAACACGTTCGCTAGATTTTATAGCCTCCGTATAGAGCCGGTTTCTTCCCGTGTACTCGCCTCCAATGGCCGGTAAACGCGAAGTACCCGCTCTTGTGTCGGCTTGCATACGCCACTCCCGCCTCCGGGCCGGATACGTGCGTCTATTGTCTCCAGTTGTGTTCCCCGGAAACGGCTAACCCTGTCGAGCTCCTCCGTCACCCTTCGGTGTCAGACGTTGCGGCCGTCTGACGCCAGGCCTGCACCCGTATGCTTGTGAAACGTGTGTGTAGGCTGGGTCCATATGTTTTGGTTCCCTTACGGTAACCCCATATGTGTTTTCCACGGTACCAGCTACCCTACTCGGCTAGCCCCGTGTCTTTCCCTTGACAGAGCTCGCTCTGTCGTCTCTGGTGGTGTTCTTCCCCCCCCTGGAATCAGGCTGGATCCACCCCAGAGACTGCCATAGGTAGCACTGCCCTGCTAGGTTAGTCCTTTTGAGTATTTCCACCTCTCCTTCCTCTGAAGGACGTGGCTCCGCAGCGTACCATCTCCCTGAGACGGGCACGCTTTCCCAGCGTTATCCAATAGTCACGCTGAGTGGGTCTCGCAGAAACAGCTGTGAAGGACCTTCCCTGCTTGGTGCCCTGACTTCTGCTCCAACTTAGGAGCAACCAGTGAGCACAAGCAGGACGCTGGAAGGGCCAGCCTTCCTGGCGTTTTGGTAGGGATCCCCAATTCGTCGGTCAATTCCGACGTACGTCGAAGTGACCGACTGAAAGGGAACGTCTCGGTTACGTATGTAACCCTCGTTCCCTGAAGGAGGGAACGGAGACGTACGTCCCGTCGCCAGGAGCTGTGCTTCCACTGAAGGGCCGACCCATTTCTTCGGCTCCTCAGTTGGAAAAGCGAGGATGCGGTATTCCACTTCCGTATTTATACCCGCGTTGCGGGGCGGTGCGTGGACCGCATGCCAAAATTATTGGCTCGTTTTTATACACTCGAAGTAGATTGGTCTCTGAAAATGATCCCCAATTCGTCGGTCAATTCCAAAGTACGTCTCCGTTCCCTCCTTCAGGGAACGAGGGTTACATACGTAACCGAGACGTTTTCGGTAATCAAAATATGGTCACCCTATTTTAGTTGAAACATCTGAGACAAAGTTGAAGGATGACTTGAAAAGGGTTATTCAAATCAAATGCAAACCTGAGAGCAGTTTTTGTGGACCCAGGCGACGTGTTCTGTCACTCATTAAGATCCTGTTCATTTCTGTCATGCCAAATGAATTAAATCCCAGCTGGCAGTGCCCACCTTAGTCATAACTCACTTTGTATCTGTTATCATCCATCTAAAAATATAGTGCTTGAGATGACCATCAGACTATCAGGGCCAAGAGCACGTCAGTGGGTGTGTGGTGCTGAAATTTTGGGTCGTTGCTGCCAGAGTTGGAACAATTTGATTTAAAGCTAACCACAATTTTTCCCTGTAAACACTGTCACTGTGTTTTCTTCATATTTGCATTAATACTGAAGTACCAGAACTGGGTGTCAACACATGCACAGACTCTGACCGGAGAACGAGAAAATCTAGACCTAGCCTACTTTGTAAACGGCATGAATAAAATATGCATAGATAAAAAGCGAGATGAATGCAAGAGTACACTAGTAAGTGCACATGATACATGAGATATTGTTCAGTATAAATGAGTGACATGGGATGAGGGTTAGTTTAGATTCAGAGCTGCAGGATTGTGTTGCCCTCCACTGGCTGAAACTATTCACTGCACAGAAATTATACAAGTATGGCTACCATGTCAAAATGTTATTGAATTTTAAGTTGGTGTCTAGCAAAAAAAAAAAAAAAAAATCTCTCTCTCTCTCTACATACATATACAGTATATACACACACACACATACTGATGAGCCAAAACATGAGGCGAATATCGTTGATCATCTCCAAACAAGGCCACCCAAGGTCTGAGTAGATTAGATGGTAAGCAAACAGTCAGTTCTTGTAATTTACGTGTTGGATTCAGGAGAAATGGGCAGGAATAACGATCTGAGTGACTTTGACAAGGGCCAAAATTGACTGGGTCAGATGATCTCTGTAACGGCAAGGATTGTGTGTCGCTCCCAGTCAGCAGTGCTGAGAATTTACCAACAGTGTCCGAGGAGGGACAAACCACAAACCGGCGACAGGGTGTTGGGCGCCTAAGGCTAATTGATGCATGAGGGCAACGAAGGTTATCCCATCTGGTCAGAGCCCATAGAAGGTCTTCCGTAGCACAAGTCACACAAAAATGTAATGATGGCTATGGGAGGAATGTGTCACAAACACAGTGTATCTCTCTCTGCTGTGTATGGGGCTGCAGACAAATCAGAGTGCCTATGTTGTCCCACCTGGTCCTATTAATCCTGTTTTCTTTTACACCATCTAGATGACCGCCGTGTATGTGTGTCCCGTTTACTTAGGGAAATGCAAACATTGTAACACTGCACACATTGTTCAGGAATGGTTTGAGGAACAGGATGAAGAGTTCAAGGTGTTGCCTTGGCCTCCAAATTCCCCAGATCTCAATCCAATTGAGCATCTATGGGATGTGCTGGACCAACAAGTTCGATCTACAGCAGCTCCATATGTTAATAATGAAGTTAATAATGACTTCATAATGTTTTGGCTCATCGGTATAGATGTATAGATAGATAGATAAAATCACATTATATATAGCCTACATTTTATAATTTGCAATTGCGAGTTCATATCTCACAATTCTGAGATATGAACTCCCCCCCCCCAGTTTATAAACAATTCTGAGAGAAAAAAGTAGAACTGCGAGTTTATATGGAATAAAACATTTAAAAAGTAATTATGACATTTATCTAAAAATTCTGCCTTTTTCTCACAATTGTGAGATTATATCCTGCAGTTCTGACTTTCTCGGATTTGTGAGATAAAAACTCAGAATTGCAAGAAAGTCACAATTGTAAGATAAAAAGTTGCAATGAACTAACAAGCTTCCATAATATAACAGTATACTGATGTAGTTTACAATATTTCTTAGTACCTTAAATTGGGCATGTGTGTTTTGTTACTGCCTGGATCTTTCTGACTCTGTTACGCGTGTGTGAAGTCTGCTGCACAGAGGGGTTGTTTCACACAACACAAACTGTGGAAACAAAAAAACATGTCTTCATGTGTAACTACAACACCTTAAGCACTGATGTAACACACAGCCCCTTTCATAAAGATTTATTCCACAAGTCTGTCATAATCAGGCAAATATACATTAACATACAGAATATCGCCCTCTTCTGATGCTCCACACGTTAAATAACGCAATAATTCAAGACACACACGGTATTCTACTTAAAAGAACAATAACAATACATCATAACAACAACAACAACAACAATAATTAATATCATAATGATAGCCAAACATTGTGTATTTCCAAGTTGTATTTTCTAAAATTCATTATATAGTGACTCTTTTAAGGTGCACCACACAATCGGCAGGTGACTTTTTAAAGAAACTTTGCACCATGACACACAGTGAAATAGACAGAGACTTTTTGCAAACGTTTTATATGTATATAAGTGTCTTTTTAAGGTTCTCCTCCACATTATTCACTTCCTCAAAGTGCTTCCACAGAAACCGGCAGTTTCTGTCTTGCTGTGTTTCTAAAGTTAGAGCAGTCTTTTTGTTGGTTTGGCACATGTCAGGGGTGGAAGCAGTGGTTGCGTAAGGCTTCTCTTCTCTCACAGAAGGCTCTGCTTTCTCACAGGACCTCTGCAGAGAGGAAAAAAAAAACAGAAACAAAAGTTTGATTTAGTTACAACTCAAATAGAGATGTTTTGCAGAATGTCCAGGCTGCTTTTTTCCAGTTTAATGAAAATGAAAAAGTGATTCACACTGTCAAGCTCCAAAAATTACAAAATAACAAAATTTGTGCATGGCTTCAAAAGACAAAAATGTAAACCATTTTCATGTTTAAAGCTGCAGTGTATGATTTTTAGCGGCATCTAGTGGCGAGGTTGTGAATTGCATCCCCCTCCCTTTCGAAGCATAGAGAAGCTACACAGGACACAGGACAAAAATGTTGTCGTCGGAGACAAAAATGGACAAAAATTTTGTTGTCGGAGAGAGCAGAGAGTGAATGGCGCTCTGTAGAGCAGTTTGTCCATTTAGGGCTACTGTAGAAACATGACGGTGCAAAATGGCGATTTCACTGTAAGGGGACCCGCGGTGTATGGAGATAGAAATGGCTCATTCTAAGATAATAAAAACATAGCGGTTCATTATGTAAGGTCTTTATACACCACTGAAAACATAGTTATGTATATTATATTGCATTTCTGTCAATAGATCCTCATAAATACTACACATTGAACCTTTAAAAGATCAGCTTGGAGATTCTGCTAACCATCTTTTATGTTCAGTGGAAGAAAGTCAGATTGGTTTGTATCAACAGGAGTTCAATGATGACAGAATTGTTTTTAGGTGAACTATTCTATTTACATAAATTATCATTCAATAATATATTATAGATAAAACTAACAGCAGTAAATTTCAATTTCACACTTTCATAAACATGCTTTTAAATGGTTGAAACAAGCATGTTTTATATGGTATTAACAGGCATATTTTTTCATAATGTCTGCAGGTTTAGAGGCACAATATGTAAGATTTTTGGATTAAAATATCCAAAAACCACTAGAACAATGTTATATATTTTGTTGTACTTACATTATCCCAAATGTTTCCAAGAATGTTTAAATGCAGAGAAATAAGCAATTTTAACCAGGACATGGACTGTGTCCGTGCGTCGCCTATCAATGACATCATACCTGCGTTACCCTCAATTTCCGTAGAAAATATGGAAAAACCATGGAAACACCAAAAACACTTTACTATATTATGTGTTTTATTAGACCGTTGAGCAATTGTTTGGATACATTCATTGACAGAAAACTAATCACTGCTATATAGCTCTACACAGTTATCCATAGGGCCCTATTTTAATGATCTAAGTGCATGATCTGAAGCGCACAGCGCAGGTGCACTTAGGGCGTGTCTGAATCCACTTTTACTAGTTTAACAATGGAAAAAATGGTTGCACGCCAGGTGCATGGTCCAAAAGGGTTGTCCCTATTCTCTTAATGAGTCATGGGTGTGTTTTGGGTGTAACGTGCATTAAACCAATCAGAGTCCCATCTCCCTTTAAAAGCCAGTTACTCTTGCACCATGGCGGATTCGCTATTTACATGGCGGAATCTGTGAGCGGAAAGACTGAACCCTTCTCCAGAGAGGAATCCTTTTATTTTTAATATTTAAAAATATTTGTGTGCTGCTGCACATCCCTGTGTGTGTTGTAAACACGCCTATAGGCGCATATAACTAACGCTCCCTTTAAATAACACAAAAAATACTGCACTATTTACTTTAGACCAGGTTTTTGTTGGTCAATGGCGCAGTCGTTTTCAGTTGCCTCAAAATAGCAACATGCCAACAAAGCATCTGAACACACCTCGTTTTCAGACCAGCGTCACACTTGCATCACACCTGGCGTCGCATTGCGCCAGGTGTATGATTATTGTTTAAATCTTGTTTACTGGATTTACCTCAAGTACCATGTCTAATATTGATCTAGCTTACTGCAGTGTGCAACAAGTGTCTCATAGTAGCCGCCGTATCTTATCTAATCTAAAACTATCCAATCTTACCTGCCACATGTTGAGGTTTCATAGGTCCCGCCTTCATCATGAACGGTTCCCCTCCCTCAAAGGCCATGATTGGGTCAGCAGGTTGACCCTGCCCACTGTTTCCACTGCCACTGTGATTGGACAGCTTGATGATCTCCTCAAAGTTTGCTGCCTCTCCATTGGAGGACAGTCCATTCTGATGTTTGGTGGGCTGGACACCATTAATGACGGGTGCCGCGTCCCAGGACACAGAGCTGAGAAAGAAACATGGGGTGTAATTCTCGTATTTTTGTTAAATATGATCTCAAAATACTGTAATTAGTACATTTCAAATGATGCAACTAATTGTGCAACTTCTTGTTTACCTCATTTTCACGTCTCCTTGTGATTGGTTAAAATTTGTCGCACCAATATGGAGAGTTTCTGAAGGATTTTTCTGGATTACTGCAAGACAAGAGAATAACAGCATAAAATGTTTCCTTTATACCAATTTAAAATATTTTTAAACAATAACATCACATGCACAATACTACAAATGGATTTTTACCGTTGTCAGAGACTCTACCATTCACTTGAGCTGGAGTCTTAACATCTTTCTGCAAAGAAACAAAAAAAGCAGGTTCATTTTCCCTTCGCTCTGTGTCTGAGATGAATTTAGACTCAATGAAACACAGACGTGCCCCACCTGTCCTCCTGCATCACTCTTGCGAGTCCTTTTCATGATTTCTTCCAGACGCTAGAAAGGTGAACATGGATGTTAGTCGAATCCACAGGAAAGGAAATTTCTCTTAGAGAGCAATGAGTTTAATTTTCTCTCAATAAAAGCATTTGAAGAGTCTTTCGTTTACCTTCTTTCTCTCCAGGCGCTCCTGTTCCTCCTTCTGAAAGTGTTTCTCTCTTTCTATCCTCTGTTTCTCCGCTTCCTCTCTGGCTTTGGATTCGGCCTCCTCACGCTGGCAAAGACACGAATAAAACTTCATTACCCATAAATTCATCACACTTCTCTAAATTACCCATAAGCCCTATGACACAACTGAAGGTTTGGCTGGTTAGTGCAGTTCCCATGTAGTTTGTCCCTGCTGGTAGAAAATAAACAGAAATTCACTGGTACAGAGGCAACATCAGTGTTGTTATTGTTAACAAAAACTAAAACTAAAATGAATAAATAATTGAAATTAAGCTGATATAAAATAAAATATAAATATTAGCTGCAAACATTTAAATAAATATTAGAAATGTTGGCTTGGTATTCCTGGTCTGCAGTGGTCAGTATCTTTCAAAAGTGGTCCAAGGAAGGAACAGTGGTGAACGGGCGACAGGGTCATGGGCGGCCAAGGCTCATTGAAGCACGTGAGGAGCGAAGGCTGACCTGTGTGGTCTGATCAAACAGACGAGCTACTGTAGCTCAAATTGCTCAAGAAGTTAATGCTGGTTCTGATAGAAAGGTGTCAGAATACACAGTGCATCACAGTTTGTTGCGTATGGGGCTGCATAGCAACAGACCAGTCAGGGTGCCCATGCTGACCCCTGTCCACCGCCGAAAGCACCAATAGTGGGCACGTGAGTATCAGAACTGGACCACGGGGCAATGGAAGAAGGTATCCTGGTCTGATGAATCATGTTTTCTTTTGCATCACGTGGATAGCTGGGTGTGTGTGCGTACCTTACCTGGGGAACACATGGCACCAGAATGCACTATGGGAAGAAGGCAAGCCAGCGGAGGCAGTGTGATGCTTTGGGCAATGTTCTGCTGGGAAACCTTGGGTCCTGCCATCCATGTGGATGTTACTTTCACACGTACCACCTATCTAAGCATTGTTGCAGACCATGTACACCCTTTCATGGAAACGGTATTCCCTGGTGGCTGTGTCCTCTTTCAGCAGGATAATGCACCCTGCCACAAAGCAAAAATGGTTCAGGAATGGTTTGAGGAGCACAACAACGAGTTTGAGGTGTTGACTTGGCCTCCAAATTCCCCATATCTCAATCCAATCGAGCATCTGTGGGATGTGCTGAACAAACAAGTCCGATCCATGGAGGCCCCACCTCGCAACTTACAGGACTTAAAGGATCTGCTGCTAACATCTTGGTGTCAGATACCACAGCACACCTTCAGGGGTCTAGTAGAGTCCATGCCTCGACGGGTCAGGGCTGTTTTGGCAGCAAAAGGGGGACCAACACAATATTAGGAAGGTGCTCATAATGTTATGCCTGATGTATATAAACTAATAAAAATGACAAAAGCAAACAAAATGACTAAAATGTTAACTACAATTAAAATAAAAACGGATACAAATCTAATTTAAAATAATAATAAATATTATTAATAATAGTATACAAAATACTAAATAATATATATAGTAATACTAAAATAACATGTCTGTCATGTTCTGTCAGCAATCTGTGGTTGATCAAGTAAAATATTGAATGTCAGGCTGAAATCTTCATCTTCAATTTTTACAAACAGAATGTGTTTTATTTTCACTCTCCTGCCACAAGAGGGAAGTAGAGGCCAAATATTCTAATAACCGAAATAAAATAAAATAAAATAAAAATAAAATAAAAATAAACCTTACAATTATTTTATTTCAGATAGTTGCCAATATAATTTAAGTACTAGTAAAGTTTAGTAAAAAACTAAAATTAAATAAACTAAACCTTATATACCCTATATATACACAACTATAATAGTATATAAATAATACTATTATAACACTGTCCTAAACACAGTATCTTTCAATTACATATTAGAAAATGGATTACATACCATTTAAAGACATAAATGCATTCAAATTATATTGCAAAAAATGATTTAGTTTAATCTCATTGCCAGATGTGGCATCAAGTTTAATCTGCTAATGCATATCTGTGTCCTTGTCACAGTTTAGATGCTGCTCAGACACCACAGCTGTCCTATGTCCGTCCAGATAGCCACAAACAGAGCCATTAGACCTGTCCTGCATGATCAGATCAAAACCAGGCTTCATGTCAGACGGGCTCTGTGAGACCTGACGGCGAGTGTGAAGGGCAGCAGATGAGAGTCGCCCTGAGGGGGCGTGTTCTTGTGTGTACGGATCTGAACGACTGCTAATGCACTGCAGGAGACTCAAGCTGAGGCCGTCGTATGAAAGCACTCACGTTAATGCCCTTTTGTCTGCCTGTACCTCAGTCACCTTGATGCCTTAAAGGTCTTTTGTAATCAAATTATTTTACTGAAGACTGCAGATGGATTTTGGAATGAATGTATGAACTGATTTAAGCAAATGTGTGGATTCTGATTTAACACCAATGTAAATAATTATATGTTCACTAAAACACATATGCCACAAATACATCATTAAAATTAATATTATTCAAGCCAATAAAACACACACACACACACACATACATATATATATCAGCCAGGCAAATTAATTGAGAAATTCATGTCCACTTGACTAAAAGAAGCTTTTCAAAAATGTACTGGCTTTGTAAATGGATAAAATAAGTAAATCAAATAAAACATTTCAATTACAAGTCCAGTTCATTTCTCTTAAAAATAAAATAAAAGAATTTTGTGAAAAACAATGGCCTATTGTGAGAACCATTATTTATTTATTGTTATCTTTTTGTGCAATCATATACATATACTTATTTCATGCAGAAATATACTTATTTATATATATATATATATATATATATATATATATATATATATATATATATATATATATATATATATATATATATATATATACATATATATATATACATATACACATACACATACTTTATATTGCCATCAGAATGTTCAGAAGGTTCATATTTTTCAACACTAATAAAATAGTTAAATACTCTGTCCTGTTGATAAGTTTGTCATAAATGGTAGCCATTACCCATGATGCACTGCTCACCTGTCTCTGCAGACGCAGGTTTTCTTCCTGCTCGGCTCTTGCTCTCTCCTGCGCCTCCTTCTCCTCCTGCAGACGCTGCTGCTCTGCCATGAAGCGTGCCTCCTCTTCCCTGCGCTTCCTCTCCTCCTCCTCACGTCTGGCGTGCTCCTCACGCAGCGCTCTGAATGAAGATGAGGTAGGGTTAGCGTCTAGAGAATTATGACTAGATACTCTTATAACCAACACCTCAGAAACAGTTATAGGTAACAAAAACCATAAAAAATATTTCCATTACTTAAATCATTCAAAAATCATTAAAAGAAATAAGATAAATTATATAAAAAAAAACAGTTCTTATTTTAAATTATTTTAACATAATGTACTAAAATAACTAAAACTAAAACTAATAATAAATTAATAATAAATAATAATAAATTAATAAAACTATATAGACATATTTAAAAAAGCTAATAAAAATGGCAATAAATGGCTAATAAAATTAATGGAAAATTAAATGGAAAATATAAAAATAAAAATGAAATAAAAAGTAGAATAAAAACTATAATAATATCTCAATAATATTAAAATAACACTGTTAAGAAGGAACATCTATGGCTTGTTTATGGGTCATCTGAATATTTATAAATGAATTTACAAATTTACAAATAACTGAAATTAATAAAATCTTTTACAAAATCATGTAAATCACATTCTGATAAATTATTAAATGTAAATGTATATTTAATACACAATTTATTTAGTTATGATCAGCTCTAAAATATTTCAGAATTTGCTCTTTGTGAATGCAATCTCTATAAAATTATTTAAAAAACCCATATCCAATAATCACAAACAACTGGAAAAGTCCTGGATTAAGGAAACTATTATTTAAATACTGTTATAGTTTGTATTAATTTTTTATATTACTATTTAGCTTTTTTGTGTCAGATTTATTTAATTTATTTCCAGTTAGTAATTTTTAATTTTGTATTTTAATATTTGTATTGTTTGTTTCAGCTTTATCTAGTAATTGTTTTTTATTTTGTTTCAGCTTTACTTCAATGAACATTTTTTTAGCTAATGATAAGAATTCTGCTGTGATCGCTGTAAATGTCAATCAAGCGGTCTAAGTGGGCGGTTCTTTGCAAAGTGGGCCGGACTTTATGTTTGATATGCAAGACTGACATCCTTCACTCGGACTATAATCCACTAACCTGCTCTTCTGCTCCTGTTCTCGCCTCTCTTGCTCCTCCTTCTCTCTCTGCTCACGTGCCTGACGTCTCTTTTCCGCCAAAACCCTGGCCGCCTCCTCTGGATCATTGGTCCCAGCTGTGGGCTTGGCCGTTGGAGGGCCGGGCTCAGGAGAGAGCGATCGTGAAGAAGTGGCGGCCACATTGGCCACCTCTGATGTCTGAGGAGCTGCTGTGATTGGTGCAGAGGTAGTGATGGGTGTGGCCGGAGCAGATGAGACAGTGATGTCAGGAACACTAGGAGCAGCTAAACAGAAAAAACAGTCTATCAAGAAGAGTACAATCCTTACAAGCACTTGCGTTTCGTTCATACATATTAAAGCTATAAAAGTCACCCTGAGCTCCTTGAAAACCATTGAGCCGTCATGCAGATTTATTTGAGAGCAAAAGCCTCTCTGCTTGGGTCGTCATGATGATCACACTCACTCTTTGTGTCCTTGGGAGGGTCAGCCTGACGGGGCTCCTTGGTTTCCATGGTGACAGCGGCGACAGCGGGAGGCTGTATGCGGGCGGGAGTCTGAGCCCGTTTAGGCCGGGTCTTGGTGCCAGGAGGAGTCCGGCCTGAAGATGAGGGTGGTTTAGGGGACACTGCTGGATTGGGGGAGAGCGGGCGACTCCTGGGCGTCGCAGGTGATGAAGCTCTGTTTTTAGCTTTGAGATTTGGGCTAAAAAAAAGAGAAGAGAATTAAGAAAACATCCCAACATAGTCCAAAACAAATCTGGTTTTGTAAGCACAATAAAAAATATTTTCTTACTTTGTATTTTGATTTCCATTACACTCTACTGATATTTTCAATTTTTAGCAATTTTTTATGCGCTTTTGTCATTTTTGTTGCTGTTTGATATTAGTATTTACTATTTAGATTTTTTTTTTTTAAGTTTTAGATTTAGTTATGTATTTCCAGTTAGTAATTTTAGTGCATCCACTGCTAAGACAACATTTCTAACTTCATAACCAAAAATAAGAATAGAATTAAGACCCTCCCAATATATATCAAAACATATCATTTCCAGTTAGTAATGTTAGTGCTTCAAAAATGATAATACACACACACAAATTACGCTGAGACCTTGGCGCCTGGTTTGGACTCTGTGTAAATATCAGGCAGGACATGGACAGTCATAATAAGAGTACGACTTTAATCTTTTAATGGCTAATTTATCACTTTTTCCACAAAGCAACTGAACACAAAGGCCTGTATAAAAACGAACAGCCTGCCAGACGCCCTGCTGGACTGCATCAGAGCCTCTCTTTGGCTCGTGAGCACACAGTATTTAACCTGCAGCAGCTTAGAGCTCAGAGAGCATGTGCTATGTGTGTGTGTGTGTGTGTGTGTGTGTGTGTGTGTGTGTGTGAGAGAGAGAAAAAGAGTCACCTGGCTTCTGTTTTTGTTCTGGTTGTGGATTGGGATTGTCTCTTCTTTTCCACTTTTTCTTTTGACAGAGCGCTCTTCTCCTTTTCGTTCTCTCGTTCCTTGTCTTTCTTTTCTTTCTTCTTCTTCTCAAACTATAGGAAAACAGTGATGGGTCATTTTAAAGAATTTTAAACATTATTTCTTGAGAAATTTTAGAAGTTATAAAAATGATTTTAAAAGATAAATTAATAATTTTCTAAACCTAAAAATAGATTTATAATGTTACAAAAGATTATATTTCAAATAAATGCTGTTCATTGAACGTTCTATTCATCAAAGAATCCTGAAAATAATGTATCAAGGTTTCTACAATAAAATTAAGCAGCTCAACTGTTTTCAACATTGATAATAATCATAAATGTTTCTTGAGCATCAAATCATCATATTAGAATGATTTCTGAAGGATCATGTGACACTGAAGACTGGAGTAATGATGCTGAAAATCAGCTTTGATCACAGGAATAAATTACATTACACAACACTATTTTAAATTGTAATAATATTTCACAATGTTACTGTTTTTACTGTAATTTTGATAAAAAAACCTTAAAGAGACTTAAATTAAAAATTAAAAAACATCTTACAGAGATACAGACGGCAAACTTTTGAACTGTAATGTTTATTAGCATTTATTTATGAACATTTCTGAATTTGTGGGTGAGTTGTTGTGTTACTGTGCTTTTACCGGTGTGGAGTTGCGTCTTTGCTGGCGCTGTGTGATGTCAGGAGTGCTGGCCGAGACCCTCCAGCGTTCAGCGCTGTGCTGGTGAGGATGATGATGGGAGCAGGGCGTCAGAGGAGACACGGACGCAGAGCGGGAACACTGATCTGAGGTCAAAAAGAGAGATGTTTAGAGACAGTCACTTATTTATGCTCAAAACATTACATACTGAATTGAGATAATACACTACTGTTCAAAAGTTTAGAGTTGGGAAGATTTCTTAATTTTTTTGATAGAAGCCTCTTCTGCTCACCAAGGCTGCATTTGTTTGATCAAAAATACAATAAAACAGTAATATTGTGGAATATTATTACAATTTAAAATAACAGTTTTCTGCTTCATGTTTTTGTGAAAACTGTGACAATTTTTTTTCAGGATTCTTTGATGAATAGAAAGTAGAAAGTTCAGTATTTTCTTGAAATTGCAATATATTGTAAACATTATAAACATCTTTGCTCTCACTTTTGATCAATTCAATGCATCCTTGCAGAATAAAATTTCTTGAAAAACCTTTGAACAGCAGTGTACATACAGATGATTTGTTATCTGTTTAGAACTGTGTCTTGGCGTACTACAATATTTTCAATGTGCAGTTTGAATATACTGAACATTATGAACATTTCTATAAACATAAAATTCCCAGATGCTGAAATATGCAGTATATAAAATAAAAAAAATTAAAAATAAAAATAACCACATTTATTTCCGAAGTGTTAACTGGACATCACTTGTTGAATTAAACATGCAGGTAATGAGGAACTTCTGTTCAAAATGTATACTCAAAGTAAAAATGCATACTGTTTTATGAAAAAAAAAAAAAAAAAAGGTACAATATGATAAACTGTGCAGTATGCCGTAAGCCAGTATTTCCAAACATTCAAGAGAAAATCAGCAGATGAAATAGTATTAGAGATCACTTGAGATCTTCATGATGAAAAACAAAACGGTCAATTTCATTAGATACAAACATTTAAATTTTAATGTACATACAGTGCATACTAAGCTCAAACAGAGGAAAATAAGTACCATTTAGAAATGAAAACTGCTTTACATTGAACTGAGGTTAAAAATATTTATAATGGAAGCAGGGAGTTTATTTCTCTTGTTTGATTTCAACAATGCATGGTTTAATTGCTTGTTTGCACTCAACGAGGCCAGTTTATGATGTGTGTCTAACTCATTACATGGGTGTGCATGTAGTATGTGGTGAGTATAACCTTTACCTTAAGCTCCTGACATGTTAAGTGTATGTGTGGCGTTTAACTCACGGGGGTCGCTGCTGTTCTGGAGGGTGGCGACGCTCCGGCTGCGAGCCAGAAAGGAAAGGGTGGGCGTCATCAACCTCTCCACGATGCGGCTCTCCCACGGGCTCAGACGCAAGCTGCGGGCTGACACAAGATGGAGCTGTTAGCATCGGCACATGTGGACACGTACTGCAGGTCACTCGACAAAAGGCCGAAGCAAGCATTCAGCCAATCGGCTGGCTGTAACATCCAGTAACAAGGAGCCTGACCAATCGGAGAGGCTGTTACTGGAAGTGGAATTCTCAAGCCCTTCGTTGAGTGAACACTGACAGTGATATCTTGATCTGGACATGTTTGTGGACTCCTGCAAGACACAGAATCTACACTACTGTGAATATTGTGATTGCTGTACTTCTTTACACACATATTCACACTCTTTATTTGCTCATCGGCTCGTTGTAACTTCAAGGGAGTTGAAGTTTCAACTTAATTAGTGAATTTAACCAGCAATCTTACTCATGCTGGTTAAATCAAGGACACAGTAACTAAAGTTTAAGTATGTTAGACTTTGATGCTTTATTGCTCCAAGTTTTCTCTTTCATAACTCAGGAGACAAAATGGAGCTCTAATTAATGTTTCATTTAAGATATTTATCTTAAAATATCTAGTAGGAACTAAAAATTGACAAACAAGTCAATATATTAAAAGTACAGAGCAATAATTTATATACAGTATATAACCATTGAAAAGTAGATGTTCAGTAAGATTTTAAAAAAGTATATATATTAATTTTATTCAGCAAGGATGCATACATTTGATCAAAAGTGACAAAAAAGGATTTATAATGTTAAAAAGTAAAATAAATTCAAATACTTTATAAGCTTCAAAGAATCCTCGAAAATGTATAATGTAAAAATATTAATAATTTTCAACATTGAAAATAATAAGAAATGTTTCTTGAGCACCAAATCATCATATTGGAATGATTTCTGAAGGATCATGTGACACTGAAGACTGGAGTAATGATGCTGAAAATTCAGCTTTGATCACAGGAATAAATTACATTTTAAAATATATAACAATACAAAACAGTTATTTTAAATTGTAATAATATTTCACAATATTACTGTATTTTTTACCAAATAAATGCAGCCTTGGTGAGCAGAAGATACTTTTTTCAAAAACATTAAAAATCTTACTGACTCAGAACATCGCTCAGATCATTTAGTCTTACAAAAATATGATTAGACAAGTTTGAGTTCATATTGAGATTTTTTGTTAGCAAATTTTCTTGGCAAGTCTTGGCACAGTTTAAGACATCATCTTTTCTCAAGCTCTAGAGTCTTTTTCTGAGGAGAAACATTTGCAATATTTAAGAGATTTGCAATATTTAAGAGATTTAATTTATGAATTTTCTCCATAGTTTAACTGCATGTGTAGACGAACAGCACTCATATGGCAGAATAATTAGAGTTTTCATGGGTTCAAAGTCGGGTTAAAACTGGTTTTGCTCTGGGAATTATGGGATGCTGCTGTGTTAATATTCTGAGAGCACATTAAAATGATGGTAGGGCTGTCACAGAGATGACTGAATGACAGTTCTCATCAGACATGAGAAAAACAAGTGAAGTGATGAAGAAATGAATCTGTGGTCTCAATAACACTCATTTTCTCCCATGCTCCTTTGCTACAATAACACACACTTGGGCACAAACAGGCAGAAACACACTACGAATGTCATATTCGCAGTCACGTAACATTAAAACAATACTGTGTATCAAAACAGACCCTTGTTCTCGATGTAGCAACGAGGCTATGTTCCGATCTGACACTTTAGCAACACGAGAAAATTTACAACACTTCGTGACGGATGGTCACTGGGCGTTGCTAGGCAACAGCTGCCTTTTTTTCTCCCCCACTGCGGCAAACCGTGCTGTTGCCTGAACTACTGAAGGTTTGATCACGATCTAGGATATAAACTCCTGCTTCTAAACAATATTCATTCTATATGTTATAAAAACAATATTTAGCGGTATTTCCAGAAACTTGTTGCAAAAAAAAAAAGTCTCTCAAGACTGCAGCTAAAATGTTTAACCTAAACATTATATCTCAGCAAAAAGAGCACTTTGAGTGGTCATCTCTAATGACAGGGAAAAAAAGAGCAGACCATGAGCTACACAGTTGCCATGCGGTGCACAATGCTGTTATTATGTTGATTTATACACATCTGCACAGCCACAGTTTTGCTGACTTATCATTGGTACGTTCTGCTGCATGTGGATGTCTGCATTCTAGAAAACCCATTATTTCCTTGGAGAGACTTAAAACTTAAAATGAGGCTATGTTCAGAATAACTACCATACTACTCACTATCTCTGCATTTATACTGCTCATAGTATGCTATTATCCATTTGCATAGAATATCAAGATGGCATACTACTTTTGCTGTGTATATAATGCAATGTGCTTAAACTGACCTTCCATTTGCAGAATGATGAATGTTATGACTTTTAACCTCTTGGGCCCTATCATACACCCGGCGCAATGCGACACCAGGAGCGACGCAAGTGTTTTTTGCTACTTTCAGCCCGACGCAGTTATCATTTTCACGTCCAGCATGGTGCAAGAGTAACTGGCTTTTAAAGGGAATGGGAGATGAGACTATGATTGGTTTATTGCACGTTACGCCCAAAACACACCCATGACTCATTAAGAGACTAAGTACAACCCTTTTGGACCATGCGCCTTGCACGCCAACCATTTTTTCCATCGTTAAACTAGCTAAAGTGTATTCGGACACGCCTTAAGTGCACCTGCACCGTGCGCTTTAGACCATGCGCTTAGATCGCTAAAATAGGGCCCCTTGTCTTTAATTTGATTGGACCAACAAGAGTGGATTAAGAATGTCGAAAATAACTGTTACATACACATACTGATAAAATGTAGCATACTACTGTTTGTGAGTGTTTAGCATTGCATAATGCTATACTGTTCCACATTTAAAAAAAATAGTGTGCAGTATACAGTAGGGATGGGAAATGAGAATCAGTTCTTCATCAGAATCATTACCATTTAAAAAAATATACTAGAATATTAGAACTGTATAATGTATAACATTAGATTGCACTAATACAACAACATTGTATTTTTGATCAAATAAATGCAGCCTTGGAGAGCATATGACATATGGACAAATATATATACACTCACCTAAAGGATTATTAGGAACACCCGTTCAATTTCTCATTAATGCAATTATCTAATCAACCAATCACATGGCGGTTGCTTCAATGCATTTAGGGGTGTGGTCCTGGTCAAGACAATCTCCTGAACTCCAAACTGAATGTCAGAATGGGAAAGAAAGGTGATTTAAGCAATTTTGAGCGTGGCATGGTTGTTGGTGCCAGACGGGCCGGTCTGAGTATTTCACAATCTGCTCAGTTACTGGGATTTTCACGCACAACCATTTCTAGAGTTTACAAAGAATGGTGTGAAAAGGGAAAAACATCCAGTATGCGGCAGTCCTGTGGGCGAAAATGCCTTGTTGATGCTAGAGGTCAGAGGAGAATGGGCCGACTGATTCAAGCTGATAGAAGAGCAACTTTGACTGAAATAACCACTCGTTACAACCGAGGTATGCAGCAAAGCATTTGTGAAGCCACAACACGCACAACCTTGAGGCGGATGGGCTACAACAGCAGAAGACCCCACCGGGTACCACTCATCTCCACTACAAATAGGAAAAAGAGGCTACAATTTGCACGAGCTCACCAAAATTGGACAGTTGAAGACTGGAAAAATGTTGCCTGGTCTGATGAGTCTCGATTTCTGTTGAGACATTCAGATGGTAGAGTCAGAATTTGGCGTAAACAGAATGAGAACATGGATCCATCATGCCTTGTTACCACTGTGCAGGCTGTTGGTGGTGGTGTAATGGTGTGGGGGATGTTTTCTTGGCACACTTTAGGCCCCTTAGTGCCAATTGGGCATCGTTTAAATGCCACAGCCTACCTGAGCATTGTTTCTGACCATGTCCATCCCTTTATGACCACCATGTACCCATCCTCTGATGACTACTTCCAGCAGGATAATGCACCATGTCACAAAGCTCGAATCATTTCAAATTGGTTTCTTGAACATGACAATGAGTTCACTGTACTAAAATGGCCCCCACAGTCACCAGATCTCAACCCAATAGAGCATCTTTGGGATGTGGTGGAACGGGAGCTTCGTGCCCTGGATGTGCAGCCCACAAATCTCCATCAACTGCAAGATGCTATCCTATCAATATGGGCCAACATTTCTAAAGAATGCTTTCAGCACCTTGTTGAATCAATGCCACATAGAATTAAGGCAGTTCTGAAGGCGAAAGGGGGTCAAACACAGTATTAGTATGGTGTTCCTAATAATCCTTTAGGTGAGTTTATATATATCATTGTTTTCCGACATATATATATATATGGTGGCCACGAATTAAGAATTCCTTCCCACAAATTATTAATTTGTTCCCTCGTTTTAGTAAATCATGGCCATGTTGAACTAATTCCTTCCCTTGCTTGGATTGACCTAAAACAAGGGAACAAAATATTACAGTGTGGGCACGGTTAAGCAAATTAATGAATTATTATATCGTACATACGCACAATTTTCTTAAAACGAGAGAACAAATTAGTAAAACGTGCTGATGTATTAGTGAGTCGTGGAAAAAAAATTGTTAATTTGAAGCCACAATATAATTTTTTTTCCTGCATGTCATGTTTTTGGCTCCATACTAGGGATGCAGGATATATCGGCCACCATATCGGTATCAGCCAATATATGTTCATTTTTAATGTTATCGTTATCAGCAGATATATTAAAGCTGATAAATAATGGATTATTTCCTTCAGCTGAGACACTTCAGATGCGCACTGTTCACCATGATGTGTTTTTGTAATCAGGCTCTCAAAAATTATATAAAAATTTGGATTTAGATTTATTGGACAATATATTGGTTATCGGCTTTCAAATATAAATAATTATCGGTTATCGGTTATATATAAATAAACACACATGCATGCATATATTTAAGAAAAATTTTATATTTTTATAAAAAAATTATATATATATATATATATATATATATATATATATATATATATATATATATATATATATATATATATATACACATGCAAATATTTCTTAAATATATACATGCATGTGTGTGCATTTATATATACATAATAATTATACACAGTACACACACATATATTATGTAAACACAAACTTTTATTTTGGATGCGATTAATCACGATTCATTTTTCCCCAGCACTAAAAAATACTAAAAAAAGGAACCAGAAGTGGATTTGGAATGAGCAATAAATTCTGTTACATTCCCAGCCTTAGTATACAGTGTATAATGAGCAGTATACAGTAAGCAGTATGCAAGTAGCCAGATACATTTCACATCTACTTAACTATTGCACAACAGTACTTATATGAGTCGTTCAATCCATTGATATTATTAAAATCAGATTAGTCAATTAAAGTGGCACATATTATATTATGTATCCTGACTTAGTTACCAGATCATTGTTTTATGATCACTGATAAATAAGCAGCCTTTCAAATCACACACTCAGGTTAAAAAAAACACCACCAGCACCACGACCCACACCAAAGACCGAAAGTGATGACTGGAACACACAAATAAGAAAGAAATGAAATAAAAATAGATATTTCCACCACTTACTGGACCACAGATAAATAACCATCACAGACTATGATGCAACAATGTGAGCACTGATCAAAAAGTGCACGGAAGAAGAGATAACCCACGATGCAACACAAGAACGAGGGGTTGTGGGGTGGGGAAGTGAATAAGAAAGGTGTGAGAATGACCATCGATCACCAGGCACAGGCACAGGCAAGCAGGCCACCAGAAATGAGCAAATCAAAAGTAGTTCATGAGAAAACACAACTGAAGAACCAAAAAACCAGACGGAGGGTTTGGAGGGAGGGATTTTTGGAGGTGAAACGCGGGAGCCGCTCCGTTCTTACTTCTGCAGGGCGAGTTCCAGAGCGTGGCCGAGGACTTGGACAGCCTGTTGTTAATCACAGGCTCCGTCTGCCGCGGCAGGTTGACCGTGGAGGCCGAGCATCTGCCTGCAGAACGCAACACAGAGAGCAGAGCGTTCATACTGACCCCGTGAGTGACAGCGGGACGGGGCGCAAAACTGGAGCTCTTGGAGGGTCATGCAGAGTTTCAGAGGGAGAGTTGGAGGAGGCGGGTCACTCTTGCATCAACTTGTGATCATGTACATTTAAGATGTACATTAAGTTCCATACAATGCTAACAACCATTTTTATAGGATCACTAACTTTTAAGGACATGAACGCTGACCAAACTTGTTAAATATTTAGATAAACTAAAAGTTTGGGTCGGTAAGATTTTTTTATTGTTTTTGTAAGAAGTCTGTTATACTCACCAAGGCAGCATAAATACAGTAAAACAGTACAATTGTGAAATATTATTACAATTTAACATAACTGTTTTCTATTTGAATATCAAAGCTGAATTTTCAGCATCATTCCTCCAGTCTTCAATGTCACATGATCCTCCAGAAATCATTCTAATATGCTGATTTGGTGCTCAACAAACATTTATGATTATTATCAATGTTGAAAACAGTTGTGCTGCTTAATATTTTTGTGGAAACCTTGAAAATGTTTTTAGGATTTTTTGTTGAATAGAGAGTTCAATGAACAGCATTTATTTGAAATAGAATCTTTTGTAACATTATAAATCTATTTACTGTCACTTTTGATTTGGGATGCACAATATATCGGCCACTATATCAGTATCAGCCGATATATGTGGATTTTTCATTTTATCGTTATTGGTCTAATAAGAAAATTTGGCCGATGTACAGTATCAAAGCCGATAAATAATGGATTATTTCCTTCAGCTGAGACATTTTAAATTGCTTGAAATATGATTGGAATCATCAAAAAGGAAAAAACGGTTAAGTGCAACATGTGCAGCGCAAGTCTGTCACATAGGCTACATAAAATTATAACTATTATATAATTCATTATAATTGTGTGCTTGGGACATGGCTTTTAATTGTGAGACTTTTGTTTTTGTCATCGGGCTTTCAAAAATGATTTAGATTCATAATATCGGTAACAGCCAAAATCTTCATATCGGTGCATCCCTACTTTTGATCAATTTAATGCATCCTTGCTAAATAAAAGTATTAATTTCTTTTAAAATCTTACTGACCCCAAACTCTTTGACAGAAGTGTATACTAGACTCTCTAGGTAAATCAGCACTATCCTACTGATAAGACCAGGATTATCACCCATCATTGTCCACATCAAGCATCTTAACCAACATAACCATAAAAAAACATGTTGGTCATCCATTATTACCAACTCCAACCAGCATACTTGAAATGTATAGGTCTGATCTGGTCTTTTCAACAGGGTAGAACTGTACAAAGTGATCCAACATGGCATCACTTCCTGTAACACACTGGTCACTGAAGACACATCAACATTTAATTACAGGAAAAATCATTTGTGTTATAATCACACAATGTCATACATACAGTAGACACATCAACACCCATCACTGTGATGTTAAAATCCCAAACTAACATCTCTTTTAACCTTCTTGGTCTAATAATATGGAGAAAAATCCCACCTTAGCAAGAGAAAGAGATGATATCGCAGTCATTTGCCTACATACATCCATCCCAGCTACCTCAACACCAGAAAAATGGTTTTAAAAAATAAAAAAACATACAAAAATCATAGTAAAACATAAAAATAAACCATAGAAATGGTTGATGCCAATGATAAGCAAGTTTGTTTTGGGCGAAACCATCATAAGATGATTTTCCTCCATCACTTTTTGATGTCTAGATGAACTTCAAATGGGTAAACAAAATCATAACCAGACGGTGACACCTATTAACCATCTACAGCAGTAATATTTCAGCTCACTGAAGACAAACTGACTGATTTAACTTATTCATATGGACAAAGAACAAACACTGCTGTCAAAAACAATATTGTGTCAACATAAGAAGTTTCCAAGTTCATATCAGGTTTTCTTCTCCTTACTGAGTATTGTTTTAGATGGATAAAATAAGTCTAGTTTGTATGCTAAAGTTGTATGAGTCTGTAAAGTTTGACTATCAACACTTACTCTCTCTGCGGGAGGTCTGGTTCAAGCCGCCGGCCCATGACCACCTCTGCTGACGGATCTCAGCCCACGTTTTTTTGGTTGACCTCTTTATGGCGGATTCATACCTCTCCTGCGGAGAAAAAGACAATCACAAGGATGAGCTTTGTTTTGGTTACTTTTTCATCTTAATAAGAATCTGAATAACTTACATAACTGGTAAAAGAAATCATTTGGTAGTTCATCATTTTAACTATCGACATTTTGACTTTCTGTCTTCATTTTGAACAGTATACATTACGTTCAAGTTTGGGGTCGGTAAGATTTTTTTAATGTTAAAAAGTCTATTATGCTCACTGAGGCTGCCTAATTTGATAATTTTTTTTTTAAATATTATTACAACTGAAAATAATTGTTTTCTATTTGAATATATTTTAAAATGTAATTTATTTATTTGATCAGAGCTGAATTTTCAGCATCATTACTCCAGTCTTCAGTAGGGCTGGGCAAAAAAACCGATTAATTGTTTTTTAAAATGCGATTCTCAAAGGCCACAAATCGATTTTTTACATATTTATTTCCACAAACATTAAACGTAAGATTAACGTAAATCTAATTACTAGTCTTCTCCACTAGATGCCACCCTCTTATTTGCCTTGCGCAATGTTACAAAGGAGCGAGAGGCGCGCGTCATTCATTAATTCTTTCAGTGCTTAAATGGCGGTCCACATGGTGCGTTGTCGACGTTTGTAATTCTGAGGTGAAATGCTGTAGTATACTATAAATCTGCGGAACCATTTGATGAGACATCACCCAGACGTTGCAACACCCCCACAGCCGAGCACACAACCACTAAAAATAAATCACATACATGCGAATGCTTGCCTTGCATTATGATCATTGTATTAAACTTGAGCGTTCATTTAAGCACGTACGTTAGCCATTATAGACATATTCAAATCAACTAAGTCAATAGACAATGCAGGACCAATAATTCAAACCTAATAGCTTTGATTATAAACACATTTCCTCAAATAAAAGTTAGTCCACATAAGTCAGCATGTTAAGGTATTGTTGTTCGTTGCCGTGGTACAATGTGTGCCGTGGTGCACACACGACGGGCGGCAAAATTGCAAGAAAAGCTTGTCATGTACTGAAAATTGCTGAAAATCATCCAATATCCTTTTAATGTTTTAGAATAAATATATAAAAATATCCATAAAAACAAAATTGTATAAAATACCTCTCAGATACATTTTTTTTGAATAAAGTTGCATCAAAATTGTATTGTATTTAACATAATTGTATGCATTTGAAATATAGAGATGGGTTCTGTTTTAATGTACCCAAGTGTACCTAAAATAAAAAGAGTTTAATATACAGGTTTGTGGCTCTTAACTTCTTTTTAATTACCCACTTGTAAACTTATGTTCACTGTTCTTTTTTATAAATACAGTATTTGTATTAAATCTATATTCATTGAGACGAATCGAGAATCGAAAATCGAATCGGGAATCGAAATCGAAAATCGAATCAAGAATCGAATTTGAATCGATTTGAGAGCTTGCGAATTGAAATCGAATCGAATTGGAACATCTGAATCGATACCCAGCCCTAGTCTTCAGTGTCACATGATCCTTCAGAGTTCATTCTAATATGATGATTTGCTGCTCAAGAGACAATTCTTAATATCAATGTTGAAAACAGTGCTTCATATATTTTTTCAGGATAGTTTGATGAATAGAAAGTCCAAAAGAACAGCATTTTATACAAATCTTTACTTTTTATCAATTGAATGCATCCTTATTGACCCCAAGCTTTTGAGCCCAATCTTTTGAATTTGAGACCTAAAAAGCTTATCTTGCATTGCATTTTTACAATACTGTATATGCCACCTGCTCAATGAATATGACATCTCCACACCTTATTCTTCTCCAGTTTCTGTCTCTGTTTCTCCTCCAGGAGAGCTCTTCGTTTCTCCGTCTTCAGTCGTTGTTCCTCCAACTTCCTCCTGCGCTCTTCCAACTGACTCTCGCGCAAACGCCGCGCCTTCTCCTCCTTCTCCAGCCACTGAGCTTTCTTCGCCGCTGAGGAAGAAAAGAAAGAGAGTTTTACTGCTTCTTATGTCAATTTCTGTCAGTTTGAGTTAACAATTACATGTCATTTAAGAATCATTTCGCCTCATATGTTACTTCTGAAATTCCTCACAAGAAATAAAAATAGACACAAACGAGATAATCATTCTTTTGATTGCAGACTTTTCCACTTAACACAGTCTAAGACATTGAGATCATTTCTGAAAACCTAAAGGAGACACATGTGAGATTATACTGAGATCCCAACAAACAGCGAATGTTCTCAGAACTTCTGCCAGAATGTTCTGGCAAGGTTCTCTCAAAATTACGAACAAATATTATCCAGTAACGCTAATAGAGCGTTCGTTCAAAGTTATCTAGTCTTTAACAATGTACTCAAAACATTAGCAAAGAAAACGTTATTTATACATTGCTCATGGAACTTTTTTCCTGAAACATTTTAGTTGGATGTTCATTTTACATTTTTTTAACATTCAAATGTAACATCCCCAAAATGTTGTGTGAAATAATAAAATGTTCCCTTAGTGTTTGTATAACCAATAATTTTTTTTTTTACTTAATGGGAACATTAGCAAACATTCTTAGAACATACTTTTGTTAGCTTCGACTCAAAGCATCAAAAATCTCATTCGTTTTTTGGAGAAATAAATTAGATATTATAAATATCTCATATGTGTATTTCTTATCTAAAGTTGTTTGGAAATCAGAACTGATTGTTTCACACTAATTTAACATTGATAATCACTAACAATTGTGCAATCACACCCATAGCTGTTGATTTACTCTCCACTGAGAAATTTTTATATTTATAAATCAGTGCTTAAGGAAAAACTAAACTGCTAATAAAACAGACTTTTTCTCTGTGTGTTCAGCAGTTTGACTTCAAAAACAATTAAAAACCAATCAAAGCTCTTTATTTAAAACCTCAAGCACGCTGTGCGGCAGCTGGATGCATTCTGCTCACAGGCCCGATTTAAGGAACACACGAGACATCACACTGTGGAATTTCCTGTTTTTCAGTCCCTCAACCATAACTAAGTCTACACACACACACAGCAGTCCAGATGGGATTTGAGTTGAGGAATACAACACAAGGGAACTGCTTTCATTCACAACATTGCTTTAGATCCATGTGGGGCGACCCACTGTATTTACTTTACCCTGTTTCATTTCAAAAGCACATCCACTTTATACCACAGGAAATGCAGTGACTCATACAAAAGCTATTATGTGAATGAGAAGCACTGAAGAACACAATTTGATTGAACACAAGCATGGCAAATATCTGAACATAGAGAAAATGTGTCTGTATTTTGTTAATTAACATATTTTTAGACGAGTAAAGAAAAGAGAGAAGTACCATGGTAAGGTGACAGTAAGCTGTTTGGACAGGGTACTATGGTAATACCATGGTATGCTTTGAAATAATAGCATCAAGTCATATAGGCAATATATATTTTTATATTTTATAATATTTTCCTAGACAGACAGACAGATAGATAGATAGATAGATAGATAGCTCTGAATAAGTAATTCTGACTTACTCTAAATCCAATTACATAAAACCCATCAGTCCTCTATAAACATATAACAATTCTGTTTTATATCTTTCAACATAAGAAGATCTCAGCCTTTATGTTGAACCACGGGTCTCAGCTGCAGTGAACCGCTAGCGAGCTAAACACACTCACTAATCCTATTAGTTTCATACAATATGTAATATGACAGTGCGACTGCACTGAAAAATAGATTTTATTCTCAGTGCAATTCAATGTAGCAGCAATCCGGCATTACAACGCTTGCTTCGTTTTAACAGCTAAGCCAGGTTTATGTCTTTGTATACACAGCATTTGTCAAGTTAAGATATTTCGTCCCAAAACTACAATAAACCCTTTATGTAAAGCCTACAGCTGTGGTGCATGACTGGACTTGTGGACCTGATAAACAGCTGGCTAGACATTAAGGTTTATCTGCGTCTCTCCAGCTGAAACTGAGCTGATAGCCAAGTAGGCTAATCATGCTAATGGCAAACGTAATTACAGCTAATCTGAGAGGGAGGCATGGCTAAACGAACTGTAATGATGGCACATTTTTCACCCTGTGCCTGCAGGGATATATCAGATAGTTAAAAAAGTGGAGAATATGAGACACATGCATTGATTTATGAAAGCTTCTGCACATGGGAATGATGAAATATGCATGTATTTCATAATCATTTGTAGCATGGGAAGGCCTATGTTCTTGCGGTACTGCAAAAGATGATGAGTAGTTTCTTGTAACAGAGAATAAACTCTGTTAAAATGCATAATCATAGGAAAAGAAAAAAAGATAAGCAAAGTAAAAGTTGCGGTTCAGTCCATTGTGCATATGAGATTTATTTAAAATACTACTCCTTAATCATAATGATTTATGAAATTGTGGACAACGGATATTGGACACAACCAAATGAGAAAAACAAAGAGCACAGGACACAGAGACGATCCACTTAATCAAATGATTGATCCTGTGACGCATCTTACCTTGCTCCTGGGTTCGCTGTTCTGCAGCAGTAAACACAAATCACAAGCACATCTGTCAACATCTGTCAGTTACATCAGTTTGTACTTTACATGATGCTGCTGACTTCACTGAACATCATTAGAAACCAGTTGGCAGATAAAGTTGTATTAACTGTTTCACGTGTGAATAGTGTATAATTGAGCTAACCATTATTTGGCTTCACTCTATACTCTCAATGTTGTCCCTAATTATATATATTTGGTATATTGTATATTTTATATATATATATATATATATATATATATATATATGTATTTATGTACTTCAATCACAACTAGATAGATGTTTTGTGTAGCATAACCACATCATTAGATCTACAGTGCAGGACAAAAGTTGTGTTTATAAAGCCTCACCCAGATATTTAGCCCGTTCCTCTCGCCGCTTTTTGGCCTGCTTCTGTCTTTGCTCTGAACTCATCCCATCTGTTGAGAAAAAAGCAGATAACGCTTTAAAATTGACTTTTCATACCTTTCAAATTACATTAAAGTTGACAATGACATAAGAAAGTCATAGAGTCGTAAAGTTTTAGAGATACCAATATTTCAACAGTCAATACCCATGAAATTTGGGGAAAATGTTTTTTTGTTTAAAATGTTAAATATTATAAGTATTATAAATATATATTATAAATATATGGGGGGGGGCATGTTGTAAAGTATGGTGCTTTTAATCTGATGAGAGCTGTTCGAACATGATACCGAAGACATATGCTGAGTAATTTGTCTCTCGGGCTCCCCCTCTTCTTCATTTCTCTTTCCTGGCAAATTAGAGGCTTGTAACTGACATTTTCCATTTTCTTCCTGGCCTCAGGAGTGTATTGATTCAATCAAGATAAGTATGACTCCAGTTCTTTAACTGCAGAGGTGGTTTAACCCAAGGCATTGAAGAGAAATGTGGGGAGTCAGGTATTATTCTGATCACACAGTCACATGTTAAGGATGCTCAATTCAATTAAACCGCATGCAACAGCATTTCATCTATGCATTCTTCTCATTAAGCGTGTCCTCCTTGTAAAGCAATATACATGGAACTCTTTCCCAGTCAATCGAACTGTTGCTATGGCAACCGGTCTGCCCCGCGCCCACCATCAAAAGGACTCGACTAAGCCTTATACACTTGAGACTGTTCGAGAACTCTTAACAAACCTTCCCCAAACACACACACCACAAGGTTCGCTCTCTGCTTTGATGCACGGCCATGCCGGGTTTCCACGTCTCGCCCTCTTCACAAACAATGACTTGGCTTGCGGCCACGACCATCTGATTAGGATGAATTTAGAAGGGTCTTTTTAAAGTCAGTCTGATGGATGTTCACGTGCATGAGGTCTATTATGCCGAGAGTGTATAGATGGATTCCTCAAATACGTTTTCTCTTTTATTCTTCTGTTTTCATCCTTCTACTATACAAATTTTGTAAATAAATGAGTCTCTGTAGCATCAGTCCTTTACTTTAACTCTTGTTTAGTGCCTTGTCCAAAGGACTATTGAAGATTATGATTACATTTTGAAAGAAATGTTCTGATATTGTTGAACGTATTAGAAATATATTCCTCAAAATAACTGATGATACTATTTTTTTTGTTCAAGTCTCGACATAAATTATTACCTTATTTGTTACACAATTATATATATATATATAATATAATTTTTTTTAATCTATTAATTATTATTTTTGCTTCAATTGCTTGCATTTAAATGATAACAATACTAGTGAAAATTTGGGAAAAATCACTTGGTTATTGAAAAAGTAAAATATGAATTTAAGTAAAAAAAGCAATGGCATAAAAATAAAATACATTAATAAAAAATATATATATTTAAATGAATAAAAAAGTATAACACTATACAAATAATATAATATAATATTAATAAATACATTTACACTCACCTAAAGGATTATTAGGAACACCATACTAATACTGTGTTTGACCCCCTTTCGCCTTCAGAACTGCCTTAATTCTACGTGGCATTGATTCAACAAGGTGCTGAAAGCACTCTTTAGAAATGTTGGCCCATATTGATAGGATAGCATCTTGCAGTTGATGGGAGATTTGTGGGATGCACATCCAGGGCACGAAGCTCTCGTTCCACCACATCCCAAAGATGCTCTATTGGGTTGAGATCTGGTGACTGTGGGGGCCATTTTAGTACAGTGAACTCATTGTCATGTTCAAGAAGCCAATTTGAAATGATTCGAGCTTTGTGACATGGTGCATTATCCTGCTGGAAGTAGCCATCAGAGGATGGGTACATGGTGGTCATAAAGGGATGGACATGGTCAGAAACAATGCTCAGGTAGGCCGTGGCATTTAAACGATGCCCAATTGGCACTAAGGGGCCTAAAGTGTGCCAAGAAAACATCCCCCACACCATTACACCACCACCACCAGCCTGCACAGTGGTAACAAGGCATGATGGATCCATGTTCTCATTCTGTTTACGCCAAATTCTGACTCTACCATCTGAATGTCTCAACAGAAATCGAGACTCATCAGACCAGGCAACATTTTTCCAGTCTTCAACTGTCCAGTTTTGGTGAGCTCGTGCAAATTGTAGCCTCTTTTTCCTATTTGTAGTGGAGATGAGTGGTACCCGGTGGGGTCTTCTGCTGTTGTAGCCCACCCGCCTCAAGGTTGTGCGTGTTGTGGCTTCACAAATGCTTTGCTGCATACCTCGGTTGTAACGAGTGGTTATTTCAGTCAAAGTTGCTCTTCTATCAGCTTGAATCAGTCGGCCCATTCTCCTCTGACCTCTAGCATCAACAAGGCATTTTCGCCCACAGGACTGCCGCATACTGGATGTTTTTCCCTTTTCACACCATTCTTTGTAAACTCTAGAAATGGTTGTGCGTGAAAATCCAAGTAACTGAGCAGATTGTGAAATACTCAGACCGGCCCGTCTGGCACCAACAACCATGCCACGCTCAAAATTGCTTAAATCACCTTTCTTTCCCATTCTGACATTCAGTTTGGAGTTCAGGAGATTGTCTTGACCAGGACCACACCCCTAAATGCATTGAAGCAACTGCCATGTGATTGGTTGATTAGATAATTGCATTAATGAGAAATTGAACAGGTGTTCCTAATAATCCTTTAGGTGAGTGTATAATAAAATAATATTAATTAATAATATTACTATAATATATACATTATATTATTTTTTGTTATATTTATTTTGTTTTGATTGCTTGCACTCTCAGATTTCATCAAAAAGATCTTCATTTGTGTTTCGAAGATGAACGAAAGTCTTCTTGGAATGACATGACATGACAAATTGTTTCAGTTTTAGGTGGACTATCCCTTTCATAATCGGTGTGACATTTGGGACAGGGCCATTGCTATTTAGTTGCTAGGGTGGTTGCTAAGTGATTGTTAGTTGCCTGAGTTCCCTCCTTAAATGTAATGATGTAAATGACATATCCCACACCTGAAAGCTAATGACAGTTTTTGAGACACAAGCAGTGTATTTGGTCTTTTTCTCAGTACCTTTTTTAGCCGGCGGGTTGGGACTGGCTCCAGGTGTGCTGGGTCTTGCGTCAGATTTGATTGGTTCTGTTTTTGAGGGAGGGTCTGTTATAAAGGAGGAGTCTGTGACCGTTGTGTCGTCAGCTTTCAGGATCTCACTATCCAGCTCATTCTCATTCTGAAGCGTGCCACTCGTCTCTGGAGGAGATGTGAGAACTAAGAGGAAGAGAAAAAGAATAAAACAGAATTAGTTCTATAGCACATAAAAAAAGAAAACTGGACACACTTTCAGCAAATCTTTACCTGGCATCATACAGTCTGAGTACAAGAACTTTAGCAAAAAAAAGGAATTAAAACTAGAATAATGGTTTAAAAATAAACCAAAGAGTTACCAGGTTAACAATAGTTTCCACCAAAATACTATACGGGTCATCTGGAACTAGCCATCAATATCATAATTTATTAACTTTGCAACATCGACACTATTATTGAACTGGATTGAATTTAATAACGACACTGCTTTATAACTGAACTGAATTTGATTTATAATTGATGAACAACAATGAGCTGAATAATGGCGCTATTGTCTTCTGTAGAGCTGAATCTAAAGTTGTTTCATAATCAAATTTTGCAATATTAACAGTTATTTTCCTGTTTATTACTGTGAAGCTGCTTTGAAACAATCAGTATTGTATGTGGTGGAAAATAATTATATTTTTGCAAATTTACTAAAGCTTTTTGTTAATGCTTTGAAATAAATACATAAGTAAATAAACAAACAAACAAATAAATTAATGCTTCTGTGTGTTGCTAGGGTATTCTAGGTGTTTGATAGAATTTACAGATGGTTTCTAGGTGGTTTCTTACTTGCCAAGTCAAAAAAAGCCCTCCCTAATATTTTGGTCTCTTGTGTCCCTCCTTAAATCTCTACGGGATGTTGTTACCTATTACATCATCTGCAAACTGTGCAAAACACTATATATATGCAGATACTGAAACTATGGTTACCATCGTCAGTTTCTGCATAGGATATATAATAATTCCCTGACAACTACAGCACCATTTTAAGGGCTTGTGTGTATCAACACAGAATCTGCAGGAATGTTAATACAGTATTTCGTATGTGTCCAGCATGCAGTATCAGATTTTCACCTAGATTCACTCTGCAGAAATGATCTCTGCTTTCTCGCTAACAAAACACTTCAACCCTATTAACATGGCATTAGCATCCTGTTCACACTTTACTCACACGTAAAATACGTTAAAGACGGCATGTGATCTCCCTCCCGCAGGATTTTCACATGAGAAACACCGCAGAGAATCATTAGCCTCTTGTGTATCTCTTTTCTCTGAATATAAAGGTGTGGATGAGGCCTGGAGGAATCACTCGCTAGACTAATGTCAATATCAGCATTATAAACATGCACTAGTGAAGCCATTTCATAGGGTCTTTAACCACTAGGCTACACCTTTCAACTTAGTGCTTTAATTAGTTTAATGCAAGTCTTAAACTCTCCCCCATCCACAACATAATGGATTTAGTGGCTTCTGAAGGATTAACTGAATGCTATACTGTAAAAAATCCATGACTGCAGCCCTTCAAATGAGTTTAGATAATTGTGGCATGAATCTAATTAAATAACGGGATCAGTAGTGACCGCTCATTTAACAGCTGACTAAATATGTTTATTCTCTTCATATCAGATGCAGAAAAGAGCTTCAGACAGCAGGAAGACCCTCTGGAGAGGCAATTTGAAGGGAAATTAAAGAGCCGGTGGTCTCAAGTCAACAGCTTCATCTCAGTTCATCTCAGACATTAGTCTGCTATCAGTTTCAAACAGACAGTTTATCTAGCAAAAAGTAATTTTCATCTGTAACACGGCTGAGTGATGGGTACATGAAGAAACCATTTGAAAATGAAGAAACCATTTGAAAATGCATCAAATGCTTCTATATCATGATCAGTATTGGGGGTAGCGCATTGTAAGTACTTATACTACGGGGCTGTTGAATGCTTGAATCTAATTGGTTGGCGAACGTTCTAAGGTGTGCAATTATTTTCAGGGAAACGCATAGCAAAAGTAGTTCCAGGCAGGTTTTGACCCCATTACAGTTCCATATCACTTCTCCAAATGATTTCAGTTATTTCAAATGTCTTTATAGCCGACAACAGCAAAAGAACAAAAACCACAACAACACTGACCAAGCAAAGAAATATAGTAAACAACAGGATAAAAATGACAAATTATTTCCATGTTTTTGCCACAAAATTACGTTTTATTATGTACGAAAAGCACATACTCTTTCTCCCGCTCTCTCTGCTCTCACTTAAAAGCACACACATACAGGACACACACTCAGAAACGTGTTGTCATCACAATTTTATCAGTAAAATAGTTTAGTAACTAAACGGCTACATGACATTTCTCACTAGCGAGGTAATTAAGGCGCTGTTCTTACGGTTTCGTATACGTAGGCGCTGCTGCCCAAGACACTGTTGAAAGAGACGCACACGGACTGACTGAGGTAATTCACATGTGCTCGCTCTCTCTCTCTAGTAACTAATATAACTGCATTAGTCTGCTATCAGTGGCTCAAGCCTCCGTTACTAGCTCTAAAATTACATTTTGGAATTAGCAGGCTTGGGTTTAGATGCGTAAGAAATTAGTCCTACACACAAGAGCGTTTTAAGGTCAAAACCTTACAAATGTCTTGAAATAAATCATCTGAACAATGTTCTGAGGTGTGGTAACCGTAGTTTAAACGGAATAATTGACTCCGGGCCATTGAATTATTAGAAAAATTATGCACCGCTTCGCCCCGTGACCACAATACCTCGGGTGTACATTATTTTTCTAATAATTCAACCTCCAGGAATCAATTATTCCTTACGTAATCATATACAAGTACGTAAGTGAGCGTATAAGTATGTAAGTGAGTTACATAATAAGTTTACTTTTAACTAGTAAAGTAACGCATAACTTTTAAATTTACGACAAAAAAAAACTTTAAAACTTTCAAATACGTAACACAAGTTACTTTGTTTTCCCATTTATTGAACTAACAGCTCTCCTGTCCCCATGTTGAGAGAAATCAGGAGTAAGTGCAGAGGCATTGGGTGAACATGATGGTTATTGTAGTTCTAGACAAAATCCGAAGCTGTATCCCAATTTGCATACTATATGTCCAAAATAGTATTCAAAATAAGAATTAGTGTGTCCCAAATTGTAGTATGTTGAAATGAGTATTCCAAAGTTTTTCCGGTTAAAATCCAAAGTGCAGATCCGTGCATACTCTAACAGCTAATACTGCCCACAACCCATTGCGAGTTGGACGAGGATTCAATTAGAACTACAAACACAAACAAAACGTTAAAAAACTACGAACATGGCGGATGCGTGAGTCCTGCGGTTAAGTAGAGAGGTTTAGGTAAAGGAGTTTGAGTGATTAATAATCAGTATCTATCCCGACAAAAAGGTATCTATTCAATGTTATTCACATTATATTTCATCTGCAACAGCATTGTGATTTTTTGTAAAGATACATTTGTCGTTAACTTTTAAATGCATCATTATGCAAATTGAAAACACTGACAGATCAACGTGCTACAACATTCAATTGAATGTAGAGGATTTTAACTGTGACAAGATGATTGACAGGGCAGTTTAAACAGTGAAAGAATACATGTAACTAACTGTCTGTTAAAGACGCAATTATAACGAAGAAGAATGTCCCAAAGCTTGCCTTCTTTATTGCTACACACTCAATAGTATGTACTTTTTCTTCACAAAAACAGTACATACTTTAGGGCATATTATAATTAGGCAAATGTGGATGCACACCAAAATTATAGCTTATATCAGAGTTTCTCATGAGGAAGAACTGCAAGTAGCAAGTAGGACCATTTTTGTGACAATGGATATTGGATATCCTGGTTTGAAAACACTGAATACCAGAACTGATAAGGAAAAATGCATTAATAAAATAACTTGAAAGATATGCAAAATCAAAATTAACTACATGAAAAAATGTATTGCAGTTGGAGCCGATAGCCTCATGGCCAGCACTCAGACAAGCTTCGGGCGTCCCAAGTTCGAGTCCTGGCTTGTGGACCTTTCCTGATCCTGTCCTCCTCTCTCTCCCACTTTGCTTCCTGTCCTATCCCCAAAACACAAAAAAATGTACTGCAAAAGACATTTGTTAAATAACTACTTAAAAACTGACCGTTGACCTTGTGTCAATCATATCTATTGTGTCACACCAAGTCCAAAATCATTATTTAAATGTTAAACAGTTGACTAGCATCTTGACCTCTGGCCTCAGGGGGTAAACATGAGGTCAGCGTGGGTCTAAACATCCTGTTTTGATTAGAGGACACGTCTGTGTTTCTCCAGTTGTTTCTGAGGTCGATGAGGTTTCAGTCTTTGATTGTGCAGCTGTCGTCTTCTTAGGGCAGACCTCATGACAGTAAGACAAAAAGCTTGACTGCCTACAGAAGCAACTGCTGTTTAGAAGTGGAAAGAGACAATCGCTGAGCTTTGCTACTGTAAATAACTCAAGAGTATAACATATGCCAGAAAATAATGTGCACTATTAGCCAATTCGACTCCTTACAAACATTTAGCCACACATCAAAGTCCAATGATAAGCGCCAGCTTCCCCTCTGTGCTCTTTTTAGAGGGAGTCAGGTTCCCATGTTCAGTCTGTAAAGGTTAGCAGCAGGGCAATGTCTCACCAACGAGACCAAGGGGACAAACTGTCTGCGTTGACAAAGAAACGCCATCTGTCCCAGGAAAGACACAGAAAGTGTGCCATTTTTCTTCAGCTTGGAAACAGATACGCTCACACTAATCAGATGCTAAATTACTCTAATTTGGAGATGGAATTAATTAGTACTTCACAGAAGCAATTAGACTGGTACATAAAGCATGTTAGATGTGAGATACCATAAGCAGACACTGATTTGTAATCAGAACAACACAACAAATTTAGGACGGAAATTTAATGTATCAGGAAATCTTTCAGGACGCCCACAAAGTCAAAAGTTCAAATCTACCTCATTAAAACAAGTGCAGCCTTTTTAGTTATAATTTCCACTGATACGTTAAGACCTGCTGGACTTCCACAGAATGAGTGCAATTACCTACCATGTTTAAAAAACACAAAAAATAGGTAACATGGGGGACTTGAAGTCATTTTGAGGGGCAGAACAGTCTTCTTTTACACTGTTAGTTAGGGCTGCATGATTAACTGAAATAAATATCAAATATATTTTAAAAAAAACTGAAATGCTTTAGGGCTCCCTGTGGTTTACCACCAAAATAAAAGCTAAATGGTTTCATGTTTGAAGAAATTTAAACAGCCATAAATATTATTACTGTAATTTTGCAGTTTTACTGTAAAATAAAATGATCATCATTATATATTTTTTTCGGAAATACATGTTTTTTATTTTACAGTTAAAATTACAATAGTAATATTTCTTATTTTGTTTAGTATTTTTATTTAGTAATAATAATAATAATAATAATAATAATAATACAGTTAATTAATGAATCATATTAAAATATAATCACAAAAATTGGGCCAAATTGTGCAGCCCTGTATAAGCCAAAAAAAATTAAATCACAATTTTTATCAGAAAAAAAAACTAAATTGATTCTACTTTTAGGGAAACTAAGTGAGAAGTTTCATTTCCCCCTTTGATTTGTCTTGGTGGCTCAGTGATCTTAAAAACAGGTTATCAGAATCAGAATATACAGTGGGAAATAATTTTGACTGGGATTTGATTGGATAGTAAAAGTTAAAGGTAAAGGGGGTATGATATTATGTAAAAAAAAAAAAAAAAAATTTAATTAATGAAAGACAGTTGAATTATTGAAAACGTATTAATGCACAACCTGAGGTGGTAATGCCAGTTCAACAGCACTGTGGTATGGTTCATCTTGTCTTATTCACCCATCAACAGGAACAAATACGAAACCTCCCAAGATGCACTAGGGGAAAATGTAGAAAAGAGGTTGATACCAAAGCTTTGTGAGCTTGAAAGAGAAAGAAAAGCATTGCATGTGATCCAGGGATGAGACAATGTTTGGGCAGAGGGACAAAGAGATAAAACAGCAGTAAAACCCGAGACTAAAGCATACAAAGGGTTTAGGACATTTCTGGGCAGATCATCTGAGACGCAGCAAAGGAAAACCGCACTACAGTGACGAGAGGTCTGGCATTTGTGGCAAAAAAGAGAAAGATCTCTTTGACCTGACAGGCTGTGTTGCAGTACATTTGGTGTTTCAGAGAAAAGGCCACGAGGAGGAATCTTCATCCTGATAGTCTGATTCACGCAAGCAGTCCTATAGTCACAGCAGGGGGCATCGCTGCTTCAGCAGATCTGACCGCAGTGAGCTAAACACGCAGACACCTGCGCTTGAGTATAAAAGTTCACGTGACGGGCAGACACTGATCTGTCAGGTCCACTGCAGCCAGCTCGAGTTTCACCTCTAGCTCACAGTAAAAATAGACCCCACAATCTCTCATCAGCCATAAAAGGAGCTGAAACTCTTTAAAAATATTAAAAATATATAGTAGACAAGAAATGCAATGATAGAAAACTATCTCTTTTCATGCTAAACTCACCATCATGATAGGGTGTTGTGGGTGGTTGCCAGGGTGTTGCTATGCAGTTGCTAAGTTGTTGCTAAAGGGGTTTGGAATGTTGCTATGGGTAGGTGTCAAAGTTATTATTGTTAACTATAAAACTATCAAAACATTTTTGTTAATTTAAAGGTGCAGTGTGTAATATTTATGAGGCTCTATTGACAGAAATCCAATATAATATACATAACTATATTTTCAGTGGTGTATAAAGACCTTACATAATGAACCGTTATGTTTTTATAACCTAAGAATGAGCCATTTCTATCTCCATACACCGCGGGTCCCCTTACAGTGAAGTCACCGTTTTGCGCCGCCATGTTTCTATAGTAGCCCTAAACGGACAAACTGCTCTACAGAGCGCTAGCTACTCTCTGCTGTCTTAGACAGCAACATCTTTGTCCTGTGTCGGCCACCATAGCTTCTCTATGTGCTTCGAAAGGAAGGGGTGAGCGGTGGGCAGATGCAATTCACAACCTCACCACTAGATGCCGCTAAAATTTACACACTGCATCTTTAAATAAAGATAAAATAAAATGAAAATATAAGATGGAAAATATTAAACTGAACAAAAATTAAGTTGAAGCACTAAAAAAATACTGTGGAAATAAATACTGACGCTGAGCTGAAATGAAAATAAGAGCTAAAATAAAATTTTGTTTAAATAATTAAACCATAATAGTAATTAAAAAAAACAAATAAAAATGACAAAAGCACATAACAAAATTACTACAAATTACACTAAAATTAAAACAAATTTTTTTTTATGCATTCATCCACCAGCTAAAAAGTCTGAGAAATAAAAGCAGACGTTACCTAAACAGGCACCACAAAATATGGCCCTATAAATACAACAGAAATATGGCATCTGAGCAAAAGTCACATGCATAGGACACTGTTTTGGTCTCTATTGGAAAACCTGTTTTCAAATTAAAGGGGTACTTCACTGCTGGCAAAAAAATTTGGCTGCCTGCCTATACAGTAGAAAAAAACTACATTTTTGAAATCAGTGCAACCTGATGTTGTTGTCTTCCCTTTTGCCAAATAGGTAAACAAAACTTCAATCCATTTGCCCTCCAATTAATCTCACTCCTATCTAGAGGAATGAATCGACACATTAACGAGATCCTACTTGTGTTTTTTACTTTCCTACATTTGGTTATCTCTGAAAACCCTGATGTGCTTTAAATACACATCTGTAAATGCACACCGTTCTGTGTTTTTTGCACTAGTATGAAGGGCTTTTCAGACACAATGGTGTGAAGTGGGTCAGCGGCCCGTCCACAGCAGAGGGAAGAGCACAAGGCTCAGTGGATCTGGGTCAGTCGGACCTCAGGCATGTGTGGCATGCGTCTCTACTGTCTGTGTGGATGGCAACAGAACACAACATCGCACAGGGCGCCTGTGTTCTGCACACACAGGCACTTGACCGTCACAGAGCAGCGGCGGAGCTAAACAAGGACAGAGAGACTGAGAGAATATTTCTTCTACTGTTTACACTTGAAAATGCCACAAATACTTTACTGCTAATAATTTAATTGTAAGTGTCCTGCAGCTGATAAACTTCATTTTAGTCTTTCCACATGGATCATTCTCAGGAAATAATGTCATTTTTACCTATTTGCCTTAAAGGAGTAGTTCACTTTAAAATGAAAATTTCCATTATGATTTACTCACCCTCAATCCTAGGTGTATATGACTTTCTTCTTTCTGATGAACACAATCAGAGTTATATTAATACATATCCTGACGCTTCCAAGCTTTATAATGGCAGTGTCGGGGTCCGTTGAGTTTTAATATAACGCTGATTGTGTTCATCAGAAAGAAGAAAGTCATATTCACCAAGTAATTTTCATTTTAAAGTGAACTAATTCTTTAATGCTGATCTAATTAATAAGATGCTGAAGTCACAATATTTGATAAATTTACTGATTAGATGCAAATAAATGAATAAATAAAGTTCAACAGTTCAACTGTGAAGGAAAAAGAGCTATTGATCATTTTTACAGATTGGCACAAAGGACAAAAATATTGACTGAAAAATGTGATAATATTTGCTAGGCTATATTATTAACCATTTCGCATGACCTTCAGCCACGTATGTAAGCATGTTTGAAGACAAAAATGTTATATACTAGTGTTTGATGTTTTTTTCTTCTTCTAAGAAATTAATACTTTTACTCAGAATGGATGCATAGAACAAAAACGTGACATTAAAGACATTAATTATGCGACAAAAGATTTCTATTTCAAATAAATGCTGTTCATTTGAACTTTCTATTCATCAAAGAATCCTGAAAATATGTACTGTTTTTAACATTGATAATCAGAAATGTTAAATAATAAAATTATTATTATTTATTAATACGTTGTTAGCTAAGTAACTGTGTGATTTGTATATGTACTTCTCTGAAATCCATAACTTGGACACAGTCTCCTCTGTTAACAAATCACTCTAAATTGTAATGTAGACGTATGTTTTTTCTGTAAAGCTGCTTTGAAATGATATGTATTGTGAAAAATGCTATACAAACAAATGTGAATTGAATTGAAGTTTCTTGAGCAGCAAATCATCACATAGACTGGAGTAATGATGCTGAAAATTCAGCTTTGCATCACAGGAATAAATTATATTTGAAAATATATTCAAATAGAAAACAGCTATTTTAAAGTGTAATAATATTTCAGAATATTACTGCTTTTACTGTATTTTGATCAAATAAATGCAATCTTGGTGAGCAGAAAAGACTTTCAAATATAGACTTTTTTATAATAACAAAAAGGCACACAAAGTGATACTACCAGAATTTGCTCCATTATCTATTCAAATTATGAGCTTAAATAATATAACAGAATACTAAGAATTCTCTGGTAAATGTTTAAGAAGTATTTATGAATAATCTTCCTGAAAATATCAGGAACAAATAGTATCATTTCCTGAGAACGACCCAGTTATACTTCTGATACAGTAGGAATAAACAACAGAAACTGTGTATTTCACACTGAAATACTGAAAGATCTCAGCGTTTCAGTAGCCCTGATACAAAAACAGACCGTCTACTTTAAAATACAGAAAAAACTTTGCAGTAAATCACTGCTACATAAACCATAACACCTGTTTCTACATGTCTAATACTGAACATCTGTATTGTTCTATGGTCTTTGTCATGTGACGTGGCTAAGCACAACATTTAACATAACTTTAAAAGCAATGCAAGTAAAAACATTCACAGCGCTAGAAATACAAAACAGAACAATGAACAGCAACAGAATTACATGTTTCTTTTGGGGCTCTTCTGAAGTATCCAGTGGAGTGGCAACAATCTGTCCCGCAGATCAACATGCCGGATAAACTGGGTTAGCCACATCTGCATTGACACACACACACACACACACACAAAGTATGCCAGTGAAGTGCTGGAATCATCCAAACACCATTAATATTTTAACATCTCTCCACATTTCTCCCCCTCAATGAAGTCAGACACTTGCACAAATGGAAACTCAGAAACAGCCTATATATTGATATATAACTGTGAGACTGTAGGGCAAAACTGACTTCACTACTAAAAGCTGTTCTTCAAACTAGACAGCTCATGGCACAAAAAAAATGTATTCTCAATCCAACAACAAGAACCACACAGCCTGAACGGTTGCCCCGATTACAGACACAACAAACAGAACAACGGCAAGTGTTTTAAACCACGGTACCCGTAAGCGTTATATTGCATCATTTGCTAATTGGTCTCCTACTGAGACGCTTTAGGCTCGTTTGGTGTGTGATTATCGAGATCAATCATCTGGAAATAACTAACATCAATAAACACTTCACTCATTCAGGGCACAATGAAATTCAACAGACATTGTATTTTATATTGTTGCCGTTTTTTTAGCAAACGTCCAAAAGCCTCTGACCTCAGATGAGTAAAAATAAGATAAGCCTCTTTAAGGGATTTTTATCTGTCTATATTAAAGCTGCCCATAAGTGGTTTGATGAAAAGAGCATCCAAATGTATATGCATGCTTAAACTGTGTGTGTATATGTGTGTGGACGTGCACAGTGATTTTGTTTACATGTGCAGTGACCCACATCTCTCCGTCCGCATGTTTTGGCAGCTGCCTTCAGCAGCATAGCCACGAAATGTCAACGGGAAATCAAATTAATGTTTTTACTTTCTTAATACATGTTTCTAACTCACTGCTTGTTTAAATATGCATTTGGCAGACACTTTTATCCAAAGCAACTTACAGTGCATTTAAGCAATACATTTAATTCATGCATTACATGGGAATCAAACCCATAAACTTAGCATGTGCCATGATCCATTGTTTGAGCTACAGGAAGGTTACATACACAATTTATCAGTGCATGTTATCAAACAGGATAAAGTTGTTTGTCTAATCTTGTAAGTGCAACATAATACAAAATATTAGGGGTGTAACAATATATATCGTGTCACAATATATCACAATACAAAAATGCAACAATATTGTGGATAATGACAATATGTATTGTGAATAGGAAAAAATGCAAGGAGTTTTAGTGTCAGAACTACATTAAACTACTATTGTATATAATGACGAATATGTATATTGTATAATAATGCAATGAGGGAATATTTGTGGGTCCTGATAATGCCAAATGTCTTATGTTACCAGTAAAAAGTGGACTACATTATGTTAAATATATCTAGTCAGTGACAGAGTGCAAGCATATTGTTCTAAAATAATTTTAAAAATGTATTTTCAGCTTCAGAATCATTAATATTTTTATTCTGGTGTCACCATAGTCCTGTGCATTGGGTTACCAGCATAAATGTCCAAGCCTATTCATTTCCACCCCCAATGTAATACCAAAATTTAGCATTTTAATGAACAGTACATTTTTTGTTAACCTTTTACCATATGTCTTGATGTTTTGCAATAATATCGTATCATGAATTCAGTATTGTGATATGTATCAAATCGTGACATGAATGTATCGTTACACCCCTAGAAAAAATACACTATTAGGTAAACCTTCACTAAAATTCTAAGTGTATTTCTGTGAGAAAAAAATCCCATTTGCAAGGGTTCAGAATCATGTTAAAGAGCTGTGCACATAACAGCATTTATGTCCAGGTCCACACAAAACCAATGTCTGCAGAATTCCACCAAAAATTAAACAAATTTCCTCAGAATATTTTGGCTAATTCAATGTTTTCTGCTAACAATAAGAGTGCAGTAATCTTAGCTCTGTCCAACCCATGTCACGGCCTGCACTGTGGTCGCTTAACCAGGTCATAATGATAAAGATAAGGAAACCAAAAAAAAGCAATGATTTTAAAAGGATTGAAAACAATCCGTTCTGAAAGGTGTCATGGGACCACAACCCACTGAGGAGTAATATTTGACAAAAAAAAATAAAATATTGTGAATACTGTTACCAAGCTGAATTTTCAGCATCATTACTCCAGTCTTTAGTGTCACATGATCCTAATATGCGTATTTGCTGCTCAAGACACATTTCTTATTATTATTATTAGTGTTAAAAATAGTTGTGCTGCTTCATATTTTTGTGGAAACCATGATACATTATTTGACGATTTTTTGATAAATAGAAAGCTCAAAATAACAGCATTTATTTAAAAGTAATCTTTTGTAACATTATAAATGTCTTTACTGACATGATCAATTTAATGCATCTTTACTGAATAAAAGTATACATTTTTTTGTCTAAACTTTTGAACAGAATATTGTATTTAAAAAGTTAATTTGAAAAAAATATGTATAATTTACATTTTAATGATAATAAAAATAAATGCATAATTAAAATACATAAACAGAAGAGGTGAAATTAATATTATTATGTGATACTAGCTTTATACAAGCTTTTTTTTTTACTGCAGAATTTGCCCTACGACAAAATTTATGTTACACAAAATTTGTCCCAGAGAGCAAAATCGTGCCCCAAAATACACAAAATACACCCCAAAAATGTGGAAACGTATGACAGGGGTGTAGAGAAGGTATATTTGGGAATATCTGTGTCATTTCTAGCCATCTCTGTGTGCACTGAAGCAGAAGAGGACAGATATAAATATGTAAAACAGAGCAAACTGATGCTGCCTGTCATAAGAGCTGATCCTGGCAGAAGTGTCAGGAGTGAAGGCTCTCTGGCCCTGGTATTAATATGCGTTTTGGTCGATCGGTTCACAAGTAGACGAGGCAGACACGTACCCGTTTACACCTGGTGTTTTAAAATGTCTCTTTTGTCCATTTTCAACCACTTGTGTCCTGATTTCTTCGAGGGGAGGGACTATGGGTGGGTAAATGCATGGGTTTTTTCAGATCTTTTGATCTAATGGACAAAATAAGCTTGAGCAATTTACATATGAACACGACCGAAGACGACAGAAAAACATACAGAAAGCAGCATTCGTTTCTGCTCTGAATGCGGTAAATGTGTGTGAAATAATGGTGAAAGAACATTGTGCTTGGTAAGTTTTTTGTCTTCAAACCAAATTTGGGTCTTCAGTCGAAGTTTAAATCCCGTTTAGCTAGCGTGCTTTCTATAATGTTTACGCGTTAAGTCAGTAGGCGGAGAGTAGTCTTTTGTGGCTTTCCGAAAACATTGGACCACATGAACGTTTACACTAAGAAATAATAAATGTTGATACCGTTGAAATTCTGCAGCAGAGCGATGACATCTCAGATCATTGCCTAGTATCATGTATACTTACTTTAGCTAAGGCTGCAAAGCCGTCCCCTCGCTTCAAATATGGCAGGACTATCACTGCTGCTACTAAAGATTGCTTTGCAAATAATCTTCCTCATCAGTTTCATCTCCTCAGCATCCCAGATAGCCTAGAGGAACTCGATGTTGCAACAGAAACTACTGACTCTCTCTTTTCCAGCATAATATGATAATATTAGGAAAAAAATTATAACCATGCAGCCGTCTACTACTGTATCACATCAGACACATCATTGTAGTGTCACTGAGGAAAAATTACACTCATTCACTGCCATAGGAGAAGAAGAATTAGCTAAACACATTAAATCATCAAAATCAACAACATGTATTCTTGACCCTATACCGACTAAACTACTAAAAGAGATGCTTCCAGAGGTCATAGATCCTCTTCCTAATATCATTAATTCATCCTTGACATTAGGATATGTACCGAAAACTTTTAAGTTGGCTATTATTAAACCACCTCACAATTATGCTCCTTTTTAGAAAGAAATGGTATCTGTGAGGATTTCCAGTCAGGATTTAGACCGTATCATAGTACTGAGACTGCTCTCATCAGAGTTACAAATGATTTACTCTTATCATCCGATCGTGGTTCTATCTCGCTATTAATGTTACTCGATCTTAGTGCTGCATTCGACACTAACGACCACAACATTCTTTTGAATAGACTCGAAAATGATGTTGGCATTAGTGGAATTGCATTGGCATGGTTTAAATCATACTTATCTGACCATTATCAGTTTGTAGCAGTAAATGAAGAGATGTCACACCGATCACAAGTTCAATATCGAGTACTGCAGGGCTCAATGCTAGGACCGTTGCTTTTCACCCTTTACATGCTACCACTGGGAGATATCATTAGGAAGCAAGGCGTTAGTTTTCATTGTTATGCTGGCGATACTCAGCTCTATATTTCTTCATGCCCCCTGACGAAACTTACAGATTCACAAGATTAACGGAATGCATAGCTGATATAAAAAATTGGATGACTAGTCATTTCCTGCAACTGAATTTTTAATTATTGGACAAAAAAACTCCACATGTAGTAACCTAGAATACTGTCTAACACTTGATGACTGCTCTGTCAAGTCCTCGTCGTCAGTTAGTAACCTGGGTGTGCTCTTTGACACCAATCTCTTTTTTTAAAAAGCCACGTTTCTAGCATCTGTAAAACTGCATTCTACCATCTTAAAAATATATCTAAATTACGACATATGCTTTCAATGCAAAATGCTGAAAAGTTAGTTCATGCGTTCATGACCTCAAGGCTAGATTATTGTAATGTTCTACTGGGTGGTTGCCCTGCTAGCTTAATAAACAAACTGCAGCTGGTCCAAAATGCAGAAGCTCGAGTTCTTACTAAAACCAGGAAGTATGACCATATTAGCCCGGTTCTATCAACACTGCACTGGCTCCCTATTAAACATTGCATACATTTTAAAATCCTGCTTATTACTTACAAAGCACCAAATGGTTTAGCTCCCCAGTACTTGAGCGAGCTCTTAATGCATTAAACTCCATCACGTCTATTGTGGTCTCAAAATTCTGGCCAGTTGATAATACCTAGAATATCAAAATCAACTGCACGCGGTCGATCCTTATCCTATTTAGCACCTAAACTTTGGAACAGCCTTCCTAGCATTGTTTGGGAAGCAGACACACTTTGTCAGTTTAAATCTAGACTAAAAACACATCTCTTTACTATAGCATACACATAAAACATTTTTAATTTATATTATTCGAATCAATTAAATGATTGTTAGGCTGCATTAACAAGGTCAGCCGGAACCGGGAACACTTCCTATAACACCAGATGTACTTGTTACATCATAAAAAGAATGGCATCTACGTTAATGTTAGTCTCTCTGTTTATCCCGAGGTTTACTGCAGTCAGCCGGATCCGGGCCGTATCCAGATCAGATGGTGGACCTGCGCCCAGACATGACCAACGCATCCCTGAAATGTCTGCAGAGACCGTGTCAATTAGACTCCCCCCTGAAACTGCCTCACCGACACGGCATCCTCATAAACCCGATATTTCTAATATTCCTATTTAATAATTGTTTAATCGACATGTCATCCTCAATAAACCCGACTCAGGCGTGATGTCTCCGATCTTTCGAATATTCCTATTTAATAATTGTTTAATCGACATGTCATCCTCAATAAACCCGTCTCCGGCATGATGACTCCGATCTTTCGAATATTCCGATCTAATATGACTTCTGACCTGTAAGGTTGCCAAAATAATAATCATACACTGTTTGATAATTGGCCAGAGGAGAACTGGCACCTCGAGTGAGCCTGGTTTCTCCCAAGGTTTTTTTTTCTCCATTATGCCACCTGATGGAGTTTTGGTTCCTTGCCACTGTCGCCTTTGGCTTGGCTTGCTAAATTTACAACTAAATATCCAAGTAAACCTAATTACTAAACTAAATTAACTATATCAACTAAATTATTGATCTGCCCATATTGTCACTATATGATAATTGAAATGAGCTAGATGACATCACCGTTTTCTCCAGAGCGGCTGTACAGCCGAATCAAATTCTGTTGCATTATTTTCCTGTTTAACACTGTGAAGCTGCTTTGAAACAATCTGCATTTTAAAAAAGCGCTATATAAATAAAGTTGACTTGACAAAAGCAATCCGGTCAAATGCGTTTTTGACTATCTCTGGAAGTGGTCAAAAATAGACAAACTCAAAACGTTTTAGACCCCGTTTACACCTGCACTTAGCGCCATCAACTTGTGATCCGATCAACCAAAACGCATCTTAATACCAGTGTAAACAGGGCCTCTGACATATCACAGTATAAATGGCTTTTGAAAGTCAAAATTATGAAAACCATTGAAAAGGATTGTGAATCAGATGGTTAGATCTCTTTGATTCTGTAAAACAAGAGAATGAATAAAACAAACAATACACCTTATCACCTTAAGCAAACCGCTTCAGAAACACCAAATTACTCCAGGTGCACCCTGCAATTAGAGCACTGTAAGCAGCTTTTAGAGTAACGTATCTGTTACATAAAAAGCAATTGTCTAAATGCAGCCAAACGCGGCGTGTTTAGGAGGAAATGCCCCTGTAATTCCCTGCACGCTTCTTCCATTAGGAGCCACTTGATACAAAGGTAATTTAATGGAGGACGAACAATCTGCGTCCTTGACTGAGTCTCTTCCAAGCCAAGATTAAAGCGGAAATGACACCGCCAACCCAAGCCACCATGACTCGATACTTAAAACATACAAACAGAAGATCAGGCAGCATTCTGTGAAGAGCAGCTAATATTACATTCATCATATGACCGCGTCTATAAATACCTACGGGTTTATTCAGACACACTTGTGGGAAAGTGTTAATCAGCTATCCTGCCGCGACAAGATTCATTTTGAAGGTCACCAGAAGCAGATGTGAGAACATCAGGGAAAGAACCCAAGAAATTATGAGTCATGTGACTCATTCCCAGCAGGAAACGCCTTCTGAGATCACAATGCTGCAGACTCTCTCCCACCACATCCTAATAGATGTTTCACTTAGCAATTGCATAGAGCATCTGTTTTAGATTATGTTACGACTGCTGAAACACTTTAAGGTGTGGCAATGCTGTTTCTAGATCAGTGTTATGCGGCAATAATGTTGAGCAAACGGGTACAAACGCACTTGCGCAGCTGTGGCGCTAATATTAGTAGGCCAGTCCTTTGGCCACACTGGAGCGAGACAGGCGAAGGGCGGGGTGTGTGAACACACACAAGCACATGCTAACGACTGTTTTCTCTTTCTTAAACACTCATGTCTTTCGTCAAAGCTGCACTGACGGCTACAGCTGCTGGTGAACCAATTGCGACTTTATATGTGCACCACACAAAGTTCATGCCAACAGCCTTAACATACACTAAACAACATCATCTGACACTAACACACACTGTGTTCAACATATACAAACCAGGGTCAGAAATAAACCTATTTAAATTGTTTTTCAGTGGCATTTTTTTATAACACTCTTAAAAATCTAGGTTACAAAACAGGTTTTTGCAGTGATGCGATTTAAAAAAAAATCTAAGGCTGTGTGCCCACCAAAGCGTTTTTTCTCGCGGCTAGCATATTTTTCCAATTGTTTTCAATGTGAACGCCGCGTTTTATAAAACACCAGGAGTGTGTCTATTTCACGCTGAGTGCTTGCCATTTTTTCCAGTCGCCAAGAATTAAAGAATGTTCAACTTTAGGTAAAATGAAGAGCTCATCACTATCACTTTTAACCCAGACATCCAATCACAGTGGAGGAGGGGCGGGACAAATACCACAGCGACCATCTGCCAGATTCTGCAACAGACGACAAATACAAGCACAACAATGGAACAAAATCATTGAAAACAAGAGCCAGAGCAAATACTTTACATTGATATCAACATTTTTATATTCATACGATGTGGGAAATCAGATAATAGTAACATTTCCATGGATATGTCAATTCAATAGCGAACGAAAGGAACAGAACGAGACTCAGAAATCATGTTTACGAATGAGATTATTAACATTATTGTAGTATGAAGCAGAGCAGGGCCAAGTGATGTGGGAGGGCAATGTGGCCGCTGGAGCAATTGCTAATGAGAGACGAGCGCGACACACGGCTGGAGAGCAGAGGAGCTTTTATTATGCCACAGCCGCCACTTCCACTTCTTCTGGTCAAGAGTTTGTGGGGTAACGCAGTGCTGTTGATCATATTAGATTCATTTGAGAGTGTTGAAAATTATGTACTAACGTAACTCTGTGCGTTCGCTCGGCGGCTACTATGAGACACTTGTTGCACACTGCACTACAAAATATATAACACTGTTCTAGTGGTTTTTAGATATTTTAATCCAAAAATCGTACATGTTGTGCCTTTAGTTATCACACATTACAAAATAACAATAAAAATGAATAAAACAAAAAACAGAGGAATTCACTACAGGACCATTTTAAATATTTGCATTGGCACTGTCAAGCTCTGGTTAATTTCTGACCCTGATACAATATTAAATACATTCGATATTACCACAGTTAAGGGGGTTTTAGGCATTGTGCTAATTTTTTTTTAATTGTTTTATTACAGTAAAATGCTTTTGGACATTATAATCAGAAAAATTTATAAATATTTTAAAAGTGCGACCAATTGTTTTAGAGTCTCACCAACCACATTTTGTTGATTCTACATAGAGACCACCAACCCTGAAGACAAGGCGTCAAAAAATAAACAGAGCCATTAGAGTAAACTCTAAAAGTTCACTTCAACAAAGAAAACACTATGTCAGAGGATTTATAGAGCAAAAGAAAGCTCAGAAAGCTTTGAAAAGACTTTTAAATTCTCCACTATTCTGTAGAAGTTTAGGAGATTGTTTAATGTGCTTAGAGAACTCTGAAAATCCCCTTTGGTCCGCGGGAAGGATGAAAGAAATCAAACCCATGTAATATAAGCTGAAAGTGCTGAGTAAAGTTTGCTAGAATGCCACAAGCTTAAATATAATGAAAACTATACTCTGAGCATGTAACGTTGTTTTCTAATTACAGAAAAATTAGCAGCATTTCTGCATAAATTAGCATATATAACCACCCTTTACAAACATTCTCTCAGTGCATTAACAATGAAATGCATTATTCAGAAATCATTCAAAGTTTGACCTCATTTTCAGATCTTATTGTTGGTAAACACATATTCATTCCGGTTCATTTCAAATCTTCTGTCCTTGAGGAGATCCTGTTTTCTCATGTTCTGAGTCAAAAGGAATCCACACGCCCCCGCTTACGTAAGAAGGAGACAGATTTCCACTGTTTTCCTGCCGCCAAGAAAAGTCATTGTGCAACAGTGAAGACTTGATCTAATCACACAAATGCTCACTTTGTTTATATTTCAGCTGCTGCGACAAAACAGTTTTGCCAACAAAAACGTGATCCTGACTTCCACGGCTCTGCAGACCCACACCTCATTATTGACGCAGAACTGCAGATTAAGAAGATTAATCTATAATTTCATAGTGCACTGTCAGTTTTTAAAAAATAAATGGCTCAGAGATCTGAAACATCAGTGCACACTATCATTATGAGCTTTAGGGTAAACAGAGCTCGGAGTGGAAAGAACCGCCAAATTATGGTGTTTCTTCATGTTAAAATGACTTCATCGTTTGCCTATAGCTGCTTAAGGTTATTAAGAGGTCATTGAAAGTCTGTTATTGATGTTCTAAGAGGAAAGAAGGACATCCAGGTCATCCAGATATCTAGTGTGCTTGTAGAGCCAGATGTGGCATTTCCTAAACTTCCTATGGTTACATACAAACAAAGCAGGGTTACACTTTATTTTAAGATGACGTAGTTACATTGTACTTACTCAAATAAGTACTGAGTAATATGAAAACACTATGCTACATTCCGTTCCTTTCCTTTAAAGCCTTCCTACACAATATCCAAATAAGTCTAATCATGTAACGTTACTGTTGTAATACACAGACTCCTGCCAGACTTGCACTATAATAAAAAAAGAGTTAAAAGCGCATTGGGCTGTGAAGGCGGCTTTCTGTTTGCGCACTCCAAGACGGAGCGAATCATGGACAAGTATAGTCTACTTTGGGTTCGGGTGTGCGCTTAAATGATCAAAAACACTAAAGTATACTAAAATATGTTAGATCTGAGCATTCGGTCTTAAAGCCCAAAGCCCAATAAACCAGCTGCTGTCTGTCATATACTCCCGGTTTCACAGACAAGGCTTAAGCTAGTTCCAGACTAAAATGCATGTTTGAGCTGTTTTAACATCTTTAATATCTTAAAATATGTCAGTGCCATTTTTTTGTCTCAAGATGCACACAAGTAATGTTTTTTTTCTAAGGAACATTTATATAAAAGCTACTTTAATTCCCCTAATTGAACTAAAGCCTAATCCTTAGCTCAGGGACTAAGCTCTGTCTGTGAAACCGGGCCGTAACCCTCGCATGGCGGTCAAAAATGACAGAATTTTATTTTATTTCAATGAAATGAATGCACTTTATTTTAGTTTAATAATGTTTTTGTATTTTTTTTGTAACTTAAGTTTTAAGTTTTAAATTTAAGTGCTTAAAACTTAAGCACAGACTTAAGTTTGATCTCTTTTCATAAATAAACAAAACGTAACATTTTTTGAAAATGACAGAAGAGCACCAGAGGGTTTTAATATATTAATAAAACAACAAAAGAAAACGAGAGAATCATTCACTGCTCTTCACTGAATAACTTTAGTAAATTTAATAAGAATCTACGTATATTAAATTCATACTGTGAAGACTGTGCAGTGTTTCACTTTTACATTTGATTTCTTTTTTCAATTTCTGTATATTATTTTTAGTATTGGTTATTATTAATTATTTTATTGTATTTTTATCTTTATATTGTATTTGTCCTATTGTTTGTAATTTTCTTCATTTTTTATTCTATTACCGTTTCAACTGTGATTTTTTTGACGACAGATCAAGTGTGAACAGATTCTTTGGGGGTCATTTTGGGGTTTTTATTAATGCACTGACAGGGGCCCCAGAAGTCTAGGACCGGAACTAGGGTGAGTAATTGATGACAGAATTATAATTTTTTGGGGTGAACTAACCTTTTAACCATGAAATATTGTACTAAACACTCTTGAAAAGGAATTATCTATATACTAGTGCTTTGAATAACCTAGAAACAAAAACGCTGATCTGCAGAACTTATAATGAAAAACAATATTTTATCTCCAAAGAACAATTTGCCAACACAAGAAGACAATACAGCCAAAAAATCTCATATAAAGAGGAATTTAAAGACTGAGGATATTATAATAACAATGCATTTTTGGTTGATAAGGTCTGAATGATTGCTATCTCATTAAAGTCTTGCACATTCAATCTCTGACATTAATTCATCAAATAAATAATATCAGAAAACATACATTGTCCTATATAGCACTACAATTCAAGCTGTTTCCGGGCAGATTTTATAGCTCAGATTTGATTTTCTATCATCTTGTTGCTCTTCCGCCCACATAAAACTTCAAATTCAGGCCTCTGGAAACAAACATCTCACATTCAAATGAAATCCTTCCATGCTGCTGCTTCCCTCCTCTCTCTATTCCTTCCTCCTCCCTTTCCTTTTCCGTCTTCCCACACGGTTATGACACGCAGCTCTTGCCATCCAGAAATAGAAGTCATCCCCTCTACTTGGTCTCCTTGTATATAACAACATTATGTTTGAAAACTTGTGCACAACACCGACTGCCATGATATATGCAACATAAAATCGTACAAAATGTGGTGATATGTCACAAACTCATACTCATTTTTTCCACTGAAAGCAGAAGTAAAAATTGGTTTCTTGGATCTATATTTATCATGGTTTTAAAAACATTTGGTATGATTTGGCAATTTAGATGATTTAAATACAGTTCTATGGAAGCTTTTCAGGTTATTTAAACTGTGAAGATTATTTTAAAGCATGCTTTTTTGTTATAGCAGTCTGTTGGGAAATATTTTTATGAAATTCTACGTATGAAACCTGTCGCAAGAATCCTGTGCAGTCTGCTGAGCTGGCCACTTTGGCCAGATATCGAACTTTCCAACCGTCCAAGACCTCTTGGAAAAAAAGCAGGAAATATTTAGTCATTGGCTCTGAGTGTCTCTGAGAATGAGAATATCTACGTCATGCATTACTAACACAGACAAAAGCCTTCAGCTCGAACAATAACTCCATCCCACAGGAAATAAACCTCACAAATGTTCTCATCTGGGCTTTCTCTTAAAAATAAAGACTCTTCAGTGGTTCTGCACTTTAGGCAGAAGACTTTTCTCAAGAGACATTTCGGCTGCAGTGTTCTTGAGTTGCTCTTTGGAGATTTGATGTGCCTATTCCTTGCAAGCTTAAATATATGTGGCTGAACATTTTTATTGCAAATTCTGCTGATTTAAAAACATTAACAAAATAACGTTAGCTGGCAAACATAGCTATTTTATTGAAATAGCATATATTTACGTATAAATAAAATTCTAGTAAACTACAGAATAAACCGTTTTATGATCTATAGGTTCTCATATGGCATAAGGCTCTAAAATCTTCTTGGTTCTTATTGCAAGACAGCAAAAATAAAAGTTATAACAGTATAAAATAAGCCTGTGTTCACACTTGTAGTTTCGATTAGCTTGGTTCATTTGGACCAAAAAAAACATTTAGTCCTGGTTCCGCTTAGTATTCCCATTTTACCACCGAACCTAAAGGCATAGGGATACTTTCACAACCTAAATGGTCGGCTTTTATGTATATTTCGCAACCGAACTTAAAAACAATGCTGTGTTCTGGGCTAAATGCGCTCGTTGTATGTGCGTAGCCACATATGATGGTGTTTTGACCAGCTGAGAACTCATGAAGAGCTTATAAAATGTGTAAAGGAGTCAAAACAGCGTCAGGAATCCCTCCGTCACACACAAGCTAAGATCTGCTGCAAGGAGACGCGGTTCTGATGCCTGTACTGAACTGTGATGGGCAACATTGCGGCTATGACAAGAAAAAACAGGCATTCTGGCCTTTTTAGAGTTGCTTCTTGTGACATCTTGTCCTGTTTTTGGTTCATTTACATGTCTTTGATCTGTGATGCGTTCATATTTCAGTCAAACCGCACCAGAGTTCGTTTGGAAGTGTTCACACTTATTCAAATGAACCACACTAACAGAGCAATCGCACCAGGGTTCGTTTTAAATCAAACCAAACAAGTGTGAACACACCATAAAGTCTCATCAAGTAGAAGCTATATGCAGTGTACAGAAAATGTCTTCCAGTAAGAGAGAGAGAAAACCTAATAGTCTGTGTAGAGAGAGCTATACCATCTCATCTGTGATGGGGAAACAGTGTCCCTTTGAACAAGTTCAGTCTTGAAGAGTCTTGATCTGGAGCCCAAAACACTCACTACAAAGCAATCAATGTTGCTGTACAGAGGATTCTCTGACCTGTCCTTCTCTCTCGCTCTCTCTGAGCCTCACACTGCAGGACAAAGCCTCCATCAGAGCTGATAATAATAACGCCACACTGCTGTCCCTGACTCAGACGGCCCAAGGTGTGCATGAGACATACAGCTGCCACTGATCTAGGATCAGCTTTACATTCACAGGATGTGAATAACGGATACAAAATGTGGGAGGAACCAGATCAGAACTGAATGGTCCTTTAAAAAAAAGGAATGAGGTTATTAAAGAGATACAAGAATGGGAGAATAATATTACAGTAGAGGTGCTTTACAATGTAAAATTCATCGTCATGGTGGCTAAGTTGTAGCTTACTGGCCCAGGTCAAAAATTAGGAGAATGATGACTGTTTTTTTAACACAGTCATCACATAGGAATGCATTTACACTACTGAGATTCCTCCTCTTTTGCGCATTATTATAATTTAGGGCCGTACAAGCGTACATGTGGTATGCCAGTTCAAAACAGCCTTTTTGAATTTTACATTTTGCATTTTTGAGACAGGAATGTGCTGCTCAAGCTAAGATCTTGTGAGATAATGACTAGGATGTTTCCTTAGCATAATACACTCTGATCTCATTGGTCTACCAGCAAACACACATCTGGAAGCTCTGACCTTGCCATTAAAGGTGATTTATGAGAGGACCTAAGGGATTGCATCCTATTTCAGAAGACACTTTCATTCAAAGAAGCTTACAGTGAAATATGACTAGAACCTGAGGTTAAATGCCTTGATCAAGAACACAATAGCTGTAGTTTATGAATCACACCTTATGGGATTTGAACCCTTAACTTCTGGGTTTAAAGCTCTATAATCAATATACTACAGAATCCATCCAATGCACAATTATAAACCAATTTCTCTCTTTCATGTAAAAGGAATGCATGTTATTTGACACAGACTCTATTAATAAACATGATAAAATACACATTTCTTAATCAGTATCTTTGTCTTCTTAAGATATTAGACCTAATATAATATGAATAGTATATATATATATAATGATAGATATAAGACTGTATAAACATTACATATAATAATATATGTTTCTTACCCCACTGGCAAATATCTTGTTTTAAGGGTGTTTAGATATTTTTACTGGCAAAAATAAATAATCATGATGGCAACAACGAAAACCTAAGCTTTCATTTGGTGCTGAATAATGACAGTAATAGACAGGTAGCGGGTAAACAGACGTGCGCGTGGCTGTTTTTGCGCACACCGGTACTGCGCTTAAACCTATGAAACCTCTTAACATATAAACGCACTGATGGCTTTCATGAAAATATAGTAATGATCAAATGAACAAAACGACGAATATATTGTCCGAATCACGTTAGGCATCACAAATTAACAGCGTTGACATTACACCACAAATTTTCCTCACAGAAATGCGAATAGCCGTTATCCAGGTCACGCGCAAATTAACCGCTACGTTTATCGTTTGCTCAACGAACCACTTTGACCATATTAAAAGGGTCGTGCAGAAAATAAACACTATAAAATGATAGAAATGATTCGTACGTATGAAGACTCCCCTGAAATATTCAGCGTCCTTTGACCACCCGTTCGTTTCCAGGGTTTCGTGGACATTTTGTGCTTATTTCTTAATTTCAGTTGTACATACCTTTGTCTGACAGCGTCAGTTTTTCTTCAAAACTGCTCTCTAGAGCCTTGTTCTCCATTTTGTTCATGGTTTGTAGTCAGTCATTCCATTACAGGGTCCAAAAGAGACGCGTAAAAAGAGGAACTCCCAGTTTTGAACACACCCGAACGCAGTGGCCCTTTAAATCTGATCAGTAACAAACAGTTGAGTTCAATTAAAAGAGAAAAACGATCGATGAATGATTGTATTCGCTATTCCCACTGATTTGTGTGATCTCGGCTGTGAAAACTAAAGATAGAAGAAGAGGGGGGCCCAGGTCCGGGGCCCTGCCCACCACACAGCAGCCGCTTTCCGAATACAGCCGCTCTATGCGGGACGGTCTCTGCCTGTCCACTGGACCGCACCATTGACCGGCATGGGGGACACTGACACACAGTTAGCACGTTTAAAAAGGCTACTCGTGTTTATACAGACTATTTCTGGTTTTATATGTCTCATTTACTTCAGTAACCGAAGGACAATAGTGGAGTTTTCTCAGGTGCTGTAAAGAAAAACGTAGGTTTGTAGGTTTTTTTCAGCATGGCTCCCCCTATTGGTTTCTAAAAGCTGGATCTGCGGCAGAAGGCTGGAGGTACACACACGTTCTTTAATGCGTCCCACTGGAAAGCTGAGGTGTCATTTAGAAGTCATCCAATGTACACTATGACCTGGTGGGCCTGCAAACGCAATATATTTCATTCCAAGAGTAAAAAAAAAAAAAGCATTTAGCTGAACAATTTGTCCGTAAAAATGCTTACTATTTTAATATTAAGTAGCACCTGTAAAAAAAAATATAGGCTTTGATCAATAAGGAATGACAACGTGTTTTTATATTGTTTTAATTCATCAAAATAAGTTAAGCAATTTTCCACTTTTTTGATAAGTTATACAAGATTTAACCAATTTTTTAAAGTCAGTTTAATGTCATTTAAGTTAATAACACTGATTATCTCTTCATCACAGCACCTGTGGGATATATTAGGCAGCAAGTTAACATTTTGACCTCAAAGTTGATGTGTTCGAAGCAGGAAAAATGGGCAAGCGTAAGGATTTGAGCGGGTTTGACAAGGGCCTGGTCTGCAGTGGTCAGTATCTTTCAAAACTGGTCCAAGGAAGGAACAGTGGTGAACCGGCGACAGAGTCATGTGCGGCCAAGGCTCATTGATGCACGTGGGGAGCGAATTCTGGCCCGTGTGGTCCGATCAAACAGATGAGCTACTGTAGCTCAGATTGCTCAAGAAGTTAATGCTGGCTCTGATAGAAAGGTGTCAGAATACACAGTGCATCGCAGTTTGTTGCGTATCGGGCTGCATAGCCGCAGACCAGTCAAGGTGCCCATGCTGACCCCTGTCCATCGCCGAAAGCACCAACAGTGGGCACGTGAGCATCAGAACTGACCACGGAGCAATGGAAGAAGGTGGCCTGGTCTGATGATGGTGGCTGTGTCCTCTTTCAGCAGGATAATGCGCCCTGCCACGAAGCAAAAATGGTTCAGGAATGGTTTGTGGAGCACAACGAGTTTGAGGTGTTGACTTGGCCTCCAAATTCCCCAGATCTCAAGCCAATCGAGCATCTGTGGGATGCTGAACAAACGAGTCCGATCCATGGATGCCCAACCACGCAACTTACAGGACTTAAAGGGTCTGCTTCTAACATCTTGGTGCCAGATACTACAGCACACCTTCAGGGGTCTAGTGGAGTCCATGCCTTGATGGGTCAGGGCTGTTTTGGCAGCAAAAGGGGTTGATGTTGGGGTTGATGAGGGAAAATGTTATGCTTTATCTGTGTATATATATAATAAATTCGTTTACACAAAGGCTACAGGTCAGTTTTTTATATATAGTTCTCTAAAAACAACAATGATTGCTTTTAAATTAGAAAACAAGACTGTAAAGCAGGTTGCCCATTATATCTTAAAATAACTGTAATAAATTAATATTGCATACATTTATTAACCTTATAATTTTCTTAAAAAAACATCACATTAAATTAGATTTAATTCAAACAATGTTTCTAGAACTATACAGTTAAAGACGTACTAAAGTGAACCATGTCCAAGACCCGAACTATAATAATTGATACAGCGGCAATCAAAGCAATCAAAGTTCTAAGTGAGGCCACACAAATCTGAAACTGCTGGAAATGTCATTATTACGGTTCCCACTGGATTGGGTCATGTGTAAGCCATCGCGAGTCTGCTCTTATTTAATACTTTAACTAGAGCATTTAAGAGTTGAAATCAGGCCATTATAGCAGCACGGAGTAAATCAGCCATCTGGTACCACTGATATAACCCAGCCAGCAATACCAGCACTAAACTAGTGGACCATACCTGCATTAAACCACTTACATTTGTGCCATCTACAGTTGAATCATCTACATTTCTAAAACAAAATCGGTCCAAAACAACATGCAGTGTAAAACCGATCAGAATGCAGCTAAAGCAGACAAAAATAACGCAGTCAGGCGGAGAGTTTTCTCAGACTGCTTTCAGTCCATGCTTGCGGGTATTTAGAGATAAATGTAGATCCAATCAGTCATGAGTTAAACAATTGAGATCTGTACAGTGCAGAACCCCGGGGATGTATACCCAGAGTGATGGCGCACTCATTGCATACCCTTCCTAAAATCATCTCAGTTATGTCTCGCTGCCATGGAGAACGGCACAGATGTGATAAAAGAGGCTTTGTTGAGTCAACAGGTGAGAATGCGGTCAGGTTGGTCCACTCCACACTGGAACCCCCAAACCAGAAAACAGACACAAATGTGATTCATCTTAAAAACATAAATCAGGTTTGTTTATGAGCATGCTGATGGGTTTTATATAATCTGTGCAGTGCTTTGTGAAGATTTCACATCAAAATGTGGTCTAAATGTGGTCTGCAAACAAACCTAAAAGAGAGGCAGAACTATACAGATATTAGAGAGGTTAGACATAAAATCTGATAATAATTGGAGGTATTTTGTGATCTACTCAACAACTAACATGCACAATCATCAATGATAAGAAGGGCAAATCTGATGTTGTGTCCCAAATGATATACTATACACTATGAACTTAAACTATGCACTATATAGTCTACTGTCTAGCGCAGTGGTTTTCAGACCTGTCCTGGAGGCACCTCAGCCCTGCACATTTTGTATGTCTCCCTTATCAGACACACACAATTTAGTTCTTGCAGTCTCTACTAATGAGCTGATGAGTTGAATCAGGTCTGATAAATGAGGGAGACATACGAAATGTTCAGGGCTGGAGTGCCTCCAGGACAGGTTTGAAAACTACTGATCTAGTGTATACATTTAGACAGCTAGCGCCGCACCCTCTGCTACATAAATGAAATGGTGATCATTAAAGGGATAGAGATATTTTGTCATTACTTACTCACCCTCAAGTTGTTCCAAACCTGTATAAGTTTCTTTCTTCTGTTGAACACACAAGATATTTCAAAATATATTTTTGGTAACCAGACAGTTGCCATGGACTTCCATAATAAGACAAAAAATACTATGGAAGTCAATGGGTGCCGTCAACTGTCTGGTTACCAACATTCTTTAAAATATCTTCTTTTGTGTTCAACAGAAGAAAGAAACTCTTCTGCATAGAATAGTGCATAAGTAGGTAAAATGGATTGCATCTGGAGTATAATGGAGTGTTTGGATGTGCTTTTGAAGAAGCTGTTGGCATCTCTTTTAAAAAACTTCACTGCACTTCAATCAAATGCATTTTGCATTGTTCTCAGGTGTGGCCGTCTGTCAACTACAGGGGTGGATTAAGGACTACACAGGCCCATAGGCTCAGGGATTCATATCTTCAACATTATGAAGAATGTTGGTAACGAGACAGTTGACGGTATAACCATCGGCTTCCATAAAAAATACTATGGAAGTCAACGGCTGTATGGTTACCACCTGTCTTCAAAATATCTTCTTTTGTGTTCAGCAGAAAAAGAGACTCATAGACCTTTGGAACAACTTGAGGGGTGAGTAAATGATGACAGAATTTTCATTTTTGGGTGAACTATCTCTTTAAGATGAAAACCGAACAGTTCACCTTCACCCATAAATGAAAAAAATTAATGCCAAATTGGGATATTGATTACACAAAGTTAGATACATAGCTACTACATAGCTTTTTTGGAGGTCACATTCCACTTTCATTGTGTGTAATCATCTTTTTTGTTCAACAACAAAAACCTATAGGTTCATCTTAAGGTTGAACAGATGTTTTTCATTTAAAGGTGAACTATCGTATTAAGGATTATCGTAACCCTGTTACAGCTGATCCCTCCTCAAGTGATGTACAATGACCTTTTAGAATATGTTGGTCAATGGCATGCACATCTCAAAAACAATCACATCACTTTATCAGCTAAAGTCAGTTTATGAAATCTGTATAATATGCACATAATAAAGAGAAGCTGTATCGGACAATGGTGAGGTCAGCATTTGAATATATTCACAGCTGCTGACGGGGGTGGTCCGAACAGCTGCGGGGTTTGAGATATCACCAACAGGCGACATACGGGATGGGTGGACAACATTCTGCATTTCTGCACTCTTATTACCTCAAATATTTCAACTAGATCTAGTAGTGAAAGAAGCGAAGTTCTGGAGCCATCTAAAGATCAGACAATCAGAGTCTTGAGGGTGGCTCGTTACCACCTAGCAACCACCCTAGCAACTGAACAGCATCACACTCAACATCACTCAAAACACATTAGCAACCGCATAACAATGACCTGGCAATCACCTACAACAAAATATGTAGGGAAAAACCACACAATTTCAAATTTCAGAAATAAAAATACAGCCCTAAATGCTAAATAAATAATGCAAATTCAAAACAATTAAAACACTAGGTTAGGAAGATTTATATATTCATAATTATCATTAAAAATCATCACTACCATTCAAAATTTTGGGGTCAGTAATATATATATATATATATATATATATATAAAATGCTTTTATTCATCAAGGACATATTAAATTAAGAAAAGTTACAGTAAAGAAATGTATATTCTATTAATCAAAGAAACCTGAAAAAAAATGTATCTGTGTTCAACATTGATAATAATAAGAAATGTTTCTTAAACAGCAATTCATCATATTAGAATGATTTCTGAAGGATCATGTGACACTGAAGACTGGAGGAATGATGCTGAAAATTCAGCTTTGATAAATAAAATTTTCAATTTATTAACTTAGAAAACACTTCTTTTAAATTGTAATAATATTCCACAATATTACAGTTTTTACTGTATTTTTTTCTGAAATAAATGCAGCCTTGGAGAGCATTAGAGACCTTTAAAAAAATATTACAATTCTTAGTGTATATTAGCATGTTGCAAATAATTCATTGTAAAATAATTGAATAATCTTATAAATTGTGACATCATAATCTAAAAAAGGTATTAAACAGAAAATAAACAGTCCTGATGAATCATTTTATGCATAATGTTGACCTTGTGCAGAGGTCATTCACTGATGCTACAGAGGACATTTTCAAGTCATGAGTGTCTGAAATCCCCTCATAGATTTTGGCATTGTTCAGATGAGCACAGACCTCCACACCCTCCTCTAGTCCCACAACAGCTGCTCCTACCGCTTAATACACCACTGACCCAGGATCAGCTGAAGCACATCACTCACATCATCGTGCTCACTGTCCAGTAGGTCCAGGATCAGCTGCTAATGGATCAAGGGTTTGGAGCTCAGCTGTGTCTGCTCTGACTTTCAGCTGTTCAGACGTGAGTCAGATCGAGAAAGCAGCTCTACACTTCGGGGAATGTTTTGATTCGTTCAGATCACTGCAGACATGTCTGGTAGAAGTTCAAAAGCAATGAGACATGGGCTGTGTCCGAAATCACACACTCTCTCTTGAGTAGGTACTTATTTTGAATAAGTAACTACTTCACAACCGCTAAAAAAGTATGTTTTATATAGTATGAATGTGTGTAGTATGAATGTAATCTGGACGTACTACATCCGCCATGTTGTCTTCATCATGTGACCTACCAGCGTCAGTTGTGTCGCTTTACCTCCATTCACAAATCCTCTCCTGTGGCCTCATGGGATAGTAAAGTGTCCATCGTATACACACTTCAGAATCTCGCCGGAAGTAGTAGGTCATCCGGTTACTTTTTTTGCCTACTCTGAGTACTGTGAATTCGGACATACTTCTTTTGTTGCACACTGTATGTGATTTTGGATGCTAAATCCTTAACCTGTTATACTCATGTATATGTCTCTTCATAGCAAGAATTTGATATAAAAATTCTAAATAAGAAATAATCTTACTGGGGCTGACATTTAATGAAATAAAGATCACAAAAATACCTCAAATCTATAAGTAAATTCTTTACTAAAACGTATTCAACAGTTTGTTTAAGCAGGTATCCACATTTTTGCAGGATTATACAAGAACGATGTCTTTGAAAGGACTGTGGGTTCATAGAAACCTGGAGGAGGAAATTTAGGATATTCAGAACATAGTTACATAAACATGAGTTTAAACTTCTTAAAGGAGTAGTTCACTTCAGAATGAAAATGTCCTGATAATTTACTCACCCCCATGTCATCCAAGATGTTCATGTCTTTCTTTCTTCAGTCAAAAGAAATGACGTTTTTTGAGGAAAACATTCCAGGATTTTGCAGGACGGGTTGAAGGTCCAACTTGCAGTTTCAATGCAGCTTCAAAGGGCTCTACACGATCCCAGCGAGGAATAAGAGTCTTATCTAGTGAAGTGAACGGTCATTTTCTAAAAAATAAAAGAAAAATGATATACTTTTTAACCACATGTAATGCGCTAGGCATTACATTGTCACTTTGGAAAGGTCAAAAAGCGAGGGTTGGGTGAAAAACATTTCCAATGTGACTGCGTAATGCAAGGCACATCGCAGAGAGTGCTAGTCGAGCATTTGTGGTTATTTCCTTTTTATTATTTTTAGAAAGTGACCGATGGTTTCGCTAGATAAGACCCTTCTTCCTCATCTAGGATCGTGTAGAGCTCTTTGAAGCTGCATTGAAACTGCAGTTCGGACCTTCAATCCATTGGACCCCATTGAAGTCCACTATATGGAAAAATCCTGGAATGTTTTCCTCAAAAACATTAATTTATTTTCGACTGAAGAAAGAAAAAAAAGACATGAACATCTTGGATGACATGGGGGTGATCACGTACATTATCAGGAAATTTTAATTCTGAAGTAAACTACTCCTTTAGGGCCAGGACACACCAAGCCGATGATCAGCAATGTTGGGTCAGACGTTGGTCAGCTTAGTTTTTCCGGTGTATACCGACTCGTTGACTCTAGTCGGACGCGGTCTGGGTTTTTTGGGCTGATTCAGCATGTTGAATCGGCGTTGGGCCGACAGTGAGAGAGAGAACTCTGATTGGCTGTTCGAGTGCACGAGAATGAAAGCGAGCAAAGAAGTCAAGGCGGTACAGACAGAAGGCTGTTATAATTTGACGTCATCTTACCTGAGCATATAAATGCACAAATATTTTCCTAATAAGATAAACAAACTGGATTGAAGAAAGTGATCAGCGTGATTGATATTCAAAATGGTAAGCAAGCGCTGCTTTGTTTACGGTTTCTATATCTGCAGTCCTAGTTTCAGTTTCCGAATGACGAAAATAGACTACTGATACCTGCTGATAGACAGATATTTATTTGCATGCAGGCACAGACCGCACATGCTAGTTGACAGATGCCTTTAGTCCTTTTGGTGTGTTCAAGCGCCAAGCTTTTTGACCGAGACGCAGCCGACGAGAGGCGACAACACAGTTGGCTTTCGTCGCCGCTAGTTCTTTGACATCGACTTGGTGTGTCCCGGGCTTTAGCAAACTACAGCTAATATAAGTAAAAGCCTAATTTTTCAATGAAGTAGAGATGATGTAAGTGTTACCTGGACCAGGTATTTCCTGTCCATTGTCCTCCTGTATCCACCTGCTTGTTCCAGACAGGAAGGCGGCGCTGGACACAAGATGTTTGGCTGGAGGATTGTTGTTCACTATGTCATAGTGTCCCGGGCCGGGGAACGGTGGGTCTTTGGCGGGTATCAGAGGCGCCGCTGATAATCCCAAGTAGTGTCTCCTTCTGCACAGCGATAAAACATCTTAATCCAGTGTGAAGAATGAGACATCTGACATATCATGATTATCTTTATACCACTTTTGAAAACTAGTAAATGATAAAAGCAGCTGTTTTATATGAAATATATTCAAAAGTATCTGTGTATTCTGATATAAAGCAATATTTAAATGGCCAAAAAATCTATTCTATAATAGTAGACGTTCCACCAGTGCATTATTGATCTTAAAGGTATAGTTCACCCAAAAAAATGAAAATTCTGCATTTAAAAATCATTTACTTACCCTCAAGTTGTTCCAAACCTGAATGAATTTCTTTCTTCTGCTGAACATAAAAGAAGATAGTATTTTTTTTCCATACTATTGAAGTCATTGGGGTCCATCAACTGTTTGGTTACCCATATTTTTCAAAATATCTTCTTTTGTGTTCAACAGAAGAAAGAAACTCAAGTGAGTAAATGACAACAGAATATTCATTTTTGGGTGAACTATCCCTTTAACAGCATGAAATCAAATGTATTTTATAGGTTTAAGTTCATTGCAGTCCATTTACGGCAGAACGGTTCTCTTTATGGGTTCAGGTGGTTGATAGGGGTTATATGTCCCGGGACCGGGGATGTTGTTTCTCACTGGCGGCCGGATCCGGGCGGTGGTGGATTTAAAACAGGAGACAGGAACTTGAGGAGTCTTCTGGACCAAAACATCACTCACTTTGTAGTGGCCTTCAGAACAAGGATAGAGGTGGGAAGATTCATAATCTGTAATGTCTTCAGTATGTTTGGCAGTAGATAGTTTTAAACATAGGAATAAATAGATTAATAGCATTACAATAATTGATTGTGATTAGAGTAGGACATATCTCTTATTTTCCAATTAACACTATACCTCATTTCACTACTATATATAATTCCATCTGAACAGTGGCTGTAATTACATGCACATGCAAATAAACATTCACAGCCTTGAGAAGCGAAAACACTCATCAATATTAATGTTTTCAAATATAATGTTGTTTTTAAGTTAATTACTGAAGTGTTGACAATTTTAACAGTTTGGATTGCACATTTAACTTAATTATTCCCATCTAATTATTCTGGTCATATATGTGAGTTACTCACAGGGAGAAGGTCCTTTAAAGTTGTCAGAGACACTGGCACTCCGTCTGGTTTTGGAGCGAAATGCACAATGACCCGAAATGGTTGAATTTCTGTCCACGAAACTATAAGACACCTGACAGCAAATTAATCAACCAATCAATCAATCAATCAATCAATCATACATTTCCATTCCATCCATACTTTTATTTAGCAAGAACGCATTAAATTGATCAAAAGTCACTGCAAAGACTTTAATATAGTGTACAAAAGATTCTATTTCAAACAAATGCTGTTCTTTTGAACTTCTATTCATCAATTTTATCATGGTTTCCACAAAAATATGAAGCAGCACAATTGCTTTCAACATTGATAATAATCAGAAATGTTTCTTGAGCAGTAAATCATCATATTAGAACGATTTCTGAAGGATCATGTGACACTGAAGACTGGAGTACATACATCATATTGATTCGGTGCAGGATTTTCACTTTTTTGCGTTTCCCTCTGTACTGCAAGAGGCAGACGGAACGTTCTGGATTCTCCTCTGTTAAAATCATGCTTGTGAAGTAGAGACGTCTGGAGGTTATAAGCCTCAGGTCCTGGGCTTAATCTCGGAAAGCTACGGGGGACACGACCAGCCTTGAGATGCAAAAACAGTCAGTAATATTATTAATAATATCATATTTCAAAGAGCTGCAAGAAATTAACCAATTAAACTAAATAAAATGCCAAATGTCTTAAAAATAAAAGTATATTTTGAATGTTTATGACTTATGTTAAGACCTTAATTATAAAAAAGACATCTGCACATGCATTAATTAATGTAGGATAAGAAAGCAAGTAAAGTGTCTGATGATCAGGGTCTCACTTTTGATGCAAAGCTGCCTGTTCCTCTCTTAGAGAATGAAGGACTGCATCCCTCAGCAGGTGCATGTGAGATATATGAACCAGGCCCTGGGTTCTCATTCTGAAATGATAGATAGATAGATAGATAGATAGATAGATAGATAGATTTAATTGAATGTGGGAAGATTATTTAACTCACCAGGTGATTCTGAAACCTCTTTGACTGTGAGAAAAAGCCTTTCTTTTCTTCATTACTGATGATGACTGTCTGGTACTTGGTAGGAATAGATGAAGCACATCCCCGATCTACAGAAACAGATACAAGCCTCTGAATAAGAATAAATACAGTAAAAACTCGTTAGCAGATTCAAGGACACTAAAGGCAAATCACTCACATTCATTCAGCCCTTTGTGTAGTTTACCCATGTCTTTTTTCCCCCTGATCATGCAGTTTTCTATGTGCAGAGAGAGAAAGAAAAGATAAACAGAAAAAAAGACTTTCTTTATTAATCACCAGTCAGTTTAAACATCGAGAGAAATACCCGTCCTGTTGTTTTCATGCTGTTGCAGGTGAACTCACTCAAGAGTTTGGGTCGGATTTACTCTTTGTTGCCATGGCAACGTGTAAACGTCACGCTCTGGGTTCAAAAAAGAGTTTAACTGGCAAACGCACACAACGAACAAAATAAATACATTAATACAAATAATTATAAATTATTTTAATTAATGTATACATTTTTATAATTTCATTATCCCATTATGTTTATAAGTAGGATGTTCATATGAAATAAATATTTTATTAATATATTCTTCCTTTCGTTCCATTGCCATCTATAAATCTTATCCCAAAGATAGGCTTTCACTGGCACGTCTGTATACATTTAGTCAACGTAAGGCTAGTTGATTTTATAACAAACACTCTGTCGCCTCTTGGTGGCTGTATTTGTGTGTAAAATGACGGAAAAGACAAAAAAGCGGGAGAAAGCGCGAGATCTTGTTGTGCGCGGCACATGCGAGCTCCATGTTATTGTTGGCTAAAGGCATAGAAATTTTATATTGGCTAAAAAGAAAACCAACGCAAAAGCAAAGTCCCATAAAGGCGTGGCTTACCTGTTCGTGTCCGTGTTTCATTGGTCAAAGAGGATACGTCACGGTCACATGGAAAGGGATTAAACGTAATTTCAAGGAGTATAAAATGTTATTTTTCTTAGATATTAGAATTTACAATATTATTATTAGGGCTTTAATTGTATACACATACTGTCGGAATATTATTATTATATTTTCCTGGCATAAAACTGTTCGTACCTAAACCGAGAGGCCTAAAGAACTGACATTCGAAGGGGTGACAATAGTAAACAAACCTTTTCAGTTAAGGTTAACCATATAGGTTACCTTATGATATGAATTGAAAGGTGCTATTTTAAAAAAATCTATAAGAAAGTCTTGGGGGGGGGTTCCTCTGGAGGGGAGCGAGCGTCCCCTGTCGGACTGGAGGACATATGCACTACTGCAGTCAGAAGGATTCTCATCAGCTCTTCTCGGTCATTGAGCAGTTCAGTTCCATCATGGCGATGCACGCCAAAGCGACTCCACCGCAGATCCCCGATACCCGCCGCGAGCTCTCCGAGCTGGTCAAGAGAAAACAAGAGCTTGCGGTAATTATACACTTTTTTAAATAACCGAAAGTACAAAATCCACCTTGATCCGGCACCAAATAATGCGTATATAGAGTAAAATATCCGTATCTGTGTTAGCATGCTAACGCGAGACTGAAAGAAACTTGTACAGATGCATTATTTAAAATGAATGCATGTGTGTTTGTATTTAATAATCAGTCTCAGATTATTATATTTGTACTACATATATCAAAATGACTCTTCCAATAACTACTGTATATCCTGTACATTAATGTTATGTAAACATGCTAACTGTGTTAGCCGCTTTTGTTATGGCGCCTCCTGATGCACAGCATACAGAATATACACAGCATTAATGCCACTTGTGCATAGCTTGAGTTTTGTAGTTTTTTTGAAGAAAAAAACGAGTGAAGAAAGTAGAACTGCACAGTGAAATTAATATTATTACGATGTGATCATATGTAAGTTATGTATGATTGACAGCTGCAGCTAAAATAATTTTTACGTGAATTACAGACTTTGTTTTTAGCATTATGCTAAAAGGAACACCATGTACAGAATATATATATATATATAACTAAATATTTTGCATGTATCTTTTTAGGAGACTCTGGTGAATCTAGAAAGACAGATTTATGCATTTGAAGGCAGTTACCTGGAGGACACTCAGATGTATGGGAACATCATTCGAGGATGGGACCGATATCTGACCAATCAAAAGTGAGTGTGAAGTGACTTCATGTGATGTATAAATCTTAAAGGCGTACAGGTCAGCATCAGCTTTCTTCTGCTTTAGGAATTCCAACAGCAAGACTGATCGGAGGAACAGGAAGTTCAAGGAAGCAGAACGTCTTTTCAGCAAGTCCTCTGTCACATCAGTGGCGGTCAGTATTTTAAAAATATATAATAAGAAATAATAACTAAGAAAATAAGCAATAATTAAGAAAATTCTCAATTATTGTTTTTTTGTGAATTGTCTTACAGGCGGTTTGTGCTCTTGGAGGGATTCCTGATCATATGAATGAAAAACGTGAGTAGAATCTTGAGCTTGTGTCTGCAAGAAATTTCAATCAATCATGTATCTTCATTTATTATTAAATGGACTGTTTTAAAACCTAGTGAGCAATCTGTGTAGCCCTCTCCATCATCCCCTCCGGCTTATCTGAACATTCAAAATCAAAAGAGACGTCCTACCTGTGCAGCATTTTGGGTTATTGGAACTTGGTACTTTCATGTCAGACACTGATCAGTCTGTGCTGCGCCCATAGACCGTTAAAAAATGGACAACATGCCTTTACTATCTTCCACTGAAGAAAGGGGAGGGCAATGTCCAAATATGGCGCTGACATCTTGCACTGATTCGGGACCTGAGTCTGCGCAGTAGAGAGCAGGAAGTAGAGCCACGATATCAAGGCCCCGCCCACACTCTCGCAGTATTTGTTAGTACAGTTTACTGCAGAACAACTCATTATGTTGGTGTGAAATAAACAGGTATGGAAATTTAGAAATTAAAGTTGAAGCTCCAATCCCGAAAAAAGTCTGTTAGTGCCTCAGTGACAACTTTGCTCAAAGAAGCTGTCAATCATCATGACGTCAAAAAAAAATATTTGAAGTGTAATTTGATTTAGTTTAGGGGTCTCCAAACTCCTGGAGGGCCACTGTCTTGCAGAGTTTAGCTCCAACCCCAAATAAACACACCTGAACCAGCTAATCAGTGTCTTACAAGGCCCTAGTTAGACACTGATTAGCTGGTTCAGGTGTGTTTAATGGGGTTGGAGCTAAACTCTAAAGGACAGCGGCCCTCCAGGACTGAGTTTGTCCCATTACATTACACGGAGAGGGCGGGTTTATGAGCTATACTGGAACCAGCCACCTGGGGGTGATCAACACATTTTGGCTTCTCTTTTCAAGTCGAACACATCTAATGGTACACTAATGGTCATTTTGGGCCTTCAGCGGTTTAAAAAATGAAACTGCATGCATTTTGTGAAAATAACATTGTTTTGGTAGTGCTTCGGCCCTGCGTCTGTGTGCGGATGAATATGGTTATCCTACTGCTTATAAAACATTTACTACTAGACTTTAGGGCTGCAACTAACGATTATTTTGATAATTGATTAGTTGGCTGATTATTTATTCAATTAATCAGATAAAAAGCCTTTTTTTTTTTTTATTGACGAAACACACTATTCCACATCCTGCCCAATGCTGTCTTTCAAACAAACATGTCAGCTGAGTGCTATGAAAACATACATAGTGAATATATCTATGCAAAAATGAACCATGGTTTTACATCAAATAAAACAAGCAAAAAAAAAAAATTTCTTAATCCTTTAAATAGGCTATAAGAACGTCTTACATTTATATTAAATTACATGCTGTTATCCTTTTACAGTTACTACTGTCATAAAATACTTGAATTACATGTTGAAATTTAGCGTCCAACTACAGATATTTCAGCTAAATGAATGTTTTTGCTCCCTCTCGACTGCATTCTGTCTGTTTGATGCGTATGCGTGCGCGCGCCCGCCGCACCAGCACTCGTTCAGTGAAGTTTAACACAGACTGTCAGGATGCGCTTTCATGCAAAATGGAAATAATTGCGTGAATTAGTAGCATTTACAGATGGGGATATAACTACTTTTCTCTATGTAGATCAGTGGATATAACCTGTAAAATGAATGTATGGCGCTGAGGACACAGATGCACACACACATCAGTCAAAGCGCACGACAGGGTATGTTAAACGCTATGCATTCGCTTGAAGCTTAAAATACAGAATCCTCCTGTTTTGGGCGCTTGGATCACGTACCTTTCCCGCAGCAACTCACTCTGTTTCCTCCACTATTTCTACATTTTGACCATAGAAATTCAGTGCGTTATTCAGTGCTGTAATTTGGCACGACTGGTGGAAGCTTTGCGTACAGAGAGCAGACCCGACTAATTGATAATGAGAATCGTTATCGATGATTTTCATTATCGATTTTATCGACTAGTTATTGCAGCCCTACTAGACTTAAAGGTAGGGTAGGCAATTTCGGAGCGGCTAGCAGTAGCAAGCTAGCTTTGAAAGCATTAGGTTCTACTCTCCCTTCAGAGCGTCTCCAAAGCCATGCCTCCTTCAAAACACATGAACATGCAGTTCGCACACAGCCAGAGCAGATTCAACAAAGCGTCATATGAGATGGTGTTAAAGGTGCCATAAAATGCATTGATGCAATATTTTAAATTGTTCTCTGATATCTACATAAAAGGTATGTGGCGTAGGTGAGGGCAAAAATTCTCCAGATACGGTTTTACATGTCCATTTCCAACCCAAGGATTTGTCCCTAGAATGAAATAGGCTGTTATTACCTTATTTGGAAGGGTCATGAATAATAATGTTGAGCTCTGCGTTGATTGGCTGTTTCACAGCAAGGTAGCTTCAGTAGCTTACCGTGCTAAACAAGCTTACAATTAATAATAGTACACAATTAATCTGTCCTTATAACGCAGCACATATGCACTTAATGATAAGTAAAATTACCTTTGCTTCGAAGAAAAACTCTATTTGGGGGATTTAAATTATTGAAATCTGGCAACCGCAAGCACGAACACTCAAGCGCTCCTCTACCCTAAACCATCTGATCAGAACAGATAAACATGCTTACCATAGTGAATCAGGGTACGACAAAAACATGTTTTGGAAGAAGGATTAATTGCTTTTTGGAAAAAAAAAGTTAATAGTGTACCTTTTAAGAGAGCGGCCAATTTGAGGATTTGTTGAGCAAGATTTGTAAGTTACTTTGATCCAGTGTATTTAGTTGCCTGATATGTTAATTACTTTTCCTTTTCCTCTGCTCATATAGGCGAGCCAGGCAGTGGAACAGAGAGCGACACGTCCCCGGACCTCCAGAACCAGGAAAACGAACCCAGCCAGGAAGACACAGAGGAGGCAGACGGAGCCCTACAGGACCTGAAACCCCAGAAAGCCGCTTCCTCCTCCTCGGGAAGCCACCACAACAGCCACAAGAAACGCAAGAACAAGAACAGACACAGGTACCTGATCTCCAGCATGTCCTTGGGGTCCAGGATATAAGACGTGTATTTAATTATGATCTAATTTCAGCTGATCCAGTGCTAATTTAGAACTGGCTGTGAAATGTTTAATGTAATGTCTCGTGGACACATGTGAGTGGATGTGGGAGCAGTTATAAATTTAACATATTCATAGATGATTATGATAGCCACACCTCTTTTCCCAGGGGTACTTCATGCTGTGGCTCCTGCTCAGCTGTTTCTTTTCAGTATCTTTTTTTGTTCTTTCCTTGTGGATTTGGCCTAAAGTCTCTTACTCTGTCCTAATGTTTATCTAATGCTGTTTTGGTCCAGTTCAGACCTGTAAGAGGCTGGTTTTGAGACAATTAAACATTCACAAAAAATGAAACCGTTTGAAGCTGCCAGACGTCTGTGTTTGTATTAGATGGACAGAAGGAAGATTTTGAGAAGCTAGTTTTCAACGTCTTACTGAGTGCATATAGCCCATATTCTTACTGCATTCATAGATGATTTATGGAAAATTTGATATTATTGGAAGTTTTGATATGAACGGTCTAAAAATAACCCCAATTGTGAATTTCATGAATGAATCTTGTCAGTTGGCCTGTAGCTTTTTTTTTGTAGGAAATGCACAATATGATATGAACTATTTTCAGACCCTTTCAAATTTTTCTTTATTGTTGTACAAAATAAACTCCATTTGCAGATATAATCCTGCCATTTAAACCACAAAAATGATGGCGAATCATGTGGTTTGCTTTGGACTGGAGCAAATTAAGGTTGCATCCAGGATTGTTTCCCATTAAATAAGATGAGCACTAGTTAGGGTCTAATATTCGCCCTATAGAGGATGCTTTAGTTTATATAAACCCAAGTGTTGACCCTATGTAGTCCACTGTGGGATTGATGTGCTGGTCAGTCTAGTGCACTAACCTCTGATGCTCTCTTCCTTCCTAACGCTGCCCCCTTCAGCCCCTCTGGCATGTTTGATTATGACTTTGAGTAAGTCTCAATTTTACTTCCTGTTTCTCACCCCCGTGTCTTCTGTCCGTTAGCTGCGTAGGGCCGTCCACGTCGCGTGGATGAATGCTGTGCTGCTTGCTTCTACCTCATCATTCGCAGATGTTGCTGCAGTTTTGTTTTGGTTTTGCATTTATTTTTCAGCTGCATGCTTGTGGAGTTCATAGACATGTTGGGTTTTTTTAGTTAGTTGCATGAATGGTTTTAAACGGGTTCATTAGTTTATCTGACCGTAATGGGGTTAATTTGTTTTCTCCTTACAGATTTGACATGAAGATGAACAAGAAACCCAGAGCGGTAAGTTCGGATGTACTTCTCTCGTACACATGTAAATAACTTAACATTTTTGCTGTTAAATATAATGTAGAAGTTTGAATGTGCCAGATGACATTAATAAACTAATGTAACTCATCTCATTATCCATTTTTCTCTGTTTAATTGTGTGATTCTGCAGGATTACTCGACCTAACGAATCCCCTCAGTCTCACTCACAGACATTCACACAAACCAAACAAGACATTCAGTCCCGATTCTCTCCGTTCCAGAACGTCTGGATCTTCCCCTGCATTTCTCCACTTTTGTGTTTGCTTCTTTCCTGACCGTAGTGAAGCTCTCAAGTGATTTTTAGTCTCTGATGAATTCAGATCCTGTTATTGCATGATATGTATTGCAAACATGAGGTTCCAGAACTGCTCATAATGCTGGAATCTGTTTATTTATGATGTTACATGGATGATGTATCAGTGGATCCAAACCGTTCCCTCTTGCTTTTGGATATCCATCACTTTTGTTAAACTTGTGTAGCTAATGTAAAAAGTTGGTCTTGCCATTATTATTATTTTTTGTTTTTTACCATCTTGTTTTGAATAAAACTGAAATAAGACAATGATTTGTTGTTTGGTGGCCAGTTCTTGAATTAAAAATCATTTAGACAGTAAGCATCTTGATGAATGTTATTAAAAGTATTAATACTGTTTGTTCAAACAAACACTAAAATTAACCTTCATGTCAAGAAACAAATTGCTTGAGAAACGATAAACCTTTAAACTCTGATCTTGTAAAATCAGCAGTGTTTCTCAGAGCAGATTCTCACAGACTGAACCCTGCCAGATATATAGCAACAGATTGATTTACGATCCTTATGACTTTATTAAAAACATCTTTAAGCTAAGCAGTATTTGTTCTGGAAACTCTTCACAGATATCACCAAACTATTAGTCTATTGTAAGTCTGCTTAAGTCTCTTCTTTGTGACCTGAAATAAACATCAGTCCCAATACAAACCGACACACATGAACCGAATACAGGGACAAAGGTAAATGTGTGAATACATGGACAATTAAACGTGTTACTGCTGCGCAAAGCATAATGGGCCGTAGGGAAAAGGTGGAGAACTGATAACAGCAGACATTGTGAGAGAATGGCGGCCTCTTCTGGAGACTTCTGAAAAATACTGCTTCTTAAATTTAAAATGTAAATGTGTAACTACAGGAGGAGCTCTGACATCAGTGTAGTTCAGAGAGAGATTCAGAGAAAGTGAAACTCAACAACAACATGAACACCTGAAACGATCAACCTCTTCCAACAACAGAATATTTATTGATCCGTTCAAAGAGTCTTGTGGACACATCTGATCCTCACAGGTAATGATAAGAGAGATATAAGAGAGATTGAGCTGAACAGGTTTCTAATGGAAGTGATCTGGTTTAGTGGGTTCATGTCAAACTGGGATAAGTTGAACAACCATTTAAACATTGTTTAAAGATGTCAAATACTCAACTACTTTAATTGCTTACTGCACTGAAATGGTATCAGAATTGTATTAAAATGATGTGTTTCTGTCATTTTGTCACACAATATAAAGACTAAAGAAACAGGAAGTAAGCTACAGACACACTGAAAACAAGCCTGCTACACTGCAGCTGAAAATCACATTTATATTAAACAAGATTAAAAAATACACGTAGTACACTACTCTTGGTCATACAATATGTCTGTTTTTATGGACATATAGTTTTATTTGTAGGTAAGTATATGACCTACTTTGTACTTGCTGTTTCTGATCTAAACAGCAGGTTATAGTTCAGATTGTTTAACAAGGAGTGATTATGTTTCCCTCACTATCATTTTAACACATCAATATGAATATTAAATGCTCATGAGAGAACTTCTTGACAGAATATGAAGTAACCCCAAATCTTACTTTTGAGGCACGTTTTTAACCGAGTGACCAAAAACGCACAAATGGGACAAATGGGCTTAAAGGGATAGTTCACCCAAAAATGAAAATTACCCCATGATTTACTCACCCTCAAGCCATGGTGTATATGACATTCTTCTTTCAGACTAATACAACCCGAGTTATATTTAAAAATGTCCTGGCTCTTCCAATCATTATAATGGCAGCCCAAAAAAGTGCATCCATCCATTATAAAAGTAATCCACACGGCTCCAGGGGGTTAATAAAGGCCTTCTGAAGCAAACCGATGGGATTGTGTAAGAAAAAAATATTCATATTTAACACGTTATGAAGTAAAATATCTAGCTTCCAGCGGACCGCCTACCGTCTTTAATAAAATGTTGCTATATTATATAAATGTATACATTTAAATGATTGCAGATAGAGGCAAATAAATGTAAAAAAAATACTGCACAACTGCACAACTGTACATTAAAACATTAAAGGAACACTCTACTATTTTTGAAAATATTTTCATTTTCCAACTCCCCTAGAGTTAAACAGTTGAGTTTTACCGTTTTCGAATCCATTCAGCTGATCTCCGGGTCTAGCGGTAGCACTTTTAGCATAGCTTAGCATAGATCATTGAATCTGATTAGACCTATTTTCAAAAATAGTGGAGTGTTCCTTTAATAAAGTGAGAATATTATTTTTGTTAAAAAAATCTTATCTTACTGTCTGAGGAGACCCCTAACATTCTGCACCCTAAACAAACAGCACATAAAGGATCAATTCAGACTAGTGAAGGTGATTTATCTTTATAATTTCTCTCTCCAGTGATGTCTTCCTCCAGCGGTCCACTGACTGAGGAGCTTCAGTGCTCTATATGTCTGGATGTGTTCACTGATCCAGTCAGCACTCCATGTGGACACAACTTCTGCAAGACCTGTCTGAATAAGTGCTGGGACAACAGCCAGACCTGCAACTGTCCGTATTGTAAAGAAACATTCAAGCACAGACCTGATCTCAAGATTAATACCACACTCAGAGAGATTGTAGATCACTATAAAAAGAAAAGTCCTGAGAATAAACCTGAAGTTCGGAAAAAAACTGAAGTTCTGTGTGACTTCTGTGAGGAAAGAAAGCAGAAAGCCCTGAAGTCGTGTCTGGTGTGTCAGAGCTCTTACTGTGAAACTCACCTGGAGCCTCATTTTAAAGTGACAGGTTTAAAGAAACACAAACTGATCAATCCTGTGAGTAATCTGGAGGACTATATCTGTCAGAAACATGAGAGACCTCTGGAGCTGTTCTGTAGAGATGATCAGACGTGTGTGTGTCTGTTCTGCACTGAAGGACATCACAAGAACCACAACACTGTTTCTTTAGAAGAAGAGATTGAAGAGAAGAAGGTAGAATTTACTGACAAAACTGATTTTTAAAGGGCTCATATCATGAGGAATCACATTCTTTGATTTTGTGAAAAAATTAATCAATTATGAAAACATATTGTGTGTTCTGTGTCTATAGACTGAACTGATGAAGATACAGAAAGACGTGCAGCAGATGATCCAGGACAGAATCAAGAAGATTCAATACGTCAAACACTCAGCAGAAGTCAGAAAAGTGAGTTTAAAATAATGTAATTCAAATTCATTCAAATCATTTAGTTCTGGTTAGTCCTGATATACAGTCTAACAGCACTGGGACTTTTCACTTTTTGTATTGTTTGAAACTCATTTCGGTGGTCGGAGCAAATACAGACAAGGTAACTGACATTAAAACAATTAACGATTAAAACAATATTACGCTCACAATCACACTGTTGGTCTGAATATCGACACGGCTGTGATTACCTGATAACTTTGTAAACCCGGACAGCAACATATAGTGTCAGCCCAGATCCGGCCCAAATCTGGTACATGTTGAATCCAGATGTGTACCAGATGTGGCCCGGATCTGGGCTGATACTATGTTGCTGTCTGGGAAGTAACAGCACATCTCTCCTCAACAAGACACATGATTTGAAGAATCATTCAGTGCAAACATTGCAGGATTATGAAAACCCTCTGAAAACACTGAAGTATGAGCAATAGTAACACTGATTCTTGTCTTATCAAACACCACTAATCATTAGTTGATTGTCCTGGTTGAGCAGAGAAACACAGTGAAGGAGAAAGCAGCCCGTGTTGAGCTCTTCACTGATCTCATCCGCTCCATTGAGAGATGTCAGTCTGAACTGCTGGAGATGATGGAGGAGCAGCAGAAAGCAGCAGAGAAACAGGAGGAAGAGCTCATTGAAGAGCTGGAGCAGGAGATCACTGAGCTAAAGATGAGAAACACTGAGCTGAAGCAGCTCTCACACACTGAAGATCACCTCCACCTCCTACAGGTCAGTCAACATCTCTCTGATCAATGATAATGCAGTATATGACACCATAACACTCCCCATGCTGAAGGATTTCTCCTCTCCCCTGCTGTAGATTTACTCATCCCTGTGCAGCTCTAGAAACACCAGGAACTGGCCTGAGATCAGTATGAAGACTGATGAGAGTCTGGAGACTCTGAGGAGAGCTCTGACTCAACTGCAGGACACTCTACAGGAGAAACTCACACAAACTGGTACATCAATATCAAATACAACGTACAGATACATATATTTATCATCTTTTAATATCAATAATGAAGAATGAGTCTGTTAAAGCTGAAATATGAAAAATATGTGTTTGTGTCTCATTATCATCACCTCACAGTTCTTCTAAAGAGAGCAGGTCATTTTCAGCTCTAATTTCAGAATACATGCAGTAAATTCATCTTGTACTAGAAGCTTCATCACTGTAACCACAACCATGAGGCTTTAGTACATCTGTGAACAGGTTTACATGATACACTACAGAGAGAAACATTAATTTTATATTCCATTAAAATTGTGTAAACACATGCCCTAAGTTTTCATGTTCAATTGTTAAAGAGAGAGAGAGAGAGAGAGAGAGAGAGAGAGAGTGTGTGTACACTGGTTTGATTATACTTATGAGGTCAAAATGTTCTCACTTATATAGTGAAATATTATGACAACCGACTAGTGAGTACATTTCACTGGTCCCCACTAGTTAAAAAGGCTTATAAAACAGACACAGCATGTTTTTATTCAAATCTAGTGTTTTGGACATGTTTCTGTAATGGATAGGTTTAGGAGGGCTTTGGTTAGGTGACAGAAGATATCATTAACCTGATATAAAATCAATGGCTGTGTCTCATTTCATTTAATTCCGAAGGCTGCGTTCTTCGGAGGACGCATCCTGTGAAGGATGTGGTATATGGAGTGTCCTCAATCAGAATTAAACGAGACGTTCTTCCTAGGACACACGGGCAAAAAAAGGAAAAGGGACGTATCACGTTTCTATGCCAACACGTTCACAGCGTTGTTGCGCTCTCACACCAGTTAAATGAATGACAATTATTTATAACTTGAAAATGACTATGAAATGTTTCTTGCCTTGCCAGCAAAGTACTGTTCTAAACGTTTAAAAATCACTAACACTTGTAATCCTGCTTACCGCAACTATCTATTGAGGTAATACAACTAAAAAAAAAAAAAAAAACCCCGCAAGCTCGAAACTACTTACATTTAAACACCACATCTTCGCTTGCATGTATATCTGCCGGCGGCGCCATTTTTTCAAATAATATAAAAAAAAATATGACGGTTGTTAACGGTGACGCAAAGAATTGTGGGTTATCTGCAGCAGCGAAGGATACACCTCATGCACCCTCCGAATTCCTGCGAAAGAAGGGCGCATTCGGAGTGTCCTACTTACTTTTCTGAAATAAGACAGCCTTGATGACGTATGCAGCCTTTGAATGCGACCTCTGGAGGATGCAGCCTTCGAAATGAGACACAGCTAATGTCTATGCAATGTAAAACAAACATGTTTTTTGTGTGTGTGTCTTTTTTTAAGTAACTTTAAAGCGTGTCTATAATTTTCATTTATTAAAACATCTCAAGGATCTGATGTTTTATTGTCATTAGTCTCTACAGATCTGAAGAGGATGCAGCAGTATGCAGGTACAGTGTGTGTGTGTGTGTGTGTGTGCACTACACTAGATTACATTCATACACTCGCAGCTTCATCACTGACCTACAGTGTGATTAACAACTGATTAAATATTAAAAATATGTTAATCTGTTTTCTCAGTGGATGTGACTCTGGATCCTGATACAGCTCATCCATATCTCATCCTGTCTGATGATGGAAAACAAGTGAGATGTGGAGACATTAGACAGCAACTCCCAGACAAACCAGAGAGATTTGATAGATTTACAAATGTCCTGGGAAAGGAGGGATTCTCCTCAGGGAGATTTTATTTTGAGGTGCAGGTGAAGGGAAAGATTGAATGGGAATTAGGAGTGGCCAGAGAATCTGTTAACAGAAAGGGAAAGATCACACTGAATCCCTGTAATGGATACTGGATTGTGTGGCTGAAGAATAGGAACGAATATGCGGCTCTCTCTGATCCACTTGTCTCTCTGTGTGTGAGAGTGAAGCCGCAGAGAGTCGGTGTGTTTGTGGATTATGAGGAGGGTCTGGTCTCCTTTTATGATGTGGAGTCCAGCTCTCATATCTACTCGTTCACTGCTCAGTCTTTCACTGGGAAACTCTATCCATATTTTAGCCCAGATCTAAACTATGGAGGTAAAAACTCAAGCCCACTGATTATCACACCTGTCAATTACGGAAAATGAATTTACCCTTCTAATATAAAATATTACATGAAATGAATGATAAAAAAAAAAAATCTGAAAACGTGTTTGCTACTACTTTGAAGGATGAAATGGTCTTATGCTTCTGTAATTGTTGTCTGTGTTGTGTTTTTGGTGGAATAAATAGATGGACATCAACTGACAGGTCGACTCTTCATTTAATCTTATAAAAGATAAAGCAGTCTTTTATATTGTGTTATATCATCCTTTCACATTTCTCTCCAATGCAAAAAGGGCATGAGGAAGGAAATTCAAGCAAAAAAAAAAGAAGATATATATAACATGAATGACAAAAGAACATTTCTGTAACATAAATGTTACGTGTCATTCAATTAGCATGTGCTTCAGCCTTCAGGTCCAATCACTAGCATCCAAAGAGTGACAGCAACCAATCAGATGATGACCGGGCGACAGAAGCGTGTAAACAGTGTTGATGTCGGCAGAGCTCAAATGAGTAAATTGATAGACATTATGATCGCAATAAAGAAAAACTGACGTTCGAAAAATCTCGGTAGGTTTGTTAATAACTTAATATCAGCAAACGACAGTATCGCTACCTACAGTAGTTAATTGTTTAAAGAGCCACCTCTTGTGTACCGTATTTTACATTTATAATTAGCTTCATCGGCCTCAGTATGTGTTAACACAATGCCAAATAGGAAACACATCAGCTTTTATAGACTGAGCTGTTGTGGATTGACCTGTAGGGGGCAATCTAATGCTGTTCGACTTGACTTAAAAGTAGCAAAGAAGAACTTGTTGGTGTGCATGGAATCCACCTGTGATGCCATCAGGTGTGCTGCTGCTGCTGATTTCCTTGAGTAAAAACACATTCTGAACAGATCTGTCCCACGCAAGTTATTACATCAGCGATGATCTTAGAGAAGCAATTGTTGCTGCCATCAATCTGTGAAGGGTTATACGGCCATTTCCAAATAATTTGAAGTCCATTATTCTACAGTGAGGAAGATTATTCACAAGTGGAAAACATTCAAGACGGTTGCCGATCTTCCCAGGATTGGACATCCCAGCAAAGATCAGACCGTACAATGCTCAGAGAAGTCACAAATCACCCAAGACCTACATCTCAGACTCTACAGGTCTCATGTTAAAATTAATGACAGCACAGCAGTGGCTTAGTAATGACGGGCCCCAGTGCAGGCTATTACGACGGCCCCCCGGGCACTTACAAACACACACACTGCGCTCGTGCACGATATCATGAAATGTGTAACCTATGTATAGCACGAATTGTATTTATCGTTCAATACTCATAACTGACTTTTTATGTGCATATGATACGCAGTTTCTCATTTCTGCGTATAAATTAAACAATAGGCTAAATACAATTCGTGCTATAGATACGCACTTTCTTGAGATCGAGCTGCGTGTCTATGGAACCCTAATCTAGCCTATATAAGCAAATTTGTGTGCCTAACCTAGGCTACTTAATTTAGACCAGGGGTGATTCTATCATTTTAATTTTAGGGGGGCTCAGCCCCCAGTGAGGGTATGAAAAAAAAATGGTAACATTTTAGTTTAGGGTCCAATTCTATATTAGGATATCGGCTGTGTATACTTATAAAGCAAATATTAAGGCCTTATTCTGCATATTGTAGGGCCTACATCCCTTAATCGTACCCAGGAATATAGGCAGGGTTTTATAATCACTGAGATCCCAAATGTGACGGTTAGGGGGGTTCAGGGGCATGCTCCCCCGAGAAAATTTTGATATCTATGATCTACATATATGCATTTTAAGATGTTTTGAAGGCCAAAAAATTAGATAACAATAGTTTGAAAACCATGTCAGTGGGCAGATATGACTGATATAGTTTTTGTGAAGAAAGTAAATCTGGTTAACTGATATTTATATGTTTTATGAATCATTTTCGTAGACACTTTAATTTATTGAAGGCTACCAGGAAGGGTAACTACGTTTATTAAATTAATTCACAATATGCACACGTTTATTAATTTTTTGTTTTTTATACAAAAGTGACCAGAACAGTAATGCTTGTTTGTGATAATTGGCCAAAGCAATAGGAAGTTTACCAGTTATAAGGACATTGCAACATTTTTTTTTTTTATTTAATAAAATTACAGATATCAAGAATTATGCAAGTGATCATCAACGTCATTGTTGTTATCAAGAATTCACATTTTTACTAGTGGAATGTAATTCCTGATATAAAAAATTGAAATTATTGAATTGTTGATATCAAGAATTCATATCCTGGGAATGAATAAAAGTCAAAACGACTCGCCATACTCGGCTCTTTATAAATAAATCTATAACTAACTCAGCAAAGTTATGGGACGAATTCTGTCCATCGTTATGTGCACACTGGCCTGATCAGGACATCTTCAAGTTTTAAACCGTCTAGACTGTACTCTACTCGTCTCGACAGCGACTGAAAGCGGTTTGAATCAGCGATTAATCAGTTTTCACTGAATTTCAAGTTCTGCGTTATGTTCTACAATATGTACTTCACTGTCTGAAGTTAAAGCACAACACAAAGGTAAGCGCATCATTGTTGTTATTTTTTTGTTGTTGGATACCATACAGTGTCCATCAATGAATGACACATTTTGGCTGTGGTGTGTACATTGTGAAATGCCAGCTAATTGCGTGAGTTATTCCGTGACTTATATTGGGCACTTTTTGGGCATAAATTGGCGTATTCTTACTTTTGACATGCAATGATGCATTTGTTTTTCCAATAGTTAAAGTCATCTGTTAATTTATTGATTCTCATTTTGACATAGTTTCCTTGAAGTTTTAGTCATATATGCTAATTCTCTGTAATGTATTTGCCCTGTTTTGATTCGTTTTCCTGGAAAATGTATTTATTTTTTCTTTTGTTTTGTCATTATTATTATTATGTTTAAAAATTATGAGATAATAATGGTACTTAGCAACCTTGATTACATTATTTTATTTATTTATTTATTTTTTTGGAATGTGTGGGTTTTGGTGAGCTTTAGGGCAGGAAATCGTTGACCCAATCTGGCAACACTGGAAGTACACAAACCTGCTACACTGCAGCTGAAAATGTAAACAAGATTAAAACTACACATAGTCATATAAATTACTTTTTGTCATACAATATGTCTGTTTTTTATGGACATATAGTTTTATTTGTAGGTAAGTATATGACCTACTTTGTACTTGCTGTATGGCATTGTTCAATTGATTGATTGTGTTTCCCTCACTATTTATGAGATTACAACACATCAATATGAATATAAATAATCATTGAGAGAACTTCTTAAGAGAGTATGAAGTATAACCCAAAATCTGACTTTTGAAACAAGATGTCATTTATACCTGAGTGACCAAAAACACTCATTATCACAAGGAACAAATGGGCTTAGATCTTCTTTTGTTCTCAATCATGGGTGACATCAAATGATGTTTGCTGAAATAATAAAAAAGCTCCTATCATCTAAATGGCATGAGACCTGGTGACTTTGTTGGCACTTGATACTTCTACAAACAAAAATAAATAAATAAATTATATCTTGTTGTATGTTAGTGTGATAAAAGTAGCCTTCCTCTCAGGATGTTCGTGTCCACAGACCATGGACTGTAAAAAAAAAAATATGGGCGTAGTGTCTGTGACGTCATCCATAGGTTTCTTAACAACCCTCTACGCACACCTTGGCAATAAAATCGCCATTGGCTAGTACATTTTTTTGTTTACTCGCCAGACTGATACTATTTCATATATATATATAAGTTTTATAAGACAACTTAAGATATTGTTGGTCATTCAGTGTTTCTGTAAAAAATAGATGATAGTAATAGATAATAGTAATTATTATTAAAATATAGTAATAGAGCTAATAATACTACTACTAACTCTACTACTAATAACAATATACAATGTACTAAGGGTTGATGAGCTGCTGGGTTCATGAATATTAATCATGTTGTCAGCGTTCACTCGAACTGATTTGCTAAAATCAAAACAGGGATGCTAATAGATGTGTAAGGTCCATCCGTTAGCCCAAACGCGGAATCTAACGGCTTGGTTGAAGGATTCTGTGTGTAAGCCTTTTCAGCATTTCTGTTTCATTCACTTAATTTATTGATATCTAATTTTAAATCTGACTCCATGAATAAAATGATCTGACTCCAATTTTATGTGACTTCGTTAAATTTTTTACGTTTGTAATTTAACAGCTGATGATTCGTTGTGATTTAATTTAGATTGTTGATTTCTCTTAGTACCTCTTAATTTCAAATATTCGTTCCACCATGGGACCCGGAGTCGCTCAGAGACTAATGCTCGCGAATTTACATTACCTCACGGACACAAATTAGTCAGTTCTGATATTACAGAGGATTGCAGAGTAAACTATTTTACCTTTAAGTGAGTCACACATGTTTACTCATAACAAAAAGCGTAATTTTATTAATAGTCACGAGAGCTGCAACTTGTTATTAACAGTGAAAGTCAGGAATCAGATTGCCCCTCATGCTTGGCTCCATGCTCCAGTCATGGGGTCCTCGGTATGAATCTGCCCTGACAGAAAGATTTGCGGAAACTCCTACAAACTCCGCATGCGACACTACTAGAGTAATGATTTCAGAAAGATACAGAATAAATCAAGATTAACATTTATTTTGGCCAGACAGAACTTAAATAAACATAATTAAACACGAATCCATGGTACACAACTTTCAGCATAAAAATATAAAACACAATTACAAAGTAATGTGAAAATCGTTTCAAAGAGTCAGATCTGGCACAGTACATACAGTGTGTGTGAGTGCCTCTCGGACACTGACACAGCACGGCATGGGGGCTTTTGTTCCCAAATGGCAGCCCTGCTACCCTTTCTTCCTTCGCATCCATTGAGCTGAATTGAAACGGTACAGATCGCTTGACAGAGACCGAAACTCTCAAGCGCTCAGTCAGAGTGTTCAGCGAGTGAAAATATATCTTTGCTAAACTTATACTTAGCCTCTAACACTGGAGAGTAAAATCTAAGAATTTATTAGTCAATGGCTAATAATAGACATTATTTAGTCGCCCAGAGTGAAGATTTACTCGCATATGCAAACAATTTTTGAAACCTAAAGCCGTCTGTCGCCATCTTTGCAGCGCGTCACCGCACGCCACTCCCAGATAGCCGAAAATGGACAAAGAGGCGGGACGTGGGTGGAGCTGAGATCGACCATAGAGGCAATCCACCTGTCACTCAAGTGGCCACGCCCTTAATTATGCAGAACTTTAAGGTGTCAACATGCATTTACACATGCAGAGGGAGCATGTGTACCCCTGAGGGAGGGGTTCTGGCAGACCAATCACAGCACTTGCGGTCAGCGTAGACGTGTTGTTACATTTTTGGAGAGGTGCACGTCAGGGTACGTCGTAGGCTACGCGTGCAACACACAGCCTACGACGTAGCTACGGTGTACACTTGATGCAGAAGTATAAATTGGGCTTTATGGTGCCATTTGGGATCCAGCCTTTGAAACCTAAAGCCGGCTGTTGCCATCTTGGCAGCACATCACTGTGCGTCACTCCCGGATAACTGAAAATGGGCAAAGAGGAAACCACGCCTGCCTAGCTCGACCATAGTGGCAATCCACCTGTCACTCAAGTGGCCACGCCCTTAATTATGCTTAATTTGACATAAAATGTTGCTATATTATATACAGTATATTTAAATAAAGGCAAGTAATATTATGTTTGTTTAAAAAATGTCATTATTATGTTACAAAATCTCATCTTGTCTGGGGAGACCACAAACATTCTGAGTGTACACCCTAAATGAACAGCGCATAAGGGTTAAATTCAGACTTGTAGTGTATGTGATTTATCTTCATCATTTCTCTCTCCAGTGATGTCTTCCTCCAGCGGTCCACTGACTGAGGAGCTTCAGTGCTCTATATGTCTGGATGTGTTCACTGATCCAGTCAGCACTCCATGTGGACACAACTTCTGCAAGACCTGTCTGAATAAGTGCTGGGACAACAGCCAGACCTGCAACTGTCCATACTGTAAAGAAACATTCAAGCACAGACCTGATCTCAAGATTATTACCACCACATAAGTTGTTCATTATTTTAAAATTAAAGGTACTGCAGAACAGGAATGTCACATTTTATGCTATTCTATAAAAGTTGAATATTTTTAAGAACCACATTATTCTGATAATGTTTTTTCACAAGTCAAAACAAAAGCTTGATTCAGCACAAACATCAAGAGATACAGAGAAGGAGGAAAAAAGCTAAAAGTGCATATTCTGCATGTGTAGAGGAATTTTGTAATTCAAAGCCGGTCAAATTCAAAGTCTGATTCCTGTTGCACTCAAAATAACACTTAAATTAAAGAGTGTCTTCAACCTAATATAATTTAAATAGTCTAATCCAGTTTAAAAGGGGACATGAGCACACATAAAATATTTAATATAACTTATAATATAGTTTAATATATTTCGATTAAAATATATAATAAAACCGTAAAGCTTGTAATTCCACACATAAACATGTAAAAGATCTGATGATGTTTTATTGTCATTACAGATCTGAAGAGGATGCAGCAGTATGCAGGTACAGTGTGTGTCTGCACTAGATTACGTTCATACACTCGCAGTTTCATCACTGACCTACAGTATGATTAACAACTGGATTAAGTATTAAAAACATCATCACAAAAGGTCTATATTAAGATGTGATTCATATTCTCTGTTTTCTCAGTGGATGTGACTCTGGATCCTGATACAGCTCATCCTAATCTCATCCTGTCTGATGATGGAAAACATTTGGCAAAAACTCCCAGACAAACCAGAGAGATTTGATAGATATTTATTTGCAATGGGAAAAGAGGGATTCTCCTCAGGGAGATTTTATTTTGAGGTGCAGGTGAAGGGAAAGACTAACTTGGATGTAGGAGTGGCCCAAGATTCATTATTATTAAGCAGGAGAGAGATCCAACCTGATAATCCTGATAACTATATCACGAAGAGAAATCACAATGTCTGAGTCCTGTATCGACAACCTGACATTGCTAATACAGTACATGTGGCTTATGTAACTTAAATTTCAGAAAACCACTTGCTCACAAATATTATATGCAAATATTGCATAGCCATGACATGGCGGGCCAGACTAAAAACCTACCTATAGCTTACCTTGTATGGCTGATGTCTTTTCTAAACAAGTCGGAGTTGGCTGGGTTTTGAATTGAAGATGTTGATAATATCATCATATTCTGTTAGTTCACTTTCAAATGACAAAAGTGTTATGGCGTCCTGTCATCTTTGTCAAGACGTGTTTCTTTCTTAAATGTGTCATAAATGGCAATTTAGCCATTTTTTTAATAACAAAAAATCTAATTGGAATCTAATTTGGATATTGCCACGAGGAAGAACATAACATTACTACTGGCGTGACGTAACTGAAGAGACGAATTAGCATATTTTATTAATATTAGAATAGAGTTCTAATTCATGACAAAATACATCACATTTAAAATAATTATTGAAGAATTGTTAAACACTAGAAAATAGTAACACATTACTTTTTTTTTTTTAAAGTAATGAAGTAACACAACTAGTTACTTTTTAAGGGAGTAAGTTACTTTTCAAAGTAACTATCCCCAACACTGTGTGTAATACTTGTTTTCATTGTTTTGACCGATGTAACATTGTATTCTAATAAATAAGCAACCAAAATTGTAGATACCAGTAAAATTTCACAATTCTCGTTTCCAATTGATATTCGACAGCAAAAACTACAAGCCTAATAATATAAATTTAAAACATTATTGAATACAAGTGAACAGTCAGCAATAAAGTAAGAACAGTGCTAAGAATTAAAGGTACACTATGTAAATTTTAGCAGCATCTAGTGGTGAGGTTGTGAATTGCAATCGCCCACCGCTCATCCCTCCCTTTCGAAGCACACAGAGAAGCTACGGTGGCCGACACAGGACAAAGATGTCGTTGTCTGAGACAGCAGAGAGTAGCTAGCGCTCTGTAGAGCAGTTTGTCCGTTTAGGGCTACTGTAGAAACATGGCGATGCAAAATGGGGACTACACTGTAAGAGGACCAGCGGTGTATGGAGATAGAAATGCTTTAATCTAAGGTAATAAAAACATAACGGTTCATTATGTAAGGTATTTATACACCACTGAAAACATAGTTATGTATATTATATTGCATTTCTGTCAATAGATCCTCATAAATACTAAACACTGCACCTTTAAGTCAGATATAGACACAAGTTGTTCTTTCTGTGGCCCCCTAAGGAAACTGCTCTTCATATCTTCTGGGATTGTCCTCACACACAGCTATTTTGGATCGAATTTACTAATTTTATTAACTACAATGTGCTTCCGGTTTGTCTTTGTTTTTTTTTAAGGATGTACTGTTTAGCTATATACAAAAATATATGAAATATACAAAAATATAAATCTAATGAATACTTTATTAATAATCTAGTATTGCTCCTTGCAAAATTTCACATTCACCGTAAAATTCACTCATCAAAATCCTTTATTCATTGTTTTTAGAAGATAGGTCGAACAGTACATCCAAAATATTTCATCATCTAAGAATCTTAAAGCTCTTAAGACAATAAACTTGTTTCAACTTTTAAATTTATTTCATTAAAGTTTTCTTTTCTGTTTCTCTTTTTTTCTGTGTATATAAGCTATATATTCAATGTATATATAAATTATGTTTTGTTTGCATTATCATTTCATTGTATGTAACGTTTACCTATTTTTTTGGTATATACTTGTATTTTTGATACCTTGGCATTAATAATAATACAAACAAACAAACAAACAAACAAACAAACAAACAAACAAACAAACAAACAAACAAGCAAGCAAAGGCAGTGGCTCAGTGGTTCATGTGTGTTGTCTACAAACCGGAAGGTTGGTGGTTCTATCCCTGGTTCCACCTGACCAAGTGTCGAGGTGTCCATGAGCAAGACACCTAACCCCTAAATCCTTGCATGGTTTGTCGGTGTATGAATGAGTGAAGGAATGGGTCAATGTGAGGCAATATGTAAAGCGCTTTGGTGGCCATGGGTCTGTTGAAAGTGCTATATAAATGCAGTCCATTTACCATTTACCATAACAGCAGTCATTGTGAGAGAATGGCGGCCTCTACTGGAGACTTCTGAAAAATACTGCTTAAATTTAAAATTTACAATGTAAATGTGTAACTACAGGAGGAGCTCTGACATCAGTGTAGTTCAGAGAGAGATTCAGAGAAAGTGAAACTCAACAACAACATGAACACCTGAAACGATCAACCTCTTCCAACAACAGAATATTTATTGATCCGTTCAAAAGAGTTGTGGACACATCTGATCCTCACAGGTAATGATAAGAGAGATATAAGAGAGATTGAGCTGAACAGGTTTCTAATGGAAGTGATCTGGTTTAGTGGGTTCATGTCAAACTGGGATAAGTTGAACAGAACCAGGTTTAAGCATGTCAAATACTCAGCTACTTTAGTTGTTTACTGCACTGAAATTATATCAGAATTGTATTAAAAGTGTCATTTGATTGATTGTGAAGCAAAGTTTGGTGTTTCTGCCATTTTCCCACACAAAGACTAAAGAAACAGGAAGAAAATGAGCTGCAGACAGACTGAACACAAACCTGCTAAACTGCAGCTGAAAATCACATTTAGCCTACATTAAACAAGATTACTTGACTATATATTATATTTTCAGGAGAGATGTATCTATTTTTTATATAAAGAGATATATATTTTTGTTGGAAAATATATAACTATACTTTGTTCTTTGGTTAATATAAACAGCAGGTCAAAGTTCAGATTGTTCAGTGAGTTTATGAGTCACACTGTGTTTCAAAGGAATGATCGCAGGAAAAACCAAGAGATGGAGTATTGAGGATACACAATAATTCAATTATTATTTAATTATTATTATTATTATTAATTATTTAATTTAAGTCAATAAAAAAACAGAAGCAGAAGAATTAATTATTGCATGGATGTCTTTCACTCTTCTCATATAATATTTAATGTGTACAGTTCAGGAAGGTATAGCAGCAGATAATACAAATAATTTAAGGTGCATCATGGGATTCTTTATAAACAGTATTAAAAAAAAAGTTCACGTGTATGCTGTAGACTTCTTGAGCCTTTTCCTTCACTGTCCACTCATCCATTTATAATAATAATAATAATTATTATTAATTATTATTTCAGTCCTTTAAGCAGAAACCATTAGATCAAAAGGTCACATGTTTGTCCAAACTTTAGACTAGTATTGCAGGTGATTTATCTTCATCATTTCTCTCTCCAGTGATGTCTTCCTCCAGCGGTCCACTGACTGAGGAGCTTCAGTGCTCTATATGTCTGGATGTGTTCACTGATCCAGTCAGCACTCCATGTGGACACAACTTCTGCAAGACCTGTCTGAATAAGTGCTGGGACAACAGCCAGACCTGCAACTGTCCATACTGTAAAGAAACATTCAAGCACAGACCTGATCTCAAGATTAATACCACACTCAGAGAGCTCGTAGATCACTGTAAAAAGAAAAGTCCTGAGAAAAAACCTGAAGTTCTGAAAAAAACTGAAGTTCTGAAAAAAACTGAAGTTGTGTGTGACTTCTGTGAGGAAAGAAAGCTGAAAGCCCTGAAGTCGTGTCTGGTGTGTCAGAGCTCTTACTGTGAAACTCACCTGGAGCCTCATTTGAGAGTGGCAGGTTTAAAGAAACACAAACTGATCAATCCTGTGAGTAATCTGGAGGACTATATCTGTCAGAAACATGAGAGACCTCTGGAGCTGTTCTGTAGAGATGATCAGACGTGTGTGTGTCCGATGTGTGCTTTGAAAGACCACAAAAACCACAACACTGTTCCTATAGAAGAGGAGAGTGAAGAGAAGAAGGTAGAAGTTATTAACAAAACTAATTTTCAAGGGCTCATATCATGAGGAGTCACATTAGTATAAATGAATCAGTTATGTAAACATTTTGTGGTGTTCTGTGTCTATAGACTCAACTGATGAAGACAAAGAAAGACATGCAGCAGATGATCCAGGACAGAATCAAGAAGATTCAAGACGTCAAACATTCAGCAGAAGTCAGAAAAGTGAGTTTAAAATAATATAATTATATGAAGATCTAAACATAGATTTGGGACCTGCGATCATCATTACAAATGTATATAAGCAGCAGCAGTCATTGTGGCGTCCCAGCGACAATTCTTCCAGAATCTCTCCATCTCTCCACCAGGGTTGCGTTGTTTTTGCTCCATTCATGAGTAACATTGGTATTACTATATTTCACAAAACCAAGATATGCTGTTGTTATAATGTAAGCTATAGTAACAGGACAGATTTGTGTGTCATTGTTTTTCTGGAGATGGTGTGTGTTCATCCATTTTGGGGGACGGAACAATGAAGGGAGGGGTGTGTTTGTGTGGGTTGATTTCAAATAACCGCACCTTTAACTTTTGGCGCCTAAGTGGTTAATAAACAAACCTGCATGCGTCTTGTGGCAGAACATTGTAGTCTGAGCTTCTCTCTGTTTATGTCTATGACAGGTCACACAGGTAATGGGTTGTTTGGTTGTTGGGGGGAGTTTCTTGTGTTGGTAAGAATCACGTTCCGGGCGGGGTCCCCCCCCTGTAAGAATGAATATAAAGCCTGCGCTGATCCACTTGTCTCTCTGTGTGTGAGAGTGAAGCCGCAGCGGGTCGGTGTGTTTCCCCCTCGGTAGAAATCGCGTTCGCGGGGGCACCGTGGCGCGATGAAAAGGGCACTTTCACTTTCAAAGGGGCAGGGGCTCAAGCCCCCCCGGTCCCCCCCTTGTGCATGCCACTGGGTCTGAATATCGACACGGCTATGATTACCTGATCAGTGATCACTTAGTAAAGTAAAGTGTCTCAACAAGATTTGAGGAATCATTCAGTGTAAAAGGTGCAGGACAAAGTTTAATACTTCAGTTAAGGGATTTTGAAAACCACCTAAAACACTGACGTGTGAGCAGTAGTAATGCTTATTCTGATGATAAATATATGCCTCTAACACCACTAATAATAAGTTGATTGTCCTGGTTGAGCAGAGAAACACAGAGAAGGAGAAAGCAGCCCATGTTGAGCTCTTCACTGATCTCATCCGCTCCATTGAGAGATGTCAGTCTGAACTGCTGGAGATGATGGAGGAGCAGCAGAAAGCAGCAGAGAAACAGGAGGAAGAGCTCATTGAAGAGCTGGAGCAGGAGATCACTGAGCTAAAGATGAGAAACACTGAGCTGGAGCAGCTCTCACAAACTGAAGATCACCTCCACCTCCTACAGGTCAGTCAACATCTCTCTGATCAATGATAAGGCAGTATATGACACCATAACACTCCCCATGCTGAAGGATTTCTCCTCTCTCCTGCTGTAGATTTACTCATCCCTGTGCAGCTCTAGAAACACCGGGGAACTGGCCTGAGATCAGTATGAAGACTGATGAGAGTCTGGAGACTCTGAGGAGAGCTCTGACTCAACTGCAGGACACTCTACAGGAGAAACTCACACAAACTGGTACATCAATATCAAATACACCGTACAGATACATATATTTATCATCTTTTAATATTAATAATGAAGAATGAGTCTGGTCCAAACTGAAATAAGAGAAGTATGTTATCATGTTCTTCTTCTAAAGAGAGCAGGTCATTTTCAGCTCTAATTTCAGAAAACATGCAGTAAATTCCTCTTGTACTAGAAGCTTCATCACTGTAACCACAACCATGAGGCTTTAGTACATCTGTGAACACATTAAGATGAGAAACTACTGAGAAACATTAATTATCTACTATCTCATTATCTACCATCTCTGTGTCAACATTTTATGAATGCACATTGCACATCAGATCAAATTAGTTTATCAAGATTTTTAAGTTTCTAAGAAAATCAAATTGATAGACATTATGGGTTTAAGGGGTACATTTTTCTTTTTATTTATATCAGTCCTGCAGCTTAAACTTCAAAATCTTAAAAGTTAAGATTTTGTATTCATTTCATTCATTTCAAAACTACAGTACAATTAATAATTGAGATGAATAACAATAGCCACAAAAAATAACATTTTAATTATTTAAATATCAGCAGAGAAACACACATTGTTCAGATAAAAACATGTACATAGTTCTTTAAATATAATCTTAAAGCTTGTCTATGATTACACACATGAACATATCAAATATCTGATTATTTTTTATTGGCATTAGTCTCTACAGATCTGAAGAGGATGCAGCAGTATGCAGGTACAGTGTGTGTGTGTGTGTGTGTGTGTCTGCACTACACTAGATTACATTCATACACTCGCAGCTTCATCACTGACCTACATTATGATTAACAACTGATTACATATTAAAAAAATCATCACAAAATATCTGTGTTGTGATTCATATTCTCTGTTTTCTCAGTGGATGTGACTCTGGATCCTGATACAGCTCATCCTCATCTCATCCTGTCTGATGATGGAAAACAAGTGAGATGTGGAGACATTAGACAGCAACTCCCAGACAAACCTGAGAGGTTTGATACATGTCCCTGTGTCCTGGGAAAGAAAGGATTCTCCTCAGGGAGATTTTATTTTGAGGTGCAGGTGAAGGGAAAGACTGAATGGGCTTTAGGAGTGGCCAGAGAATCCATTAACAGGAAGGGTTTGGTCCCACTGACTCCCAGTAATGGATTCTGGACTGTGATTCTGAGGAATAGGAATGAATATAAAGCCTGCGCTGATCCACTTGTCTCTCTGTCTCTGAGAGTGAAGCCGCAGCGAGTCGGTGTGTTTGTGGATTATGAGGAGGGTCTGGTCTCCTTTTATGATGTGGAGTCCAGCTCTCATATCTACTCGTTCACTGCTCAGTTTTTCACTGGGAAACTCTATCCATTTTTTAGCCCATATCCAAACAATGGAGGTAAAAACTCAACTCCACTGATCATCTCACCTGTCAAATACAATACATGAATTTACAGCCCTAATATGAAATACACAATGAAAATAATGATTTTTATACTTTAAAATAAAAAATCCTGTTTTGCTATTTTTTCATTGTTAAAATATATATTACTTCTAGCTATAATTGCAAATTTTAATGTAAAAATATAATGCTTTTTACCAAATATTTTCTTTCGATTTTCATAAATTTTCATCCCATTTTCCCCTCAAATCTCCACCTGACAAAGAAAAAGGTTTTTTTTTTTACATCAAAATAAACCAAACTATGATAACATTAATAAACTGACTGAATTCATTCATTTTAATTACACAAATGAATGAATAAATGTTCTGTGATATTACTGTGGTACATCAGATGGTAATAGCTCAATATATATATCACAGAACAGTATGATTACCATATTCATACAACACTGTGGTAGGTACCTAAAAACACCATGATATTATGATAATGGTAATGAGAAAAAGAAAAAGAAGAAGAAAAAAATTACTACCAAATCAAATGTTAACCCTGGTAATTAACTAGGTATGTTTTACCATAATACACAACAAATTAGAAATGAGTTAAGTTCAATAGGCATATTTAAACACACATCAGATTCATTTAAATGCTCCTTTTGTTGATATAGGACTGTTAAATAGAGATTAGTAGACTTTAAAGATGCATATTTTTATTGCTGTTTATGTTTAATGTATTTTGATCTCTATGAAAATTGAACATAGCTGCTTTTTACAGTAGATGGCGATAATATAATGTCATAATTTTTGTATTTTATACAAATTTTATAGAAAGCTGGTCACACATTCTGTCCTGAGAGAAAACTTTATCTCATTAGAAATAAACCAGTCACAGTAATACATTTATCAACCTTTATAGAATAAATGTATGAATAAAAAAATACCACTTGTAATGTTTTTAAAAGTGTTTTAAAATCTGTGACATCACATCTGACACACAGGGGCCCTTTAAGAGAACCTGAGGCCCCTGGACTACAGCATTACTGCAGCTAATGTTCACTAGGTGGCGCTATATAGTTTCATATCAGAAAATACTGACAATACAGTGACAGCCATGGAAAACCTGGAAATATGTCATTTTAAAATTGCAAACTGATAAAAATGTATCTCATAAAAAGTTGTATTAAGGTCATGTAAATTTGTTTAGTGATTTGTTTTTAGTTTACTTGGTTAAAAATTGTTCTTTGTGAGTGCTATGTCTGGTGAATCATTTTTGATTGTGTATCTTTAGTCCTAATTATGATTAATAATGCCTGCACCACTCATTAATGAGTCACATTTTAATGCACTGTTTGTGTTTTGAGTGTGTATCGCAGTATTGAAAACATGATGGATTGAGTGATTGCAGTGTTTAGTTCTGATGGTTTTAACAGAGACGGCAGGACAAATGTTCTGTCCACCAGAGTCTGTTCTGTCTGAAACCAAAGACCCCAGAGGACGCTTTAGTGGGACCCGGAGTCTCTCCTGGGACAAAGGCACAATTGTCATATTTCTATAAACAGGGTCAACTAAGGGAAGAGTCGTGAGAATTTCTTAAACCAATGACTACAGATTATGTTTATAAAGGGGTTTGGAAAGATTATTTCTGCTTTGTGATGTTTTTAATCTTCATATTTTTGTTTCTGGACCTTTTATGTAAAGTAGGTCTATTTGTACTTAAAATGTATATGATTGTCATTAAATCAGCATTAAAGCTCAATATCACAGACCTTTCCTTTTCAGGAACTCAGTGTCTCCATCAGTCCATGTTTTCCTCTGGATGTGTGTGTAAAGTCTGATCACAGTGATTGGTGTGTCATTCTTCAAGTATTGTCTTCTGGATCAGCACTAAAGCACCACCTGAACTTCCTGCTCTTTGTGTTTAAACGTCCTGCAGTGAGAAACTTTTAATTCTGCCATCAATCATTTAAGAAATTACATGTTCCATAGTCATCTTTTAGCTCTGCGTTCCCTTATTTGGGTAAAAAAGGTCTGATATAAAAGGGGCAAAAAATAGATGTTTCAGCGTAACTAAAAGCAGTTAGAATGAACTTCACATGGAGGGTTTACACATGCTTAGAGATGTTAGGGTGAGTTATATATGCAGGATTCATAACCTTTATATATTGTATCAGATATTTTATCTCAGAAACGTATTGGTACATGTATAGTTTTTTAAGAGAAAACATTATTCGACTAAACCTCAAATGATATTTGAAAGTTGTTGTTTTATATTTGTATCAAACATTTTATGAAAGAAAACAACAACAGCAGGAGTTTTACAGAAGCCATTCATATACAGCAAAAATACATCAAACATTTGAAGAAAAAAAAAGCAATACAAATGGGAAGCCACATGTTAAATCATAATTAATTTGTGAATATTACATGTGAGAATAATTACAAATGAATTTTACAGTGCTCTATGTTAATGCACCAATGCATGCAGTACAAACATCATTTTCTGTCCACATTCTAATGCACCATTACATGATTCAATCCTGTCTCACATATTAAGTCATTTGGGTCAGTGTGTGTTTTGTTCAAATGTAAATTTCATTGAGGAACGTTGCTGTTGGAGGGAATTTAAAGGCCTGATGTTAATGCACACATGGAAAATTACTCAAACATAAAAGATGCAAAGAAGGACTGCAATGATGAGAACAACAACATCTCAGGAAGGAGGAGTCACTTTGGCATGAAACACGTTAGAATAAAATTATTTGAGTTTATCATTTAAAGCATAAAATGCATTTACTCAATCAAATGTCATTCTAGTTTAGAGATTTTTAACACAGATTTGGGAAAATGTAACACAAAACTTTCATGTACATCATACATTTCATGTATAAATTATGTGAAAAGTTTCATAAATGTGTTTCTATTACACAAATGTCTGTTCTTCAGCTCATCTACAGAAGCAGTTTTCAGTTTTTTGGCATTGCAGCTTTTGCAGAGAATCTTTGTCCCGTCGGAGAAGAATCCAGCGCCAACCAGAGACACCGAACACTCTTTTCTGTTTTTTTTTATGATTTTTTTGTGTAGTTCTGCTAAATATGATTTACTCAGTGTGCTTCCAAACCTATTGCTTGCTTACTTCTGTGCAACACAAAATAAGTTCTTATAGATATAATGCAAGTGGGGACTGGGGCTGTTGAGCTCCTTACATGGCAAAAAAATCAACATAGAAATGGTTTATACAACTTGTATGTTATATTTTAAGTCATCTGAAGTCATACAATGTTATTTGACTACTTTTAAGGTGATTTTACAATGGGGTTTTTTTTGGTCACTTTTGGAGCTTGACAGTCCCAGTCTCCATTCACTTTCATTATATGGAAGAGAGCAGCATGTTCATTCTATATACACTCACCTAAAGGATTATTAGGAACACCTGTTCAATTTCTCATTAATGCAATTATCTAATCAACCAATCACATGGCAGTTGCTTCAATGCATTTAGGGGTGTGGTCCTGGTCAAGACAATCTCCTGAACTCCAAACTGAATGTCAGAATGGGAAAGAAAGGTGATTTAAGCAATTTTGAGCGTGGCATGGTTGTTGGTGCCAGACGGGCCGGTCTGAGTATTTCACAATCTGCTCAGTTACTGGGATTTTCACGCACAACCATTTCTAGAGTTTACAAAGAATGGTGTGAAAAGGGAAAAACATCCAGTATGCGGCAGTCCTGTGGGCGAAAATGCCTTGTTGATGCTAGAGGTCAGAGGAGAATGGGCCGACTAATTCAAGCTGATAGAAGAGCAACTTTGACTGAAATAACCACTCGTTACAACCGAGGTATGCAGCAAAGCATTTGTGAAGCCACAACACGCACAACCTTGAGGCGGATGGGCTACAACAGCAGAAGACCCCACCGGGTACCACTCATCTCCACTACAAATAGGAAAAAGAGGCTACAATTTGCACGAGCTCACCAAAATTGGACAGTTGAAGACTGGAAAAATGTTGCCTGGTCTGATGAGTCTCGATTTCTGTTGAGACATTCAGATGGTAGAGTCAGAATTTGGCGTAAACAGAATGAGAACATGGATCCATCATGCCTTGTTACCACTGTGCAGGCTGGTGGTGATGGTGTAATGGTGTGGGGGATGTTTTCTTGGCACACTTTAGGCCCCTTAGTGCCAATTGGGCATCGTTTAAATGTCACGGCCTACCTGAGCATTGTTTCTGACCATGTCCATCCCTTTATGACCACCATGTACCCATCCTCTGATGGCTACTTCCAGCAGGATAATGCACCATGTCACAAAGCTCGAATCATTTCAAATTGGTTTCTTTAACATGACAATGAGTTCACTGTACTAAAATGGCCCCCACAGTCACCAGATCTCAACCCAATAGAGCATCTTTGGGATGTGGTGGAACGGGAGCTTCGTGCCCTGGATGTGCATCCCACAAATCTCCATCAACTGCAAGATGCTATCCTATCAATATGGGCCAACATTTCTAAAGAATGCTTTCAGCAACTTGTTGAATCAATGCCACATAGAATTAAGGCAGTTCTGAAGGCGAGTGTATCAGAGCCAGTACAGACCCAGTTCAAGAAGAGGAAGGATTCACCTATTTTGATTATTTTGTAGAATGTATCAAAAACTATCGCAGATACCTGCTTCTAAAAGTCTTCAGAATATTTACAATTATAGAGAGTTTCAGATTCAAGATTAGGCTACAGAAAGAACATTGTGGTGAGATGTCTTCTTTAAACTTATTAAGAAAAGCATTACATGGGTAATACCTTTGCAGTATTTTAAAATTAATTTCCTTATTTGGCAGTAAAAACGTGTTACTTGCTGAGCAAATTTTCTCAATTAAAGGTATAGGAAATCATTTATTCCATTTCACAAGTGCTTTAGGGCAACTGATATCTCGAGTAATTATGATGCAGGAGTTACTACACTTCGTATCCAAGATATTAACACCTCCAATCTGGAATCTGACAGACAACTGAATCGTAGCTGAGATGCGTTTTCACAAAGTGAGCAATTTAGCCTAGGGAAAAGATGGATAACACTGATAACAGCAGTCATTGTGAGAGAATGGCGGCCTCTACTGAAAAATACTGCTTCTTAAATTTAAAATGTAAATGTGTAAATACAGGAGGAGCTCTGACATCAGTGTAGTTCAGAGAGAGATTCAGAGAAAGTGAAACTCAACGATACGGACGCCTGAAACGATCAACCTCTTCAAACAACAGAATATTTATTGATCCGTTCAAAAGAGTTGTGGACACATCTGATCCTCACAGGTAATGATAAGAGAGATATAAGAGAGATTGAGCTGAACAGGTTTCTAATGGGAGTGATCTGGTTTAGTAGGTTTATGTCAAACTGGAATAAGTTGAACAGAACCAGGTTTAAGCATGTTGTATAGTCTGCTCATCTACAGTTGTTTACTGCACTGAAATCAATTATTACTACATGAGATTTAACCAATAACAATAAACTATATTGATTAAGTGATCATGATCCAATTTTGGTTTTAAGTTTGAAAATATATGTATGAAGAATAAGTAACACTAAATGAGACTAATGAGATAAGATTTAATCTAAATTTCTTTATTACATTATTACAAGCAGCAAATGGACTTGGATGGTACCTATCAGTCCATCTGTCATAATCTATACAGTAAAATACAAATTGTATTTATTTATTTATTAAAAGGTTTGAAGTGGGAAATAACAATGGCAGAATCTTCACCAACATCAACAAAAGCAAGAAAAAACATGAGACGGAGTATTTCAGATACACATCCATGTAAGTCAATAACCTTGAAAAAAATAAACTAGTGCCTTTACTCCACTCATATAATATTTAATATGTCCAGTTCAGAAATGTCCAGTAGCAGGCAAATGTTTGAACACTCCTACTTATTCCTATTTTTACATTTTAGCTAGATATGTTATCTATCTATTCAAGTAAAAAACAATTACTGTAATACATAATATTGTTTGTGTTGTTGTTGTGTAGTCTTTAAATAAAACAATTATAGCTCAAATCAGAATTTCTCATTAATGTATTTATTGATTTGATAAGTGGCTATATAATGAGATTCACATTAGGGTGCTGATCAGCTTGTCTGGGGTCATTTTGCATTAACAACCCGATGACTATACATGATCTCTTACATAATAATAATAATCATCATAATTTATTTATTTTTATTTATTAATATTTTAATAATTTATTGATCTTTAAAAACTTTAAGTGTGTTTAATTTTTTTTCCAGTGATGTCTTCCTCCAGCGGTCCACTGACTGAGGAGCTTCAGTGCTCTATATGTCTGGATGTGTTCACTGATCCAGTCAGCACTCCATGTGGACACAACTTCTGCAAGACCTGTCTGAATAAGTGCTGGGACAACAGCCAGACCTGCAACTGTCCATACTGTAAAGAAACATTCAAGCACAGACCTGATCTCAAGATTAATACCACACTCAGAGAGATTGTAGATCACTGTAAAAAGAAAAGTCCTGAGAAAAGACCTGAAGTTCTGAAAAAAACTGAAGTTCTGAAAAAAACTGAAGTTCTGTGTGACGTCTGTGAGGAAAGAAAGCTGAAAGCCCTGAAGTCGTGTCTGGTGTGTCAGAGCTCTTACTGTGAAACTCACCTGGAGCCTCATTTGAGAGTGGCAGGTTTAAAGAAACACAAACTGATCAATCCTGTGAGTAATCTGGAGGACTACATCTGTCAGAAACATGAGAGACCTCTGGAGCTGTACTGTAGAGATGATCAGACGTGTGTGTGTTTGATGTGTGGTGTAACAGACCACAAGAACCACAAGACTGTTCCTTTAGAAGAGGAGATTGAAGAGAAGAAGGTAGAAGTTACTGGCAAAACTTATTTTAAAGGTCAATTTAATCAATTATGAAAACATTGCGTGTTCTCTGTCTATAGACTCAACTGATGAAGACACAGAAAGACGTGCAGCAGATGATCCAGGACAGAATCAAGAAGATTCAATACGTCAAACACACAGCAGATATCAGAAAAGTGAGTTTAAAATAATGTAATTAAATTAATTTAAATATTTTCACTGTTTATATTGTTTGAGTTGTTTGTAACTCTTTTCGGTGGTCAGAGCAAATACAGACAAGGTAACTGACAATAATTTGTCTAAAATGTCAGTTACTTTATAGTAACTTCTTTATTAAATTGTTGCATATAAACAATATCACACTCACAGTTGTGCTGTTGGTCTGAATATCAACACAGCTGTGATAACCTGATCACTGAGTAACAGCACATCTCTCCTCAACAAGACACATGATTTGAGGAATCATTCAGTGAAAACATTGCAGGATTATGAAAACCCTCTGAAAACACTGAAGTATGAGCAATAGTAACACTGATTCTTGTCTTATTAAACACCACTAATCATTAGTTGATTGTCCTGGTTGAGCAGAGAAACACAGTGAAGGAGAAAGCAGCCCGTGTTGAGCTCTTCACTGATCTCATCCGCTCCATTGAGAGATGTCAGTCTGAACTGCTGGAGATGATGGAGGAGCAGCAGAAAGCAGCAGAGAAACAGGAGGAAGAGCTCATTGAAGAGCTGGAGCAGGAGATCACTGAGCTAAAGATGAGAAACACTGAGCTGGAGCAGCTCTCACACACTGAAGATCACCTCCACCTCCTACAGGTCAGTCAACATCTCTCTGATCAATGATAATGCAGTATATGACACCATAACACTCCCCATGCTGAAGGATTTCTCCTCTCTCCTGCTGTAGATTTACTCATCCCTGTGCAGCTCTAGAAACACCAGGAACTGGCCTGAGATCAGTATGAAGACTGATGAGAGTCTGGAGACTCTGAGGAGAGCTCTGACTCAACTGCAGGACACTCTACAGGAGAAACTCACACAAACTGGTACATCAATATCAAATACACTACACAGATACATATACAGTCAAACAAAAAATTATTCAGACACCAGATATTGTTACGGATTCACTTAGGTGAGTTGTAGTTTAACCCAAGTACAGTATTTATTAAATCCAAAACATGAACAGAAATACAATAAAAATAGGCTTGGCTTGGCTTGAACAAAAAAACATGACACTCACCGAAAATGGTACAGGGACAATACATGACAAACTAACAAGGAAAACATGAGGATTATATATGCTGTGGAGGGCCAAGCTCCGCCTACACTGGAGCTTGGTACCTATAGTCCCCCCCAAAAAAAATCTCCAGGGGAAACTTGAACGGCTGCCGTGGCGTGACGCTGGCTGAGCGGCCATCTTGGGTGAGGGCTCAGGAATGGTGGCCATCTTGGGTGAGGGCTCAGGTGTGGCAGCCATCTTGTGTGAGGGATCAGGCATGGCAGCCATCTTGGGTGAGGGCTCAGGCGTGGCAGCCATCTTGTCTGAAGACACAGGCGTAGTGGCCATCTTGTCTAAAGAAAAACAGGCGTAGCGGCCATCTTGTTTGAAGACACAGGCATAGCGGCCATCTTGTCTGAAGACACAGGCGTAGTGGCCATCTTGTCTGAAGAAACAGGTGTAGAGGCCATCTTGTCTGAAGACACTGGCGTGGCAGGCATGACGTGCACGGTCTCTGGCTTGGTAGGCATGACGTAAAAAGTCTCTGGCTTGGTAGGCATGACGTGAACAGGTTTTGATGTGGCAGTTGAGGCGTGAATAAATCCTGACATGACAGTCGGGACGGGAAAACATTCCGGCCTGGTGTGTACTGTGGGATTGCAGGGCCCCTCATCCACAATTCCCACAGTAAACGAAGAACCACTTAAAAGCAGGGCATGATATATGTATTCTGCCAGGGACCAGTGTATTTTCCCCCCAGGTAATTTAGAGCAAATCGGCTCATTTAAACCATAACGAAAAATGTCCTTTAAAGCCATCATTAAAATCCAAAGGTTGGAAATTTCCAAAAAAGGCAACAACATAGTCCTCAATAGTCCTGTTTCCTTGACGTAGGTGAAGCAAAGAAACTGCTGGGTTCATGATTGGTGGTCGTGTATTCTGTAACGAACAAAAAAACATGACACTCACCAACAATGGTACAGGGACAATACACGACAAACAAACAAGGAAAACATGAGGACTATATACACCGACCAGGCATAATATTATGACCACTGACAGGTGAAGTGAATAACACTGATTGTTTCTTCATCATGGCACCTATTAGTGGGTGGGATATATTAGGCAGCAAGTGAACATTTTGTCTTCAAAGTTGATGTGTTAGAAGCAGGAAAAATGGGCAAGCGTAAGGATTTGAGCGAGTTTGACAAGGGCCAATTTGTGATGGCTAGATGACTGGGTCAGAGCATCTCCAAAACTGCAGCTCTTGTGGGGTGTTCCTTGTCTGCAGTGGCCAGTATCTATCAAAAGTGGTCCAAGTTTGAGGTGTTGACTTGGCCTCCAAATTCTCAATCCAATCGAGCATCTGTGGGATGTACTGAACAAACAAGTTTGATCCATGGAGGCCCCACCCTGCAACTTACAGGACTTAAAGGATCTGCTGCCAACATCTTGGTGCCAGATACCACAGCACACCTTCATGGGTCTAGTGGAGTCCATGCCTCGATGGGTCAGGGCTGTTTTGCCAGCAAAAGGGGGACCAACACAATACTAGGAAGGTGGTCATAATGTTATGCCTAATCGGTGTATACAGAGACTAGGGGAACACATGACCATGACAACCAATGAACAACCAGAACTCAACCACATGACAAGACAATGAACCAGTGAGAACTATGGACACATGACTAGACCAACCAATGAGAACATAGACACATAGACAAAGGGAAGCACAAGACATGATCACATGAGGGCAAGGGAAGCACATGACATGACCAGGAACTTGAAACATGACTATGAAATTTCAAAATAAAAGACATGAAAACATAAACGTGAAACAAATTCCATAACCAAACATGACAGATATAAATTTTACTAGTGTGTGCAGGACACTATAGTTCATTTATGTAAGTGAGGATAGCAAAATAAATTGTGACACTATACCCAAAAAATCTTCATACAGTGGACTACCAGTAAAATTGATATAAATTTGGGACCAAAATTATTCAGACACTTTGACCTGACCATGTTTTGCTGAAGTGTTTTTCTTTAATTGCTAATGCGACCTTTTACACCACAGACTGAACAAAATGAAGCATTGCTTGGTCATTGGTTGACCTAAATTGGTATTATCGAATTGTTTACCAGCTGACAGCTGATTGGTTGATTGTAATCCATTACATACCTTTCTATCAAATTTATCTGACATTATTAAGATGAATTTGTTCTGACACAGTTTAACTCTTGAGTTTTTTCATATTTTATTACCATTTTCTAAACTATAGTGATCATGGATTATGGATGCAAATTTGTTCTTTTTTAGAGAAGAATTTCAGACCTGTATTAAACAGCTTTGGAGTCTTGGACTTTGGTTTTTTTCACACTTTGATTTTTTATTAAAGTTTAATTTTCTTTATTTAAAAAAAAAAAGAGTAACATTAAGATCTTCAACTTAAAGTAATATGTGTTTCTGCTTGATTCTCTAAATATCAGCATATAAACACACTGATGTAAACATGATGTTGTAATTCTTTAAATAGAATCTAAAATCTTGTCTATAATTCCACACATGAACATCTCAAAGATCTGATGATGTTTTATTGTCATTAGTCTCTACAGATCTGAAGAGGATGCAGCAGTATGCAGGTACAGTGTGTGTGTGTGTGTGTGTGTGTGTGTCTGCACTACACTAGATTACATGCATACACTCACAGCTTCATCACTGACCTACAGTATCATTAAACACTGATTACATATTAAAAACATCATCACAAAATGTCTGTATTAAGTTGTGATTTATATTCTCTGTTTTCTCAGTGGATGTGACTCTGGATCCTGATACAGCTAATCCTAATCTCATCCTGTCTGATGATGGGAAACAAGTGAGATGTGGAGACATTATACAGAAACTCCCAGACAAACCAAAGAGATTTGATAGATGTATACTTGTCCTAGGAAAGAAGGGATTCTCCTCAGGGAGATTTTATTTTGAGGTGCAGGTGAAGGGAAAAACTGGCTGGAGTTTAGGAGTGGCCAGAGAATCCATTAACAGGAAGGGTTTGATCACACTGAGACCCAGTGATGGATACTGGACTGTGCGGCTGAGGAATGAGAATGAATATGACGCCTGTACTGATCCACTTGTCTCTCTGTGTGTGAGAGTGAAGCCGCAGCGGGTCGGTGTGTTTGTGGATTATGAGGAGGGTCTGGTCTCCTTTTATGATGTGGAGTCCAGCTCTCATATCTACTCGTTCACTGCTCAGTCTTTCACTGGGAAACTTTATCCATTTTTTAGCCCATATCCAAACAATGGAGGTAAAAACTCAACTCCACTGATCATCACACCTGTCAGGGGCGTGTCCGCTGGGAGACAGTGATTGGCTAACGTCTTTGCATTTGAAATAGTATTACTCCCTCTTTTAGCACGTTTTTACTATTACAGTTCTCATGGTTAACTAATCGTGAAAAGTGTTGCATTACATTTAGATCTATGGCATTATATTAAGATTGTGGCATGAAAGGTTGCAGTGATGATCATTGTAGCCGATCACACACATGCTGAGCGCATGAAAGCAGTGATCTCATCATTGCAACTCAGTTTCTGTACACTAACGAATGTTTTCATCTTCACTAACAGTGCAAACGTGATATAGTTAAGAGATTTGTTGAATAAAACGGGAGTCACTGATAAACGCGTCACTAATAAACTCTCCTGTTTGATTGACAGCTGCAGCGTCAAAGAACATCTGACTACATGAATCATCACATTTCAGATCAGGCATTAGAATGAACACAGTTACTTACATGTTGCATTACTGTTGAACCCAGTCACTGCACAATATTTTGTAATCCTCAACGTCATGTTTATTGCTTTGTAGCTCGATGGTTTAACACTAACTTAGGCCTATGTTACATGCGCAAATCGGTGGGCGGGGCAAAACAGGCAGTGATGAAGTAGGCGTTGATATTCTTCTGCTGAGGCGGTGCTTGCCTTCCTTTGACGTCATAGATCCCCAACCTGTCGTTTGCTGGGCCTGGTGTCTATTACAGTGTGGATCGGGATGCATTTTTCTGTCCAAGCCCGGCCCACATCCGACAGAGCAGTAATCGAACCCGACCTGAGACCAACAGGCATTGAGATATTTATGTCCAAGCCCGACCCGAGCCCCGACACAGTTAAAATATATTTTTTTCTACAGCCACATGTAGCCTAATATGAAATATGCATGCACGTGTTGCGCGTTGTCACAGCTACATAAACAAATTTCCGCACACAGGAAGACGGATGTTAGGGTAATATTTTTAATTAATTTTAATCACAAAAACAAACCTTTGCATCAAGTTAAACAGGCCCATTGGCGACCTACATAATAAGCTGTTTTAAATTTCAAATGTCCAATGCCTTATCGCGCTGACATGACCGAGCCCGACCCGAACCCGAACATCATTTCTAAATATCTGTCCGAACCCGGCCCGGCCTGTCAGGTACCATTGGAACCCATCGGGCTCGGGTCGGGTATCCATCCTCTAGTGTCTATAAAAGCTTTTCTTTGACTAACAAGGAAGTTTTCAGCTCTGAAACTTACAGGATATTCTTATATTATCATGACCTTTTATATATCAAAAGCTCAAGGGAAAGATCACCCTTTTAACTGTACCTACACAGAGTGCCTTACAATGGGTTTAACTACACCAAGCCTTGTGATAAATATTTAGACTTGTTGCACCATCTATACTACGCCCAGCACAGACTATTTGTTTTGCTTTGAAAAGGCATAAAGATGTGAAGAACAATGGAAGATTCAAATCTATCTTATATTTTAGTCACTTGAAAGTAGCCATCTAACCCTAACCTAGATTCAAGCTCTGCACATTCTGGATATTCTGTCAACACTGTCACTATGTGCTCTATATGTCTGGATGTGTTCATTGATCCAGTCAGCACTCCATGTGGACACAACTTCTGCAAGACCTGTCTGAATAAGTGCTGGGACAACAGCCAGACCTGCAACTGTCCATATTGTAAAGAAACATTCAAGCACAGACCTGATCTCAAGATTAATACTACGCTCCGAAAGCTTTTAGATCACCATTAAAGGCAAGTCAAGTCATCTTCATTTATATAGCGCTTTTCACAATATAGATTGTTTCAAAGCAGCTTTACAGTGATAATAGGAAATTCATGAAAGAGAGATTGTTTTGGCTGTACATCAGCTCAAAAAAAAGTTATTAGTATTCAGCTAAAGTAAGTTTATGATTGATTAATTTCCGTTGTAAGAAATCATTAGTTATTTGCTTTGGGGCCACTACACAACACCATTTTCAACCAAAATAGAAAACTCTCAATCAGTTCCGGCTGCTCATCAGCACGGCAACAGCGTTTGGCGGCTAGAGAACGCAAACCTTGAAACAGGTTTTGAAATAGTTTTGAAACGATACCGGTATCATCTTCATGTAAACAAAAAAAAAACGCAGATCTGTGAGAACGGTGACGGCATGCATGTAAGCATTACGTGTTTAGTCTATAGGCAAGCGTGTTTGGATATGTATGTGCTAGGGTGGCCCTTATTTTTGGACTTTTGAAATCTGCCCATTCAACTCCCCTTCATTAGAAATGGTAACAAACCAAATTTAGCTGAGATTGGACTACGTTTGGGGTGTGCTCAACAAAATTGACATTTTGTCTAAATGAACATAACAGCGAATTAGTGAATTGGGTAGAGGCAAAAACGAGAACAGTTTTGTTACTAAAACTCCTTCATGGTCTGCACTGCTGCTTCATGCTTCACCCCTTTTTCCCATTCGGTGCAGATGTACTCAAAGAACATGTCAATGAAACTAAATGGGGAAAGTGACATGTGATGGCCAAGTATGTAAACCCATACTCGCATTTAACCCAATGAGAGACTAATATTAGCGTAGATGCCATTCTTCTTATAGGAAGTGTTCCCGATTCCGGCTGACTTATAATGCAGCCTAACAATCATTTAACTGATTTGAATAATAGAAATTGATAATGTTCTATGTGTATGCCAGGTTAAAGTGATGCATTTTAGTCTAGATTTAAACTGACAGAGTGTGTCTGCTTCCCGAACAATGCTAGGAAGACTGTTCCAGAGTTTAGGTGCTAAATAGGAAAAGGATCGACCGCCTGCAGTTGATTTTGATATCCTAGGTATTATCAAATGGCCAGAGTTTTGAGATCGTAATAGACGTGAATGACTATAATGCATTAAGAGCTCGCTCAAGTACTGGGGAGCTAAACCATTTAGTGCTTTGTAAGTAAATAGCCAGATTTTAAAATGTATGCAATGTTTAATAGGGAGCCAGTGCAGTGTTGACAGACCCGGGCTAATATGGTCATACTTCCTGGTTCTAGTAAGAACTCGAGCTGCTGCGATTTGGACCAGTTGGAGTTTATTTATTAAGCGCGCAGGGCTTTCATGAACACCTTCATGAACGCATGAACTGACTAATTGTTTTGCATTTAGCATATGTCGTAATTTAGATATATTTTTTTAAATGGTAAAATGTGTTTTTACAGATGCTAGAAACATGGATTTTAAATAAAAGATTGGTATCAAAGAGCACACCCAGGTTCCTAACTGACAATGAGTACTTGACAGAGCAGCCATCAAGTGTTAAACAGTATTCTAGGTTACTACGTGCAGAAGTTTTTGGTCCAATAATTAGAAAAAAGTCCTGAGAAGTTCTGTGTGACTTCTGTGAGGAAAGAAAGCTGAAAGTGGCTTCTCAGCAGTGTTTCTCTGTATTTTTCTTTTCAGTATCTTTATCTGCTCTTTCCTCTCTTGTGAATTTGTTCTTAAGTCTCTTACTCTGTCCTAATGTTTATCTAATGCCGTTCAGACCTGTGAGAGGCCCGTTTGATTAGAGAAGACACTCGAATGAAACCGTTTGAAACTGTCAGACATCTCTGACTGTATTAGATGGACAGAAGGAAGATTTTGAGAAACTAGTTTTTAATGTCCAGAGTATAGGCAGCCCATTTCATTTTCTTACTGTATTTATAGATGATTTATGGAAAATTACTATGGATTAAATGTTTTGATATTATCAGGATCTAAAATTAACCTCAAATAAGACTTTTATGAGTAAAACTGGTAGTTGGCTTGTAGCTTTTTTAGGAATATGCAGTAGATGATATCACTGAATATCTATAATTTTTGTTTTGTAAAACTTGTGTAGCTAATGTAAAAAGTAAAAAGCTGGTTATGTCATTATAATTTTTTTTTTTTACCATTTTGAATAAAACTGAAATAAGAAAATGATTTTATTGTTTGGTGGCCAATTTTTGGATTAAAATCATTTGGACAGTAATCATCTTGATGAATGTTATTAAAACTATTAAAACTGCTGCTTTCTTTTGTATTTGAGACGTTAAAGACCTACCCAGAGCTTGTTATATCACATTTCTCAGATCAGGTTCCCACAGCTCAACTGAACCCTGCCTCTACGAGAGCGACAAACCATCCCATTAAATGATGATTCATATGACTTTATGAAACAGCTGAGCAGCATTTGACCTGAAAACTCTTAACAATTTTTCAGTAAGTCTGCTGAAATCTCTCATGACATGATAGAAACATTGGTAGCACTTTATTTTACAGTCCTGTTCCCCATGTAGTAATTAAAAATTAGCTTAGTTCTCACCAAAGCTCTCTCTCTTTTGCTGTTGATCATTAAACCATTACACTGCCTCAGAAGTCTGTCCGAAATCAGTGAGATACCTTTGTGCCCAAACTCTGCCTGCAAAGTCATTGGCTGATAGGGCAGCGAGGCAACAAGTCAGCTGCCTACGTTTTCGGATGCAGCCAATGTGCAGAGCAGGCACGTGCACAGGTAGTGCTCAGGCTGTGCAGAGCACATGCTCTTTTTGCCCTTACACTGCAAAGTGCCCTTTTTTTGGTGGTGGTGGTGGTGGGTTTTTTTCTTCTATAATTCAGTGCTATTGGTCACCCTTTACGCCTGTCTGTCTGTTTTACAAATATTTAGCCAATGAAATCATTAGCTACAACAAACTTTGTAAACTGTTGAGGAAAACGTAAGTGATCCTTGTCACCTAGATAAAATATATTTATAAGAAATTTGTTCTTTGATTTATGATTGCTAATACACTTAATTTGTTAACATTTAATCATATTATGGTCGCATGTTTAATTCATGTTTATTTTTCTGTTGATATGCACGTATTCGCTAGCTAGCTAATTTTTGAATCTAGTATTCTATACTCTTGTTTACATTAAGTGCAAATAGGCTGCCTTTTTCACTGAAGGTCTGGTTGGGCCAGCCAAAATCATGGAAGACACCAGATTATTTATAGCGGTAATAGCGTAGGGGTAAAGCATGTGGTATGAAGTTCTGATGCAAAGTGACCCGAGGTTTGAATCCACCTTTTGCTGAACTCGCTCTACTCCCTTTTCCCATCACATAGAAGTTCGAAAAGGCATATTTTTTCAATGAAAAAAATTAAGAAAATATTCAAAAAGTGGAAATAAAGCATCTAACGTGTGTTTAATAATAAAGTGTTAGTGGTAGGTGAACAGACATGCAGTTGCCCTTGGGGTGCCTTTTTTTAGTTGCAGAGGGATGGGTGCCCAACAGGACCTGAATTAAAAACCACTTGTCTTCTGCACATTCTCTTAACAAGCTTTTGATTTTACACTAGTGCAGGTGATTTATCTTCATTTTCCTTCCCAGACATGTGCTTTATATGTAAGGATGTTCTCACTGATCCAGTCCATGTGGACACAACTTCTGCAAGACCTGTCTGAATAAGTGCTGGGACAACAGTCAAACCTGCAACTGTCCATATTGTAAAGAAACATTCAAGCACAGACCTGATTTCAAGATTAATACCACACTCAGATCACTGAAAAAAGAAAAGTTCTGTGTGACTACTGTGAGGAAAGAAAGCAGAAAGCCCTGAAGTCGTGTCTGGTGTGTCAGAGCTCTTACTGTGAAACTCACCTGGAGCCTCATTTGAGAGTGGCAGGTTTAAAGAAACACAAACTGATCAATCCTGGGAGTAATCTGGAGGACTACATCTGTCAGAAACATGAGAGACCTCTGGAGCTGTACTGTAGACATGATCAGACATGTGTGTGTCTGATGTGTGACGTGACAGACCACAAGAACCACAACACTGTTCCTGTAGAAGAGGAGAGTGAAGAGAAGAAGGTAGAATTTTTTAAAGGGCTCATATAATTTTGTGAAATAAACAAATCAATTATGAAAACATATTGTGTTGTTCTGTGTCTATAGACTGAACTGATGAAGATACAGAAAGACGAGCAGCAGATGATCCAGGACAGAATCAAGAAGATTCAAGACGTCAAACACTCAGCAGAAGTCAGAAAAGAGTTTAAAATAATTTAATTAAATGCATTTAAATATTTATTATACATCACTTAGTTCTGCTCCTCCAAAAGTTCTGATATACAGACCAACAGCACTGGGACTTGTCTCTGTTTGTATCTCTTCTTGTCTGTGTTTATTCCAGACAGACTGTGTTTTAGTGGTGGGGTGACACTTAGTCTTAATGAGTGATTCTGATTTTGATTCTGATTCATTCAATCAAATGATTTGTTCAAAAACACTGGTTCACTCAGGAATGATTCACCAGTACATTGTCTTGTGGCTTTGTTTGAAACTCTTTTTGTTGGTCAGAGCAAATATAGGCAAAGTAACTGACAATAATTTATCTAAAATATAAGTAACTTTATACCCAGATAGCAGGTTATCACTGAAACAATGTTGAGTCAATGTTGATGTGTCAACGGTAATTAATTAATGTTCAATCTTGGTTCAATATCACTTTTTCACCCAGAATTAATGTTAAAACAATGGTGAGATTTCAAAAAAACAAAAAAAACAATTGTAATGTCATATTATCAATATTATAAAGGGATATTCACGTCAATGAAAGCAAAAGATATGAGCTGAATTCTATTATTATTTATTATTATTTTAGTATTATTATCAGATAATTTCAATATCAAAGACTGCAATAAGAGAGAGCGCGGCATCGGCACTGTTAAGAAATTTTCTCTGCTTTTAATGAAGATGATTGTGTTTTGAGCGTCTGCGACTGCTGTCTCATCAGCGTCATTGATCTCCAAGTTTAACCATAGGTTGCGCTTTAAGCACCACTAAACTGGCCATCATATGGCTAATTGCCTGGGCAGTTGTCTTAGTAGCTCCTTGAACGGACGGACTCATCTATAGCATGGAGGAGTTTTGCTTGTAACACTTGAATGACCGCCAGCGTATGGAGAGCAGATCCAGCTTGACAGGCCGATTGACAGGTTTGCGATGGCGTCCTCTAAGGGGAAGCCTTTACTGCCGTCAAAAATGGTGACAAACTCAAACAAAACTCATGCGAAAAATAGGTATCATTATGTTATGACTTTACTTGTTGAGGCACATGACTGTTAACTAATTGTTAAGTAATATGTCATTGTGGTCATGAGTTTTGTATTAATTTTGAATTAGTTAACAGTCATGTGCCTCAACAAGTAAAGTCATAACATAATGATCCCTTTGCAAATCATTAGCTAATGATTAATTAAAGCAGACAACTGGAAGTTGAAATGCATGGCTTTGACCCATTGTGGTAATTAACATGAATTTACACTATTAGTTAATATAATATGTTATTAGGGAATTAATACAATATGACACATTTGACTCACTTTATGAGTCATACATTAACTCATGATTATCTGTGCATTAGTTAGGCATGAAATAATGCACCCGTATTATAAAGTGTTACAGAAACTTTTGTAAGTAAGCTATTTCATAATGCTTTGTCTGTAAATTACGACTAAAATGAATGGTGTAATTTTAACTTTAAAATATATTTAAAAAAACGCAAAAACAAAACTGTTAGATTAACATCGCAAGTAAAAGATCTAACCGGACATTTCATGTAAAATACCGTTGTACAGTTTTTAGAAATAAAAAAGGCAAATCAAATTTACAGTGAAAAACTTTAAACTGACATTCCCAGAATTCCCGGTGTGACACTTCACATTTGAACGTTTTTTGTTTAAATAATAGTTTCTGTTATCAGTTATGCACATTTGGGTTTTATGTTACATCTTCTGTTGTTTAATGAATGTTTATTGCATTATTTTAGGGTCGTGTGTTACTATGATGGTGTTTTGTGTTTGCGTGAATGAGTCTGTGCACTTTCTGTATACTAGTATAATTCAGCTTGTGGAAAAGCCACTTGTAATGAGCCTCTTGATGATTCTTCATGTGGTTTCCTCTTTTACCACCTGCATTAATATGGTGGTTGTCAGTATATGTTAAAGGTACAAAATAGATTTTAGTAGCAGTGTGCATTGTTAGATTTACTGGTTTAAGTTGCAATTGCAATTTTCTTGTTTGTAAATTACAGTTTTATACTGTAAAATTTACATGTTGTTCTTTAAATACAGGAGACTCACAGACAGCGCTTTCTCTTTTGTCTTGTCACGCTTGAATGGTTTAAAAGCATTTGCATGAATAAGAGCGTAATCATATAATGAAAAAACGGATAATGCATTAATTGCATTAAATATTTTTAATGCGTTAAACAGAAAAAGTTAATTGCATGTGTTAACGTGCTAATTTTGACAGCACTAGTTTTAATACACTGCTAGCACGAATTAGCATCTTGCTATCATGTTTTAACACATTGCTAACATTGAATTAGCATGTTGCTATCATTTTTTAACATGTTGTTAGCATGTATTAGCATGTTGTTAGCATGTTTTGACATGAATTAACATGTTGCTAGCATGATTTATTATTTTGCCAGCATGATTTAACATTTGCTAGCATTACTTAGCATGTTTCTATCATATTTTAGCATTCTGTTAACATGTTTAACATGAATTAGCATGTTGCTAGCATGATTTAGCAATTTGTTACATGATTTAATGTGTTGCTAGCATGAATTAGCATGTTGCTAGCATTTTTAACATGAATTATCAAGTTGCTAGCATGATTTACATGTTGTTAGCATGTTTAGCACATACGTAGCTAGCGTGTCCTAAGCTAGTTGCTAGGCTTTGCCAGTGATAGATACATAGTGGATGAAGCTTAAAAACTATTAGAGTTCGTGTATTTAAGTTTTGACACCCTCAATGAAAGCATATGGGACTTTTATGATTTTTAATCTTAATTTTTAGAAAAACTATAAGTCGGATCAGTTAGAAAAGATATAGCACACTAAGTCAGAACAGTCTGAAGGTCTGACCAGAATTTGGAGGTTGTAGAGTTAAAACTGAACTGGAAATCTTCAGACTCCCAATGCTTCAGAGCTTGGTTGTGTGAATTGCTTCATGTCATCTGGAAGGCATTATGTTCTTTAGAACCCAAACTGTAAGGCAGCCCTTCCGGGATTTCCTCAAGTCTGAATAAATGGATTATTAATTCTCTTCCTGTATTAATTTATTGAACCTGTGGTTATAATTTGATCAAATATTAACACCATGGTAAAATCAGGAATGTTTTACTATAAGAAACGAGTGAAGTGCTATAGACAAATTCCAACACACATTAGTTTTATTTAAATGCAGTTGTTGTTTTTTTTAATATACAGTTGAGCATATATTCAAATAAAAAAAACACTGTTATATATCTGATGGTGCTGATATGATTTAGAGACACAAATGCAAAACCTTATAAAAGAGGTGTATTCTTTTAAAGATACATATTTATTTTTGTTTATATTTATTTATTTTAATATAAAGTTTTGATTATAAAAGGTTTGGTTATATATTAAAGTGAGTTATTGTCTATGGGTAGTTGGTTCTAACATTAGATGGTAATAAAATGAATAATATAATCAAATGAAATTGTGAAATACATATGAAATTGTGTAAACATGTCACACACCTGTTGCATGAAGCTGAACAAAATGAGTTTGAATTGACAATCAATATTAAAATGTGATTTTAAATTAATATAAATGTATACATATCGCAACGCAAGGATCAAAGAATGCAGGTGAAAATGCAGATCTAAGTGCAGTGGTTTATTAGCAATCCAAATCATTAATCAGGAACACAGAGAACAGATATCCACAAGAAAACCCCAAACGACCTCTACTGGAGAATATGGGGAATTATGTCTTTTTATGTATGTAATGCAAGCTATAGTTGAGTGGACTAAAAATGATTTGCATATTTACAATGTGTTTATTAATGTACAGTATGTCTTATTACAGTAGGCCTATGTCAATTCTCAGACATTGTAAGATTCAGCATGTTCAATCAGCAAAAACCAGCCCCGACCAATGGCAACAGATGCAGACAGGAGCAGAAACACACTATTCTGACAAAACCTGATACCGTGTCTATTGGCGTGGGTGTGAATTGTGAACACCAAAAGCTCTGAGATACGGATGCTCCAGCTGGATGTAAAAAAGTTGGCCCTACTACACCCAGCCTTATCATAAATCTTTTCACCTGTTGCACCATCTAAAACTACAGCTAGGTGCAGCTAGCACAGACGATCTGCATTTATCACAGACATTGATCATTGAGATGCCATTCATGCTTTCATAAGAGGCTCTGACACTAGTGTCAGCTGATCAGGCATAACATTATGACAGGTGAAGTGAACAACACTGATTATCTCTTCATCACGGCACCTGTTAGTGGGTGGGATATATTAGGCAGCAAGTGAACATTTTGTCCTCAGTTGATGTGTTAGAAGCAGAAAAAATGGGCAAGCGTAAGGATTTGAGCGGGTTTGACAAGGGCCAAATTGTGATGGCTAGACCACTGGGTCAGAGCATCTCCAAAACTGCAGCTCTTGTGGGGTGTTCCCGGTCTGCAGTGGTCAGTATCTATCAAAAGTGCTCCAAGGAAGGAACAGTGGTGAACCGGCGACAGGGTCATAGGTGGCCAAGGCTCATTGATGCATGTGGGGAGCGAAGGCTGGTGTCGTGTGGTCCGATCAAACAGACGAGCTACTGTAGCTCAAATTGCTCAAGAAGTTAATGCTGGTTCTGATAGAAAGGTGTCAGAATACACAGTGCATCACAGTTTGTTGCATATGGGGCTGCATAGCCGCAGACCAGTCAGGGTGCCCATGCTGACCCCTGTCCACTGCCAAAAGCACAAACAGTGGGCACGTGAGCATCAGAACTGGACCAAGGAGCAATGGAAGAAGGTGGCCTGGTCTGATGAATCACGTTTTCTTTTACATCACGTGGATGGCCGGGTGCGTGTGCTTCGCTTACCTGGGGAACACATGGCACCAGGATGCACTATGGGAAGAAGGCAAGCTGGCGGAGGCAGTGTGATGCTTTGGGCAATGTTCTGCTGGGAAACCTTGGGTCCTGCCATCCATGTGGACATATCTACCTAAGCATTGTTGCAGACCATGTACACCCTTTCATGGAAACGGTATTCCCTGGTGGCTGTGGCCTCTTTCAGCAGGATAATGCACCCTGCCACAAAGCAAAAATGGTTCAGGAATGGTTTGAGGAGCACAACGAGTTTGAGGTGTTGACTTGACCTCGAAATTCCCCAGATCTCAATCCAAATGAGCATCTGTGGGATGTGCTGAACAAACAAGTCTGATCCATGGAGGCCCCACCTCGCAACTTACAGGACTTAAAGAATTTGCTGCTAACATCTTGGTGCCAGACACCACAGCACAGCAAGTTTTATTTTAAATAAGTTGCATCTCTTGCAGAGTCAGCTCTGTAAAACACAACAATTGTACCTGCTCGAAGGACAAGAGATCCAGATCTCCAGTCTGTGTTACTGGAGATAGACATTTTGAGAGTGGAGATTGAGAAGTTAAGAGCGGAAAATGAGAACCTTCAGCTCAAGAAACAGGAACTTTGGCTATTAGAAATCTGGCTATTAGAGCGAAAGACCAGCTACAATGAAAGACATTTTGTCACGTTTATGTTCTGTTTTTATGGACTATTTTTCATTTTGTTTTTTACTGTCCCCTGTGTTTCAGTTCATGTTTTCCCATGCTGTTTAGTTTCCTTGGTTACTCATTACACCCTAGTTTGTTTCTGTGGTTACCAATTGAGTTGTGCACCTGTGTCTTGTTCAGTTATTCATTATCCTGTGTATATGCCCTCAGTTTGTCTTTTCATTCATGTGAAGCTGTTATGTAGATTTTGTTATCGTCTTTGATAATGAAAGTATTTATATTGTAAGATGTTCCTCTCCTCCTCTTTTCCTGAGTCAGACGTGACACATTTGGTGTATAAACAATTTTTGGCAATTAACATCCTTCCCTCGTGGGTGAAAATGATCTGAAGCCCTAAAATGATACTCTTTTTTTTTTGTCCAGAAAGCTTATTTCATTTCATTTAATTTTGATTAAAAAAAATTTTTTTATTTACCTTTAAATTACTAGGTTTTATCAATGAATAATAAATAGTAATTTAAGCACATTCTTTACATTCTTTCAACTTAAATTCAAAATAACTCAATAATTATTAATAAAATTATTACATTATAAACTCACTAAAAACATGTCATATTTTCATAATTGTAATAGCTTTTAAAACATAAAAAAAATTAGTATTCCCTTATAGTAAATTTTTAAAAATCTGAAGCCAGTCTTAAACTACCTGCGAAATGCAAAATTTAAATATTATTATTATTATTATTATTATTATTATTATATGTTTATTAAACATAAAGAATTGGTATTCCTTTACAGTACATTTTGAAAATCAGGTTGTAGGCAGGTTAAGACTGGGTTTAGATTTTTAAAATGTACTGTAAAGGAATACCAATGCTTTGTATAATAATAATAATAATAATAATAGCATGAATATTTAAATCCGTTAGGTAAATTATAAAAAAAAAAAAAAGAACTATAAGGGAATACTAATATTTTTTATGTTTTAAAAGCTATTACAATAATGGAAATATGACATGTTTATAATGTAATACATTTCTCATCATGTAAAAATGATTACATTATGATCTCAAGATTTTATTATGTTTTGAGAAAATTATTACATTATGAACATTTTATTATAAAAATAATAATGTAATACTTATTCCATTATGTGCAGTTTTTACAATATGTGTAATTATTACATTATGAGTTGCTACATCATTTCTCTTCAGTATGCATTCAGATACACATCTAGACATTATAAAAACTTTTTTGGTAGTTTTGAGCATTTTAGGTTTTTCTCTGTGTACTGAAGCATTCCTCGCATTCCATTCATTCCTATGGGATTTTGAAGTGGAAAGACTGTAATAGTATTTTCTTGTAAAATGTACTCCAATAATCTTTGTTTTATTTACTTTGAAAAATTATTTTTACAGTGTTGCAGAGAATGACTGTGTGTTCATTACAGGTGTGTCAGTTTGAGCTAGAGTATCAGTGAGTATGTCAAATTATTTTCTCCCAACAGAATAACAGAGGAATCATTCAGATAAAGACAGAGTATAAAACTCAATTACCTCAAGATGTTTTAAAGAGCAGAATTCTGTCATCATTTACTCATCAGTGACTTTCTTCTGTGGATCACAAAAAAGAAATGTATACAAAAATGTCTTCATTGGTTTATTTGTATATGCTATATATATAAACGCTGAGATTAATCTGAGAGAAACATCAGTCATGAAACACAGAATACAAGGACGAATGTAAATGTGTAAATACAGGAGGAGCTCTGACATCAGTGTAGTTCAGAGAGAGATTCAGAGAAAGTGAAACTCAACGATACGAAACGATCAACCTCTTCAAACAACAGAATATTTATTGATCCGTTCAAAGAGTCTTGTGGACACATCTGATCCTCACAGGTAATGATAAGAGAGATATAAGAGAGATTGAGCTGAACAGGTTTCTAATGGGAGTGATCTGGTTTAGTGGGTTCATGTCAAACTGGGATAAGTTGAACAGAACCAGGTTTAAGCATGTCAAATACTCAGCTACTTTAGTTGTTTACTTCACTGAAATTATATCAGAATTGTATTAAAATTATGTCGTTTGATTGATCTTAAAACAAAGTTTGGTGCTTCTGCCATTTTCTCCCTTGACAGAAAGACTAAAGAAACAGGAAGAAAATGAGCTGCAGACAGACTGAACACAAACCTGCTAAACTGAAAATCACATTTAGATTAAACAAGATGAAAACTACACTGTGTCATACACTGGACTTGGTCACACAATATTTGTTTATTTTGTGGAAATATATATATTTATTTGTAGGTAATTATATGACTTTGTACTTGCTGTTTCTGATCTAAACAGAAGGTCATAGTTCAGATTGAGTTTATGAGTCCCTCACTGAGGAGTGATTGTGTTTCCCTCACTATCAATGAGATTTTAACACTTTAATAGAAATATTGATTAAATGGTCATGAGAGAATATGTAACTACAAATATGACTTTTGAGGCAAGATTTCATTTAAACCTGATTGACCAAATAAAGTGTGTAAAACAAATGCAGTATTACGAGGAGCAGGGCTTAGATCTGTTTTATCAGTATATTGGTCATAATTTATATTGTGAAATACGATGTTTTTAACAAAAGCAAGAAAAACCAAGAAACAGAGTATTGAGGATATACCTCCATGTAAGTCAGTAACACAGAAAAGAATGAATTAGCGCATGGATGACGTCCACTCTTCTCATATGGTGATATTTAAAATACAGTTCAGGAACGTACAGTACAACTTCATATTAAGGTACTGATCAGCTTGTCTGGGTTCATTTTGCAGTAATGACCAGCTGACTGTATACATGATCTCTCATATATTTGAGAAATCATTTTTTATGTCTTCAAAGCTGCTCTTTATTTAACCAAATTCATGAGGTGAATCATGGGATTCTTTTTAAACTTGTTGATTCTTTTCCTTCTCTGTCTGCTCTAACTCATTCATATAATAAAATCATCATCTTCATCATAATTTACACAGAAGCCCCTCAAACAAAATGTCTTTAAGATCATGAGAAACTTGAATTCAGTGTGTTTCAAGTGTCTCCAAACTTTATCTTTATCATTTCTCTCTCCAGTGATGTCTTCCTCCAGCGGTCCACTGACTGAGGAGCTTCAGTGCTCTATATGTCTGGATGTGTTCACTGATCCAGTCAGCACTCCATGTGGACACAACTTCTGCAAGACCTGTCTGAATAAGTGCTGGGACAACAGCCAGACCTGCAACTGTCCATATTGTAAAGAAACATTCAAGCACAGACCTGATCTCAAGATTAATACCACACTCAGAGAGCTCGTAGATCACTGTAAAAAGAAAAGTCCTGAGAATAAACCTGAAGTTCTGTGTGACGTCTGTGTGGAAAGAAAGCAGAAAGCCCTGAAGTCGTGTCTGGTGTGTCAGAGCTCTTACTGTGAAACTCACCTGGAGCCTCATTTGAGAGTGGCAGGTTTAAAGAAACACAAACTGATCAATCCTGTGAGTAATCTGGAGGACTATATCTGTCAGAAACATGAGAGCTGAACCTCTGGAGCTGTTCTGTAGAGATGATCAGACGTGTGTGTGTCTGTTCTGCACTGAAGGACATCACAAGAACCACAACACTGTTTCTTTAGAAGAAGAGATTGAAGAGAAGAAGGTAGAAGTTACTATTAAAGCTACTTTTATTGTGCTTTTAAGGGCTCAATTCAAGAGGAAACACATTTTATTTAATCTTATGTAATAAAAGCTTACTATGAAAAGAATAGTGTGTTTTCCCAGAAGAAAGTAAATCTCTGTTATGATAAATGTGTGTGTGTTGTTCTGTGTCTATAGACTGAACTGATGAAGACGCAGAAAGACGTGCAGCAGATGATCCAGGACAGAATCAAGAAGATTCAAGATGTCAAACACTCAGCAGACGTCAGAAAAGTGAGTTTAAAATAATTTAATTTAAGTTAAATATTTATTATACATTATTTAGTTTCGGTCCTCCAAGAGTGCTGATATACAGTCCAACAGCACTGGGACTTTTCACCGCTTGGTTCACTCCACTTGTCTGTGTTTGTTCCAGACAGATTGTCAGTCTGTGTTTTATTGGTGGGGATTTTAGACTCTTTGTGTAGGTTACATCAATAGACCAGTAGGTGGCGACAAGTGACTTTATGCAGGGTTGCCAACTTTTAAGTTCAGGTTGGAGTGAGATTTTTGGCACAAATATTGATTTCGATCTTGATTCAGTATCAATTCATATGTATAGCCTACTGTACATATAAGGAAAAATAAGTTAGCTTTTTTAGCACTATTTTAAACTTTATTTTTTATTTATTCATTAATAGTCACTTGTGTGTGCTTATATAAGTATCATTAAAGATATTAGGATGTAAGTTATTAACGTTTCAAAATTACACATTTAAAGAAATCTAGTGTTTGATCATGTCTAAATATTTATTCAAATGCAAAACCTTAAAATAAGTAAGCAGTTATGATCTGCAATACTTTTTTGAGCAACTAGACTAGACACATGTATATTTATTAAAGAGCCATACAGGCACCTGGTGGGTAATGGCATTTCAAATGAAAATTATTATTTTTCCAGCCACAAAATGACTCTAATTTTCCTCTTTGCATTGGAATCCTCTATTTTAACCTTTAAATTGCTACACTAATTGTAATATGAATAATACAAATATTTTAAGTGGTTAGGGTTAGGAACCATGGACCATAATTATTGCCCAAATAGTATTTAGTACCAAAAGATCTCTTTAAAATATTCAATAAATATTATTGAACTAAAATATAGAACATTTATTTAATTGAAAAACAGTTGAGACCACCAATGAGTATGAGTGTGACCAATTAGTAAGGAATAGCCGAGGGCCAAATACAAGAAAAACATTAACATTAATGTTAACAATGTTGCATCTCCATTACTCTCCATAATAAAATGATACTGTAAATGTGGTTGATATAATAATCAATGCACACTATGCTGTACTGTTTATCTGTATAGTGAAGCTGTTGTCTATGCTGCTTAAGCCATTCTAATGTATTGACAGCACTGGTTTGTTTAGAACTATTGAGAGCTCCATGAACCACGTGACCGCGTGCGCCGCAGGGAGAGGAAAGCATGTCGCAACTCTGTTTTTCAACGGCTCTGGCTTTAACTGTTATGCCACATTAAGTGCACCAAAACGGTATTTATTATTTGAATTTCGTATTAAAACTTAAAAAAATGTAAAAGCTGTTTCATATCAAAAGCAGGTTTGGCAATTTGGCGTGAGATTTACTTGGGCAGAGTGAGAGCGTGAGACAGAGCCTGAAAGCGTGTGTCTCACCACAAATGCGTGAGAGTTGGCAACCCTGCTTTATGAGTGAGTCATTGATTTCACTCAAATGATTAAAAACAGAAGATTTATTCAGGAACGAATCACCACTACATTGGCTGCATCTGAAATTGCATACTTCCCTACTATATAGTAGATATGACAAGATAACAGTATAATGACAAGAGAAGTCAGAATTCACAGTAAGGACCAAAAAGTCCCCAGATGACCTACTACTTCCAGCGAGATTCTGAAGTGTGCATACAATAGACACTTTACTATCCCATGAGGCCACGGGAGAGGATTTATGAATGGCAGTTAAGTGACGTAACTGACGCTTGTAGGTCACATGATGAAGACAACATGGCGAATGTGGTACATCTAGATTATATTCATACTACACACATTCATACTATTTAATACATACAACTTTTTTAGTGGCCATGAAGTAATTACTTATTCAAATTAAGTACAAGAGAGTATGTGATTTCAGACGCAGCCGCTGCGGCTTTGTTTGAATCTCTTTTCGGTGGTCGGAGCAAATGCACAAAAAGTAACGGACAATAATTCGTCTAAAATGTAAGTTATTTAATATTAACTTCTTGTTCAAAATCACACTCGCAATCGTGCTGTTGATCTGAATATCGACATATCGACATGCGATTACCTGATCACTTAGTAAAGTAATAACACACCTCTCCTCAACAAGACGTGATTTGAGGAATCATTCAGTGCAAACGGTGCAGGACGAAGTTTAATATTTTGGTTAAGGGATTTTGAAACCCCTTTAAAAACACAGTATGAAAAAATAGTAATGAATAATAAGTTGATTGTCCTGGTTGAGCAGAGAAACACAGTGAAGGAGAAAGCAGCCCGTGTTGAGCTCTTCACTGATCTCATCCGCTCCATTGAGAGATGTCAGACTGAACTGCTGGAGATGATGGAGGAGCAGCAGAAAGCAGCAGAGAAACAGGAGGAAGAGCTCATTGAAGAGCTGGAGCAGGAGATCACTGAGCTAAAGATTAGAAACACTGAGCTGGAGCAGCTCTCACACACTGAAGATCACCTCCACCTCCTACAGGTCAGTCAACATCTCTCTGATCAATGATAATGCAGTATATGACACCATAACACTCCCCATGCTGAAGGATTTCTCCTCTCTCCTGCTGTAGATTTACTCATCCCTGTGCAGCTCTAAAAACACCAGGAACTGGCCTGAGATCAGTATGAAGACTGATGAGAGTCTGGAGACTCTGAGGAGAGCTCTGACTCAACTGCAGGACACTCTACAGGAGAAACTCACACAAACTGGTACATCAATATCAAACACTGCACAGATACATATATTCATCATCTTTTAATATCAGTAATGAAGAATGAGTGTAATGTTTTTGTGGCTCATTTTCAGCTCTAATTTCAGAAACATGCAGTAAATTGTAAATCTTGTTTTAGAAGCTTCATCACTGTAACCAAAAACTTGAGGCTTTAGTACATTTGCAAACACATTAATTTTCTGCTATTTTTTTCTGTTGGTCTTTTCAGCTGTCTCATCTCTGATTATGTGTCAGATAAAATCAGTTTAGCAGAAGAAAGTCATATCAATAGACATCATGGATTTAAGATGCACATTTGTTCTTGAGTTCAATGAGATTTGCTGTGCTGGGCTTTAATTTTAATTTTATTAAAATTACTATAAAGTTTATAGTGTTGTCTTTGCTGAATAAACACAGCACTATTCCAATCCGAAACTGAGATTATTCTAAAATAAAAATATAAAATGTTTCACAAAACATTCACAAAGATGTTCTAAAAGGAGGAATATAACACAATACACAATAGGGGTGAAGGAGACACACATTGATCAGATAAAACATGATGTTGTGCACCAGGGGTTTTCAAACTGGAGCCGAAAGAGAGTGACAGGGGGTCTGTGGAAGTCTAGAAAAAAACAGTAGAAAAAGAAAGAATAATAATTAGATTAAAATAAATGAGTAAAGTAATAAATTAGATCTAAATAAATAAAAATGTGTTAAAAAATATATATTAGTTAGTTATTAATCTATTAAATAAATTAGATTAAAATAAATAAAATATGATTCATATAAATAAATAAATAAATAATATATTACAATTAAATAAGCAAGAAATAAATAATACATATAATAATACATTACTAATAATGCATAACAATATATTAGAACAAAATATATAATAATGTAACTGAATTTGTTTTGTGTATAAATTGAGGGTTTATAAAAGACAGATGCTTGTCAATTTTAGAATGGGGGTCCCTCACACAGGGATGATCATATTCAGGGGTCCGTGGCATCTAAAAGATTGAAAACCCCTGATGTAAACAATTCTTTAAATATAACCTTAAATCTTGTCTACGATTACACACATGAACATGTCAAAGATCTGATGATGTTTTATTGTCATTAGTCTCTACAGATCTGAAGAGGATGCAGCAGTATGCAGGTACAGTGTGTGTGTGTGTGTGTGTGTGCACTACACTAGGTTACATTCATACACTCGCAGCTTCATCACTGACCTACAGTATGATTAACAACTGATTACATATTAAAAACATCATCACAAAATATCTGTGTTGTGATTCATATTCTCTGTTTTCTCAGTGGATGTGACTCTGGATCCCGATACAGCTAATCCTAATCTCATCCTGTCTGATGATGGGAAACAAGTGAGACATGGAGACATTATACAGAAACTCCCAGACAAACCAGAGAGATTTGATAGATGTATACTTGTCCTGGGTAAGGAGGGATTCTCCTCAGGGAGATTTTATTTTGAGGTGCAGGTGAAGGGAAAGACTGAATGGGATTTAGGAGTGGCCAGAGAATCCATTAACAGGAAGGGATCAATCACACTGCGTCCCAGTGGTGGATACTGGGCTTTGATTCTGAGGAATGGGAATGAATATAAAGCCTGTGCTGGTCCCTCTCTCTCTCTGTGTGTGAGAGTGAAGCCGCAGCGGGTCGGTGTGTTTGTGGATTATGAGGAGGGTCTGGTCTCCTTTTATGATGTGGAGTCCAGCTCTCATATCTACTCGTTCACTGCTCAGTCTTTCACTGGGAAACTCTATCCATATTTTAGCCCAGGCCTTAATGATGGAGGTAAAAACTCAACTCCACTGATCATCTCACCTGTCAATTACAATACATGAATTTACAGCCCTAATATGAAATACACAATGAAAATAATGATTTATATAATAAAAAAAAAATCTAAAACATGTCATTTATAACTATTTAATGTAAAAATATAACACTTGTTTAACTAATACTTTTTAAAAAACTTTTCATAATTATTCATGCCATTTTTTCCCAACTGACAAAGTGAAATTGCCTGTGATTAATTTTTTCATCAAGATAAACCAAACTATGATAATATTGATAAATCGTATAAAGGCTGTTCTGTGATGTTACTGTGGTACATCAGATATACAGTATATCATAGACCTGCATGATTACCATATTCATATACACAACTCTATGGTACTTCAATGTATTGTAATAATAATAACAATAATAATAATACAATAAAAAACAAAACAAGGTACCATGTCAAATATTAACCTCATGGTAAAACTAGGCATGTTTACCATAAGAATATAATAGAACAAATTTGAAATGAGTTGAATTCAATAGACAAATTTCAACACACATCAGATTTATTTAAATGCTCTTTTTATTGATATAGTTTAATATAGGCTAGATCTTCAAATAAAATATAGAACTGTTAAATATCTGATGGTGCTGATATGAAGATACAAATATGAAACCTTATAAAAGAGTCCTTATAAAATGAAACCTTATTAAAAATATTTTCCTTCTTTGAGGACATAGTACAGATTGTTCTTTTAAAGATGCATATTTATGTCGCTATTTATATTTAATGTATTTTTTTATGAAAATTGAGCACAGCTGCTTTTTACAGTAGATGGTGATAATATAATGTCATCATTTGTCGACCTTCATGTGTGATAGAATAAAAGTTTGAATAACGATAACCACTTATCATGTTTTTAAAAAGCAGCGAGAAAAATGTAAGAACCCTAGACAATCACAAGACCATCTGTGACATCACATCTGACACACAGGGGCCCTTTAAGAGAACCTGAGGCCCCTGGACTACAGCATTACTGCAGCTAATGTTCACTAGGTGGCGCTATATAGTTTCATATCAGAAAATACTGACAATACAGTGACAGCCATGGAAAACCTGGAAATATGTCATTTTAAAATTGCAAACTGATAAAAATGTATCTCATAAAAAGTTGTATTAAGGTCATGTAAATTTGTTTAGTGATTTGTTTTTAGTTTACTTGGTTAAAAATTGTTCTTTGTGAGTGCTATGTCTGGTGAATCATTTTTGATTGTGTATCTTTAGTCCTAATTATGATTAATAATGCCTGCACCACTCATTAATGAGTCACATTTTAATGCACTGTTTGTGTTTTGAGTGTGTATCGCAGTAGTGAAAACATGATGGATTGAGTGATTGCAGTGTTTAGTTCTGATGGTTTTAACAGAGACGGCAGGACAAATGTTCTGTCCACCAGAGTCTGTTCTGTCTGAAACCAAAGACCCCAGAGGACGCTTTAGTGGGACCCGGAGTCTCTCCTGGGACAAAGGCACAATTGTCATATTTCTATAAACAGGGTCAACTAAGGGAAGAGTCGTGAGAATTTCTTAAACCAATGACTACAGATTATGTTTATAAAGGGGTTTGGAAAGATTATTTCTGCTTTGTGATGTTATTAATCTTCATATTTTTGTTTCTGGACCTTTTTATGTAAAGTAGGTCTATTTGTACTTAAAATGTATATGATTGTCATTAAAAAAATTGTCAAACCAAGCTGCATTATCAGCATTAAAGCTCAATATCACAGACCTTTCCTTTTCAGGAACTCAGTGTCTCCATCAGTCCATGTTTTCCTCTGGATGTGTGTGTAAAGTCTGATCACAGTGATTGGTGTGTCATTCTTCAAGTATTGTCTTCTGGATCAGCACTAAAGCACCACCTGAACTTCCTGCTCTTTGTGTTTAAACGTCCTGCAGTGAGAAACTTTTAATTCTGCCATCAATCATTTAAGAAATTACATGTTCCATAGTCATCTTTTAGCTCTGCGTTCCCTTATTTGGGTAAAAAAGGTCTGATATAAAAGGGGCAAAAAATAGATGTTTCAGCGTAACTAAAAGCAGTTAGAATGAACTTCACATGGAGGGTTTACACATGCTTAGAGATGTTAGGGTGAGTTATATATGCAGGATTCATAACCTTTATATATTGTATCAGATATTTTATCTCAGAAACGTATTGGTACATGTATAGTTTTTTAAGAGAAAACATTATTCGACCTCAAATGATATTTGAAAGTTGTTGTTTTATATTTGTATCAAACATTTTATGAAAGAAAACAACAACAGCAGGAGTTCTACAGAAGCCATTCATATACAGCAAAAATACATCAAACATTTGAAGGAAAAAAAATGTTAAAAGTACTATTTTGAAAGTAATACAAATGGGAAGCCACATGTTAAATCATAATTAATTTGTGAATATTACATGTGAGAATAATTACAAATGAATTTTACAGTGCTCTATGTTAATGCACCAATGCATGCAGTACAAACATCATTTTCTGTCCACATTCTAATGCACCATTACATGATTCAATCCTGTCTCACATATTAAGTCATTTGGGTCAGTGTGTGTTTTGTTCAAATGTAAATTTCATTGAGGAACGTTGCTGTTGGAGGGAATTTAAAGGCCTGATGTTAATGCACACATGGAAAATTACTCAAACATAAAATATGCAAAGACGGACATGCAATGATGAGAACAACAACATCTCAGGAAGGAGGAGTCACTTTGGCATGAAACACGTTAGAATAAAATTATTTGAGTTTATCATTTAAAGCATAAAATGCATTTACTCAATCAAATGTCATTCTAGTTTAGAGATTTTTAACACAGATTTGGGAGAATGTAACACAAAACTTTCATGTACATCATACATTTCATGTATAAATTATGTGAAAAGTTTCATAAATGTGTTTCTATTACACAAATGTCTGTTCTTCAGCTCATCTACAGAAGCAGTTTTCAGTTATTTGGCATTGCAGCTTTTGCAGAGAATCTTTGTCCCGTCGGGGAAGAATCCAGCGCCAACCAGAGACACCGAACACTCCGAACACTTAAAACACGGCTGATGCCACTGACGCTCCTCAAACGAGACATACTTCCCTTCTCCAAAACCTGAGAAAAAGATTGAGAGGCGTTTCAGTTTGAGCAGCCGTTTCTAAAACCCCTAAAACAACATTATCATCATTTCAAATGAACATCATTATTTTTTATAAAGATTGAAAATGATGCACAAACGTCCATAATGTGATGTTAATGAAGAAATTTTCCGCATTGATGTTTCACAGGCGTGTTACCCGTATTTTGAATTACGCATTGCATTGTGTTGTGATTTATGATTAATAGAAAAGTCTATAAACTTAACAGATTTTAACTGTTTTTTTTAAATTATTTTTTTCTTACAGTGTAGTTCTGCTAAAAATGATTTACTCAGTGTGGTTCCAAACCTATTGCTTGCTTACTTCTGTGTAAAACAAAATAAGTTCTTATAGATATAATGAAAGTGGGGACTGGGGCTGTTGAGCTCCTTACATGACAAAAAAGCAGCATAGAAATGGTTTATACAACTTTTATGTTATATTTTGAGTAATCTAAAGTCATGTTTTGTTTGGCTACTTTTATGGTGCTTTTATAATGTTTCTTTAGTCACTTTTGGAGCTTAACAGTCCCAGTCTCCATTCACTTTCATTCTGCATAACATTTTCTTTTGTGTTCCACAGAAGATATCATTTGGGTTTGGAACTACATGAGGGTGAGTAAATAACCAGAGCATTTCCAGAACTTGCTTTGAGGTTAGTATCACTTTAAGACATTAACCCTGCAAAGCCTGACATACACCGATCAGGCATAACATTATATAGTGTTGGTCCCCATTTTGCTGCCAAAACAGCCCTGACCCATTGAGGCATGGACTCCACTAGACCCCTGAAGGTGTGCTGTGGTATCTGGCACCAAGATGTTAGCAGCAGATCTTTTAAGTCCTGTAAGTTGCGAGGTGGGGCCTCCATGGATCGGATTTGTTTGTTCAGCACATCCCACAGATGCTCGATTGGATTGAGATCTGGGGAATTTGGAGGCCAAGTCAACACCTCAAACTCGTTGTTGTGCTCCTCAAACCATTCCTGAACCATTTTTGCTTTGTGGCAGGGCGCATTATCCTGCTGAAAGAGGCCACAGCCACCAGGGAATACCGTTTCCATGAAAGGGTGTACATGGTCTGCAACAATGCTTAGGTAGGTGGTACGTGTCAAAGTAACATCCACATGGATAGCAGGACCCAAGGTTTCCCAGCAGAACATTGCCCAAAGCATCACACTGCCTCCGCCGGCTTGCCTTCTTACCATAGTGCATCCTGGTGCCATGTGTTCCCCAGGTAAGCGAAGCACACGCACCCGGCCATCCACGTGATGTAAAAGAAAACGTGATTCATCAGACCAGGCCACCTTCTTCCATTGCTCCGTGGTCCAGTTCTGATGCTCACGTGCCCACTGTTGGCTCTTGCAGCGGTGGACAGGGGTCAGCATGGGCACCCTGACTGGTCTGCGGCTATGCAGCCCCATACGCAACAAACTGTGATGCACTGTGTATTCTGACACCTTTCTATCAGAACCAGCATTAACTTCTTGAGCAATTTGAGCTACAGTAGCTCGTCTGTTTGATCGGACCACACGTAACCAGCCTTCTCTCCCCACGTGCATCAATGAGCCTTGGCTGCCCATGACTCTGTCGCCGGTTCACCACTGTTCCTTCCTTGGACCACTTTTGATAGATACTGACCACTGCAGACCGGGAACACCCCACAAGAGCTGCAGTTTTGGAGATGCTCTGACCCAGTCGTCTAGCCATCACAATTTGGTCCTTGTCAAACTCACTCAACCATTTTTCCTGCTTCTAACACATCAACTTTGAGGACAAAATGTTCACTTGCTGCCTAATATATCCCACCCACTAACAGGTGCTGTGATGAAGAGATAATCAGTGTTATTCACTTCACCTGTCATAATGTTATGTCTGATCGGTGTATGAAATAATAGTCCAAAAATATATATATATATATATTAAATGGAAAAGTTTCTACCTTTAGACAAAATGGAATCTTTAGGAAAAAGCTAAAAGAAAAAAAAAAATATTTTTTTGTTTCATGTTCTTTTGATGAATATCATATTTGATACATCAGGATTTTACGACTAATAGTATGTTATAGTGAGAATATGAAGCTCTTTATTGGAGGAAAAAAACACCCCTCAATTTTATATTTAGAGGTCCAAACTGAGCAAAAACATGCAATACAATGATGACTGAGAGAATCATGTTTATTATAAATAAATGTTTCTCAAAAGCCTGATGTTTCATATTTCTTACATTTTAACATAATTTTTCTAACAAAAGATTTGTGGGAAATTAAGTAAATATAAGTTGCTTCAGTCCAGTAAGTGTTCATTTTGAAATATTACTAACAATATAAAAGTTATTCTAACATTTACTTAAAAACTAAATTCAAGAAAAAAAAACACACACGAACCACGACCTGATGGGGAATGTTTTTAGTTAGAATTTTACTAAAAGGCCTTTTACCTGCTAAAAATATATAAACTATCACTCATACAATAGATGGCATGTAGGCCTAGATTGTGTACAACAGTTTTCAGCAAAGTTTTGATTTAGAAATGTGCGTATCAAATATGATACAGTTGGCTTTACATGAATGTTAAAACATATAAGCAGTCTAGATATCTGACTCTATCTTGACTCAGTGCATGACCCGGTGGATGTGAGACTCTTGAGTCCTCGATGCACAAGCAGAACTATATTCAAACTGACTCAACAGCCTCCAAACACATGACCCTGTTTATGTGACAACTGTCTCTTGTTTCTGACAGAGCGTTTCTGTTAGCAGCTGAAGGCACTGCTAATGAAGAGCGGTCTTGTTTTAAGGACACATTAACAAACACTGACCTGTGATGGGTTTGTCGCATGCGGCACATTTTTGGGCGTACAGGTTACTGAAGCACTTCACACAGTACGGATCTTCACCCTGCGTTGTGAAAGGCTGTCCGGCCAGCTGGACTTTACAACCCGTACACAAGAAACACTCTTTATGCCAGGGCTCGTCTCTGTACGTTACGCCACCCTGAACCAAGATCTGTAAGAGAGAAGACCAACAAAAAACACTATAGTTCACTGGAATACAACTTAACGAGGTAATGAAATAAAAGCAAAAAATACTCAATAATTAGGTTAATATTCAGATATGTGTAGTTTACACTCTTAAAGGATTAGTTCACTTCAAAATGAAAATTTCCTGGCTTCAGAGGCTCTGCGCGATCCTAGATGAGGAATAGGGTCTTATCTAGGGAAACCATCAGTTATTTAAAAAAATAAAATAAAAATGTATATACTTTTTAACCTAAATTGCTCATCTTGCTCCTGTATTTACAAAGCGCTTGTGCAAAGACTAATACAAACGTTCTTTAGCAAAAAAAAAAAAGGTAAAACAACGATGTCGGGCGATTTTGAAGTTGAAGATGGAGTGTTTTTTGGTGAAGGGCGTTTGTATTCGCCGTCGCACGTTCGCTTGGGTCGGTACTTCTGCCTACGTCTAGCGCAATCACTGGCGAGTCGCAGAGCAGCGCAAGATGCGCAATTTAGGTTAAAAAGTATATTAATTTTTATTTATTTTTTAAATGACTGATAGTTTGGCTAGATAAGACCCTATTCCTCGTCTGGGATCGCGCAGAGCCTCTGAAGCCCTTCGAAGCGCTTTGAAACTGCATTGATTTGGACTTTCAACATTTTGGTTGCAATTGAAGTCAATGGTGTGGAGAAAAATCCTGGAATGTTTTCCTCAAAAAACGTATATATTTTCTTTTCGACTGAAGAAAGAAAGACATGAACATCTTGGATGAGATGGGGGTGAGTAAAATATCAGGAAATGTTCATTTTGAAGTGAACTAATCCTTTAAAATAAAGGTTATGAAGAAGCTTTATTTTGTGCCAGTTTTCCGTTCACCTGTTTGCAGTGGGCGCAGCGTGGGGAGAAACGTCCCTCGTAACAGGGCACGCAGTAGTACTCGCCCTGATCTGGGACGAACGACTGGCCGCCGATGGGCTGCTCACAGCTGCAACACACAAAACATTCCTCGTGCCACGTGCAGCCTCCGTACTCCAGCCGCTTGGAGCCTGAAAGATCGAAATCATTTAAAACTGTTAAACACTTCATCTACAGTGAGAGTGAGCAAAGCAACAATGACAAAACAAATTTTATCTTCATGTAAGAGAGCAAGAAAATGCAACTACTAATAGGAGCAGGAGCTCTTGCATATTTTTTATTTCCAAGCAGGAGGTACATTCTCATTTTACACTGCAAAAAAATTCTATTTTTAACATAAATGTAAAAAAAATGTAACTGATAAATTAAAACTCTAAAACAGATTGTGAAAAAACAAGATGAACAAGATAAAACACGTGAAAACCAATTTAAAAAGACTGCTTCTAAATAAAATTGTATCTTGTTTCAAAGATGTTTACATATTTTTTACTGGGAAACAAGTAATTAAAATTAAACTAATTAAAAAGAGGACATTTTTGTAGTTTATTGGTCAAACATCCCTGAGTGCAAGATGAGTTGTTAATATTTTTGGTCCATTTTGCCAGAAGAGAAAGACTGTAAATTTAAAATGCAAATATCTGCAAAATGTGTGTCAGCTTTTAGCAGTAAACTGCAGTGTTATTCTTAATGAAAACTAAAATTTCTCTAATGTAATTTTTTTTTTTTTGAATACATAATGGAAACAATTGCCTGAATTAAATATGTTTAATTATTAAAATTACTAAAACTATAATTAAAAAAAAACTTTTTAAAGACTAAGAACAATGACAAAAGCACAAACAAATTTCTTAAACCAAAATTAAAAGTAAAACATATAAAACATAAAACCCAATTTAAAATGTTAATATTATATACTATTAATATTATAATAGCATACAAATACTACTAAAATAACAGTGGGACTCTAGATTCACCTCAAAGATTACAGAAATAAAGTAAGCCACAAAACTGTCATTTTGATTTCTTGGGGGTTTTAATTTTCTTTTCTTTATTTATAAAGCACTTTTCACACAACTCATGGTTCAGAGGTAAACATGATCTCATACGTTTTATCATTTCTATCTCATTCATCATTGCATAATCTGTGAATGTAAAGACATAACCTGTCTGCATTGGTTTCTTCTGAAAAACAGCCTCAGCTGTTCATGCACTATACAGGTTCTTCCTCAAGTGTTTTTATTGTGTCGTGGGTGGCTGAGCATGTCTGATAAGTCATTAGTCTTTATGATGCAGTTACTAACTACATGTATGATGTCACGCTACAGTCTGTCTACTACACAACTATGCTCACAAATGAACTTGAACTGCCCTGGATCTACAAAAGCCTCTCGAGTGGGTGTTTTGTTTCTGAGGCGTACAAAAGATGTGGGCTGACAATTTCACAATGGCTGGTATTTCATTAAAATGCATCTGGAATCTGGAAATGCACAAGTTGCAGATGTAACGTACAGGTTTGGTGGGAAAACGGCTCACCTGATCTGTGTGTAATGACTGAGAATGGGCGTGAAAATGAGCCCAGAGGGGGACTGAGACGGCGGGTCTGTTTCGAATGAACGAGGGAGGAGAGAGCTGCCACTTTCAGTTTGTAATTTTATCCTTCTGGAACTTTCATCATCTCTTATTTCTCTCTGAAAAGCTCCAGAGAGACAGAGGCAGGCGGCGGAGTGTAATTATGGGTAATGTAACGCCCGAGTGTTGGCGTCAGGCCTGGAGGCGTGTGTGCGAGCGTGGCCACAGGGTTTTCTCTCTCAGCTGAGCATGTCTGTAATCACACTGTCACATCTCTACTGCCGCACCCTGATGCCCAATCAAAACTCATTAACTCGGTTTCTGCTTTAGTGGGCAGGGTGAGAAACACACTTAAACTTCATTTCCTGTCAGATTACATACATTGGTTTCATATTTGTTGTGTTTATGTTTGTAGTCTATACAATCTGGTACAATCAATTACATGCGAGATGCTTTTGATGATTAAGATGTTCACAGCAGCAGAATTACAATTGTCTGCAATTCAAATTTAGAACAAAATTATATATATATATATATATATATATATATATATATATATATATATATATATATATATATATATATATATATATATATTTGTATATTTAGGCTTATGTGGAAACTGTAAAACATTTTTAAGGATTCTTTGATTAATAGAAAATTCAAAAGAACAGCCTTTATTTGAAATAGAAATATTTTGTAATATTTTAAATGTCTTACAATCCTCTATTATTATATTCATTCATTACACACAGACTGATATTTCAAATGTTTATTTCTTTTAATTTTGATGATTATAACTGACAACTAAGGAAAATCCCAAATTCAGTATCTCAGAAAATTAGAATATTACTTAAGACCAATACAAAGAAAGGATTTTTAAAAATCTTGGCCAATTGAAAAGTATGAACATGAAAAGTATGAGCATGTACAGCACTCAATACTTAGTTGGGGCTCCTTTTGCCTGAATTACTGCAGCAATGAGCCGATCAGTTTGTGGCACTGCTCAGGTGTTATGAGAGCCCAGGTTGCTCTGATAGTGGCCTTCAGCTCTTCTGCATTATTGGGTCTGGCATATCGCATCTTCCTCTTCACAATACCCCATAGATTTTCTATGAGGTTAAGGTCAGGCGAGTTTGCTGGCCAATTAAGAACAGGGATACCATGATCCTTAAACCAGGTACTGGTTGCTTTGTACGGCTTTATATGGCTGCGTTGACCTTGGACCTCAGAAAACACAGTGGACCAACACCAGCAGATGACATGGCACCCCAAACCATCACTGACTGTGGAAACTTTACACTGGACCTCAAGCAACGTGGATTGTGTGCCTCTCCTCTCTTCCTCCAGACTCTGGGACCCTGATTTCCAAAGGAAATGCAAAATTTACAAAATTTACTACAGAGAACATAACTTTGGACCACTCAGCAGCAGTCCAGTCCTTTTTGTCTTTAGCCCAGACGAGACGCTTCTGACGCTGTCTGTTGTTCAAGAGTGGCTTGACACAAGGAATGCGACAGCTGAAACCCATGTCTTGCAAACGTCTGTGCGTAGTGGTTCTTGAAGCACTGACTCCAGCTGTAGTCCACTCTTTGTGAATCTCCCCCACATTTTTGAATGGGTTTTGTTTCACAATCCTCTCCAGGGTGCGGTTATCCCTATTGCTTGTACACTTTTTTCTATCACATCTTTTCCTTCCCTTCGTCTCTCTATTAATGTGCTTGGACACAGAGCTCTGTGAACAGCCAGCCTCTTTTGTAATTACCTTTTGTGTCTTGCCCTCCTTGTGCAAGGTGTCAATGGTCGTCTTTTGGACAACTGTCAAGTCAGCAGTCTTCCCCATGATTGTGTAGCCTACAGAACTAGACTGAGAGACCATTTAAAGGCCTTTGCAGGCGTTTTGAGTTAATGAGCTGATTAGAGTGTGGCACCAGGTGTCTTCAATATTGAACTTTTTCACAATATTCTAATTTTCTCAGATACTGAATTTGGGATTTTCCTTAGTTGTCAGTTATAATCATCAAAATTTAAAGAAATAAACATTTGAAATATATCAGTCTGTGTGTAATGAATGAATATAATATACAAGTTTCACTTTTTGAATGGAATTAGTGAAATAAATCAACTTTTTGATGATATTCTAATTATATGACCAGCACCTGTATATATATATATATATGTGTGTGTGTGTGTGTGTGTATATGTGACCCGTGCTGGCAAAATGAAAAATATTATTGTTGTTATTGTTACATTCTCTATTAAACAACCTTCAAAATGATGAATGATTTGTTTGAATCAGACAAAAAATGGCGGAGCTACACCTCTGTGAAGTCGATAGAGTCAGCAAAGTAAATTTTAAGAAAAATCAAGTTAAAGGGTTAGTTGACCCAAAAATGAAAATACGCCCATGATTTACTCACCCTCAAGTCATCCTAGGTGTATATGACATTCTTCTTTCAGACGAATACAATCAGAGTTATATTTAAAAAAATTATAATGAGCTTTATAATGGCAGTGAATTGGTAGTTCTGTTTTGAAGTCCATAAAAGTGCATCTATCCATCATGTAACTGCTCCACACGGCTCCGGGGGGTTAATAAAAACCTTCTGAAGTGAAGCGATGCGTTTGTGTAAGAAAAATATCCCTATTTAAAACTTTATAAACTAAAATAACTAGCTTCCGGCAGATTTACCTGATGGCCTGACGCATGCATATTGATGAACGCAGACGCGCAGAGGATAGAGCAAAACAAAACACCAGTCATGAATTATAAGTCTAAAACGAGAATTTTTAAAGAGTAATGGCGGAGGATGTCAATATAAGAGAAGAGGGGCTTGAGTTTGTTGCCCAGCCCTATCCACGAGAGGCGTCAAAGCTTGCGATGCTCTTATACATCGCGTCAGGGGTTATTCTTTTGCCATAAGTCGACTTGCGTAGGCCGTCTGCCGGAAGCTAGTTATTAAATATGGACTCCTTTTGCCAGCACGGGTCACATATACTATTAAAAAATGGTTGTTTCAACTTAAAAAAGTATGTGTTTGTGCTGCCTTAAAATTTGAAATGTGAAGTTGTATTAAGTGACAACTTGGATATTTGAGTTGTTGAGCTCAACATTTTACAGTGTAAATGAAATACAAGCATATGCATATGTGTGTGGAACTGTACCTGGCATCACAGTCTTCATGCAGGCCACGCATTTAGAGGAAAACTCATTGCAGTAACACTCGTTACACACCAGGGCATCTTCCTGACAGGTGAACGGCTTGTCGGCCAGAGAATGGCTGCAGCGTGAGCAGCGGAAACAGTGTTCGTGATAATGCCTCTCCTCATAATACAGCTCCTGAACACAGACAGCACAGGAACACATAAATATATATATTTAGTTCAACTGTAAATTATATTAAAACATTCTAGAAAATCATGCAGTACTTTGTTTATTGAATTTATTTTAGATCTTGTGACCATGCAGACTGAATACCCTGGATAATTCAAGAAGTTAGACGTGGCATGTTCCATATTTACCATAGAAAAGTGCATTTTACTCTATTTAATCACAGTTACATCATCAAATTTTGGATCAAAGGTCACTGCAAAGCTGAACAAAAGGTGAAGCGAGGTGACACAGATGGTTGTGCAGGAAGTCTATGACCAAAAGCATGTTGAAGCAAAACAGATCTTGCTGTTCTCTGTGTCACTTCCACTACCATGAAAGGAATGGTGTCTACGCAATGAAAACATGCTTTACTATCGTCCACTAATCCAAGCTCTCAAAGATCAGACGGCTATTAATACTGAACACAGAACAGAAGCTTCTGTTAAACCTCCTTGTGTTCGCCTTAGACACTCGAGATCTTCCAGTGAAGATGTGAGAGATCTCGCCGTCTCTATGTACACAGTTCTGTTGATGTTAGTGACGGTGTGCTGTTTCTCACAGACGTTGAATCAAAACTGAATTTGGACAAATCCGATAAACTCATATTAAATCAAATTTGAATCTAACTGAAAATAAAATGGGCATAGAATCAATGTCAATCAGATTGGATTGAATCAAATTAAAATGAAAACTGAACTGAACTGAATCAGAATCGAATCAGATTAAATCAGATACTATTTTTACTGAAATTCTATCTATCTAATAGGATTGAACAATACTGAACTGGATCAGTTCACAATGAATCAGATTCAAATGTGAATCATAGTGAAATTGAATCAAATTAAATCAGATACTGTGGTACTGAAAACCATCCACCATATGGTATTTACATGATACTCTAATTAAACAATACTGACATTTATCAAATGCAATTAAAATGAATCAAATTCAAAAGTGAATCAAATTCAATTAGATTAAAGGGAATCTAATTCAAATAAAAACAAATACATCTGAACCAAAGCAAAGACTTTATATAAAGGAAGGTTGCTATAGAAACAGGCAGTGTTCTGAGTCGTGCGCTTAGGACTGCACAAGCGCATTAGCTTTGTCCAGGCTGATAAATAATTTTTCAAGCGTTTAGAAACAAAATTTATGAGACAGCTGTTGATTTCATTGGTGATTTCAAAGATGGCCGCCGAGTGAAATGACTTGACTTAAAGGGACTTTGATCAAACTGAATCTGATTGAATAACACCAAATTCAAACCAAAAAGAAACACTGCCCTTTTTATATCACAACTCTTCACAAATCTGCAAAGTGAATTATGAGATTTTGATGCTTACGTTCAACCACAAAATACACAATCCATGATCTTTGTAAAACCCAACAGCCCGTCACATGTGACCTGTGAGTCACTGATTCAGAGCAGTTCGAACTCAGCTGTTTTAAACCTGTCATATAATAAATGATGACCTTTCAGCCAAATGACTCACAAATCATCACGTCTACAGATGACTGATGGAGAACGCGGGAGAAAAACACAGAAAGAGAGAGAGCGTGTAGTAGTAGTATTTATGTAGTGTGCATTTCTCCCAGTGGATGTGTAAGTCAGACGGTGAGCAGCGTGCTGTGGCGTCTGCAGCCTGCTCTGTTTGCATTGGCCGTCTGCTTTACTGCTCTGTCACGCGTGACCGTGACCAGCTGTGAGCGTGAAAATCTATGACGAATGATACACAGATACATCTCCTGTAAATAGTATATGGAGTAAATTTATGCCTGTGTGTGTAAACTCACTGAAGAGCAATCATAAAGCACATGAACATACATCTACAACACAAGTGGAAGCAATTGATAGCAGGGTTTAAAAATACTGTGGAAGTTTGAAAGTCACACACACATAAGAACACTTATGAAAAAGTACTGTGCTGGTATCAGATATAAACTATATGAAAAATACCATGCTACTAAATGTTTACCATAGTATTTACATGGTACTCCAAGGCATTTTAACCCTTACTTGTGGTAAGATGATAATATTATGGTATTTTGAAATAAACCCTGGTACTGAAATACAACCATGGAACTCCAAGGTACTTATAGGTATATACACCGATCAGGCATAACATTATGACAGGTGAAGTGAATAACACTGATTATCTCTTCATCACGGCACCTGTTAGTGGCTGGGATATATTAGGCAGCAAGTGAACATTTTGGCCTCAAAGTTGATGTGTTAGAAGCAGGAAAAATGGGCAAGCATAAGGATTTGAGCGAGTTTGACAAGGGCCAAACTGTGATGGCTAGACGACTGGGTCAGAGCATCTCCAAAACTGCAGCTCTTGTGGGGTGTTTCCGGTCTGCAGTGGTCAGTATCTATCAAAAGTGGTCCAGGGAAGGAACAGTGGTGAACCGGCGACAGGTTCATGGACGGCCAAAGCTCATTAATGCACGTGGGGAGCGAAGGCTGGTTACGTGTGGTCCGATCAAACAGACGAGCTACTGTAGCTCAAATTGCTCAAAAAGTTAATGCTGGTTCTGATAGAAAGGTGTCAGAATACACAGTGCATCACAGTTTGTTGCGTATGGGGCTGCATAGCCGCAGACCAGTCAGGGTGCCCATGCTGACCCCTGTCCACCACCAAAAGTGACAACAGTGGGCACGTGAGCATCAGAACTGGACCACGGAGCAATGGAAGAAGGTGACCTGGTCTGATGAATCACATCTTCTTTTGCATCACGTGGATGGCCGGGTGCGTGTGCGTCGCTTACCTGGGGAACACATGCACTATGGGAAGAAGGCAAGCCGGCAGAGGCAGTGTGATGCTTTGGGCAATGTTCTGCTGGGAAACCTTGGGTCCTGCCATCCATGTGGACATATCTACCTAAGCATTGTTGCAGACCATGTACACCCTTTCATGGAAACAGTATTCCCTGGTGGCTGTGGCCTCTTTCAGCAGGATAATGTGCCCTACAAAGCAAGAATTGTTCAGGAATGAAATGTTTGAGGAGCACAACAACGAGTTTGAGGTGTTGACTTGGCCTCCAAATTCCCCAGATCTCAATCCAATCGAGCATCTGTGGGATGTCCTGAACAAACAAGTTTGATCCATGGAGGCCCCACCTCGCAACTTACAGGACTTAAAGGATCTGCTGCTAACATCTTGGTGCCAGATACCACAGCACATCTTTAGGGGTCTAGTGGAGTCCATGCCTCGATGGGTCAGGGCTGTTTTGGCAGCAAAAGAGGGACCAACACAATATTAGGACATAGGTCATAATGTTATGCCTGATCGGTGTAAAATACAATTTACATATATAATTATATTACTACATATAAACGATATAAATTTTTTTAATTAATAACTTTAAAAATGAAGTTTTGTTGAATCCCATAAGTGATGCTCAGTAAAATACTCACCCGTGAGTTGTGTTCGATGAGCTCTTTGCACTCCTGGCAGGTGTTTGCATACAGCCGGTCGTAACAGGGGACGCAGTGGGGAACGTTGTCCACCTGGATGTATTTCCTGCCGTACAGCGACTCCTTACAACCGCCACAGTCAAACGGCTCTGACATGACGCTCTGCTCCTCTGCTCTCTGACTCATACAACACAGTCGGTGGATTGAGATGCTCTCTAATCCTAAAGAAAATCAAGATTTAAATAAAGTTATCTTTGATAATTATCTGTGAGGCTTTCAGAAGAATCAGAAGAATTATATAGTCTGTAATCAGTGATGAATCCGTTTTGATTTAGCAGTAAATCCTTCGTCACAGTAGGCCTGAAGGTTTTTAATTACTTAGTGTGTGGAGAGAAAGAAAGAGAAAAATAAAGAGAGACAGAGAGCAAGAAAGATACTATAGGAAATAGGAATCTGAGTCTAGTCCATTATCTCTCATTAACTGGATCCAAACAGTCATCAGGATCCTGTGGGGAAACAAGCGGTCACATATATGTGTGTTAAATGTGTGATCATGACCGACGTCCACTGTGTGTCCTGGACAGAGCGTGAGAATAAACAAATTCCCACACTAAAAACGCACTGAATCTTTTCAAACAGAAACAGCATTCACAATCCTACATAGCAATATATCACATTACAGAAGTGAAATTTTGAGTAAAACAAGGTATTTAATGAGAAAACATGTAGAGTGGGACTTTTAACCATTGAAAATTGACTGGATCTTACAAAACAGGCAAGTTTTGGAGAGGTTGAGAGGTCCCCTCGGCCACGTCTGAATGCCTCTGGTCCCAAACTCCAGAACTATCGGGCATAGGCATATTTATTTATATAGCATATTTTATAACTTATAACATATGCTTACATTTAATGTAAGATCAGTTCATCTTTCAGTGAGAAACTGTGTTTAATTTAACGTTTATTTTTTAAATGTAAGTCAACGATATTTGGCAGAAGCAAAAGCCTTTGCATGTGGAGACCCCACTCCCGTTTCGTAGATCTCCTCTACTTGTCGCTTGTCTTAATTTATACCCTGATATGCACACTTATACGGGTTTATATTCAATGCACAATGTGTGGAAGACAATTCGTTAATTTAGACATGAAATGAAACAAGTAACTGACAAACTCCCCAAAAGTCTGCAGTTTTTCTCTGCCTGCATCTCTTATTCCTGCTCTCCTCTGGCATTCTTTGTGGGAGTCGTTCTGATTGTAGAACATGCGGTTCTAATGAGATGTAGAACTCCCCGAGGGTCAGGAACATCACAACTCCCTTTTATGACAGTGATATTGCTGTCTCCCCCCCTTCATATCCTGGTCAAACCCCCAAATGAGTGAACGGCCTTGTAAACTGGAAATAGTTATGAATCACGCTCAGATTCCACCAAAACCATCTTGTTTTTGTTGAGAAATGACAAGAGCAATGCAGTACAGGACTTTGAGTGACTCCTCATATAAACAACAGAACATTCCTTCATGAGCACCTAGAGGTTTACCAGTCAGATGTTTGGACACACTGTCATATTATAATTATTTTCCACATTTTACAATAATAGTTAAGACAGTAAAACTAACACAAATGGAAGTATTGGAATGTAGTGACCAAAATATGCTGATGCTTTGTCTAGATTCCAGTTCTGTTCACTCAGGACATTCACCAACAAACTTACTCTTATCCTGGGATAAGTAAAGCAAAGTAAAGTTAAAGTTAAGCAAAATAAAAAATAAAATAAAATATATATATATATATATATATATTAAAAAAAAAAAAAAAAAAAAAAAAAAAAAAAATAATAATAATAATAATAATAATACAAATAAAATAAAAAAATAACGTTTAGTAAAACATAAAATTAAATTAAAAAAAAAAAAAAAAAAAACATACATAAAACTATTGAAGGAGTGTATGTATGATAAGGAGTGTTACATGTATGATGTACACTTAATGATGTGAAAAGCAATTGACTATCCAGTCCAATTCATCCATTGAATAGAATAAAATAAAATAATTAAACAATTACATAACATGTTAAAATGAAATAAAATGAATAAAATAAAAATAAATAAAATAAAATAAAATATAAAATAAAATAAATTAAATAAAAATGAATTAATTAAAAAAAATGTTTTTAAAAAATCACTGCGTGCAGAATTATTAAGCACGTTGATTTTCTGATCATATTTTTTTCCAGGCACATTTTACCAATTACAAACCACATTAATCTTAATAAATTCTATTAATTTTGTATTTAGTCATTTATAAGTGATATACACTCACCTAAAGGATTATTAGGAACACCATACTAATACTGTGTTTGACCCCCTTTCGCCTTCAGAACTGCCTTAATTCTACGTGGCATTGATTCAACAAGGTGCTGAAAGCATTCTTTAGAAATGTTGGCCCATATTGATAGGATAGCATCTGGCAGTTGATGGAGATTTGTGGGATGCACATCCAGGGCACGAAGCTCCCGTTCCACCACATCCCAAAGATGCTCTATTGGGTTGAGATCCGGTGACTGTGGGGGCCATTTTAGTACAGTGAACTCATTGTCATGTTCAAGAAACCAATTTGAAATGATTCGAGCTTTGTGACATGGTGCATTATCCTGCTGGAAGTAGCCATCAGAGGATGGGTACATGGTGGTCATAAAGGGATGGACATGGTCAGAAACAATGCTCAGGTAGGCCGTGGCATTTAAACGATGCCCAATTGGCACTAAGGGGCCTAAAGTGTGCCAAGAAAACATCCCCCACACCATTACACCACCACCACCAGCCTGCACAGTGGTAACATGATGTTCTCATTCTGTTTACGCCAAATTCTGACTCTACCATCTGAATGTCTCAACAGAAATCGAGATTCATCAGACCAGGCAACATTTTTCCAGTCTTTAACTGTCCAATTTTGGTGAGCTCGTGCAAATTGTAGCCTCTTTTTCCTATTTGTAGTGGAGATGAGTGGTACCCGGTGGGGTCTTCTGCTGTTGTAGCCCATCCGCCTCAAGGTTGTGCGTGTTGTGGCTTCACAAATGCTTTGCTGCATACCTCGGTTGTAACGAGTGGTTATTTCAGTCAAAGTTGCTCTTCTATCAGCTTGAATCAGTCGGCCCATTCTCCTCTGACCTCTAGCATCAACAAGGCATTTTCGCCCACAGGACTGCCGCATACTGGATGTTTTTCCCTTTTCACACCATTCTTTGTAAACTCTAGAAATTTTTGTGTGTGAAAATCCCAGTAACTGAGCAGATTGTGAAATACTCAGACCGGCCCGTCTGGCACCAACAACCATGCCACGCTCAAAATTGCTTAAATCACCTTTCTTTCCCATTCTGACATTCAGTTTGGAGTTCAGGAGATTGTCTTGACCAGGACCACACCCCTAAATGCATTGAAGCAACTGCCATGTGATTGGTTGATTAGATAATTGCATTAAGGAGAAATTGAACAGGTGTTTCTAATAATCCTTTAGGTGAGTGTATAATTGTTCATGAAGGCTGGAAATGAAAAACACCTTGTATTCAGGTGTGCAGAATTATTAGGCACATTTTTTTTTACAGTTAAAATTAGCCAAAAAAGAAGTTTAACTCAGGTAGCGAAGAAAAGACACATGTTAACTGCAAAATAATTAAGGTGAAGAATTAAGTGTGAAACCATCAGGAACCATTTAGTCTCCAACGCCACCATTTTCCAGAACTGCAACCTACCTGGAGTCTCCAGAAGTGCAAGGTGTCAGGATCTCAGAGACTTAGGTTAGGTACACCACTTCAGCTTGTGATTCTTTTTAAGTGGGGGTCTTTTTATGATTCTTTCCTAACTTAAGTCTCTGAGATCCTGACAAAACTACAACAATTAAAACATAAATCTATAAAATAAAAATAAAATCTTTCTCATAAAGAAAGGATAAGAGAGACAAATGTGTAAGTGTTGTGGAATGTACATAATGTAAGCAGAAAGAAGAAGAGAATGTGTGAATCATTCCTAGTAACTTATTTTTCAGATCATATGACACTACTCCCACTACGCTGACATACCAGTCTTTGTGTCTCGCTATACGGTAGACGTCTACCTGACAGCTCATTTCATGACTCACAAAAGAATGTCTGCACGTCTGTGCCATTTTATTAACCATTTTATTCCAGTGGAAAAGAACTGGAAAATGTAACAGACCGCGGCAGATCAGTTTCTAGATTAGTAGGGCTGGAACTAAAAATTATTTGATAATCAATTAATCAAAACATATTAAGAACCAATCACTGAATGATGAAAAACCACATATAATCTAAAGATCTGATTTGAATTGCATTTGAAACCACCTACAAACGTTCCGACAACAAAAAACTATTTTAATCACATTTATGACTACATTTATTCTCTTTTTCTTTTTCTAATACCCCTCTCCCATAAAGATCAAACCTGATTTCATTCCAAAGAACGCTATATAACTTGTAAGCCTGCCATCTAAAGCAGAACATTGGCAAACAACTAATCAAATAAATTCCACAGCATTCCCACATGATTAAACCTGCCTCCACAGGGTGCAGATTAATGACTTTGCATAACAAGGAATATTTTCCGATCCACATGTGCACCCTTTTATCAACAAGACGATCTGAGATGCCTGATGCCTGATGCCGCCCATCCAAAAACAGTACAAACTTACACAGACCCCATGCAATGGCAAATCCAGGAAGGGCGTCTCTGTTCTGGTTCCACCTCATATATTCCCCAAGCCGCAGGTCTCTAAAGAAACACGCTGCTAAATGGTCTGTAAAACCAAGCACTAGAACAACAAAAACTTTCTTTGAATGTGGTTTCCACAGGTATTCTATGTACTGGAGTTCTGCTTATTCAATGCATCATGTGTTACGAGAAGAAAATATAATGAACCCCTGATTTGATACAAAATTACTCACACTTACTGAAGCACATAGTACGTTATTCAGCAAATGCAAAAGTTTCCAACGCCGTTGTTGGAAAATTAAGCTGGTTAACTGTGTTCTGTGTGTACTTTGGTAGTTTTTTGTTTCCTGAGGTCTATGTGCCAGTGAAATTATTGCTATTGAACACCTGTGGGCCAAATGTCAGTGTAATAAAACCTTTACGTTTCATTCTGAAGCCATTCTAAATGAATCCATCAACATGTTAACCATGTTGTTTGTGGATTTGAAATTCATCCCAGATTTAGAGTACCACAAAAAGTACTCAATGTCCACTTGCGTGTAAACTTGTAGTTAAACTTACATTGCCCATATTTCTGACAGATGTTCAGACTGTGAGTTTCTAAGTTTAGTTTGGGAGTAAAAAAGTTAATGGGAAAGACTCGGAACAGACAGTGAGAAAGATAAAACTAGAGATTCTAGGAAATTAAGTAAACTATCATGACAAAAAGATTAAAGTAAAAATCCCATACACTCTTAAAAAATGGTTCATTGGGGTTCTATAGACACAATTTTAAAGAATGCTATGCCATAAAGGTTCTAAATAAGGACAAAATGCTTTATACTTTCATGTTAAATAGGACATTTTTTTCAAGTGATAAAGTATGTTTATGTTTCGAGTGTAAAGTATGTCATTAAAACAAAATTATTGAATTAAAACTGCATCCATAAAATGATCTCATGACAGAACCCCTTAAAGGTTCTAAGAATTAACCTTTAAGGTTCCATATAGAACCTTTTCTTCTAAGAGTGTATTAAAGAGTTACAGCAGTAGTTATTAATTTACATATTTCTGACAAATGTTATAGCTGAAACAGTCATACTGTGAACAAAATGAAGAAATTGAGAAAGACTCTGAATTAATAACACGCGGAATGCAAAACTAAGAATTCTGGGAGAGCAAACTATACTTAAAGCAAAACTTATTCCAGTCTGAAGAATAAATACCAATTTGGGGTATGAAAAAGATGTTTAGTTCTGAATCTAATATCTTGGTTGATCTTGGGACGGTTGTTTACTCTTAAGAACAATGTGTCTTCCTGCCACGGGACGTGTTAGAGCCAGCTTCAGATGTTTAGCAAACAACACAGTACACAGTACAACACAATACGATGCTTATTAAACATATCTATATGCCAGACAGGTTTTATTATGTGAAAAGAAGGGATTACATTGCTTTCCTTTTCCAGTGTTTAGGCATGCTTTTTGAAAGCATTCCCTCCAAAATCTCTTCTTTCTACACTGATCTTAAGCACTTATCACTACACTTGACTGGTAAAACAATCATGTGCTGAATATAATGGATTTATAATTCTCATCTGTGGTGTGAATTACTATTCAACAGGTTTTTGACCTTAAATGATTTCACACATGCTTCAACAAACACAAAAGATTCAAAGCAGTCATCGTGCAATATGCATAGCATAGCAACATGTTAACAGCCACTTAGTCAACATAGCAACGCCTTGGCAACCACTCTTTGCCAAGAGATTACTTTATAGCTATGGCATAGCAACATGTTAACAGCCACTTAGTCAACATAGCAACGCCTTGGCAACCACTCAGATTACCTTATAGCCATGGCATAGCAACATGATAAACAAACATCCATCCACCCACCATCTCAATTGTAGGTTGCTTTGGATAAACGTCTGCCAAATAAATGTACACATGTAAACCCAGTGTTGTTATCTAAAACTAAACTATTAAAAAAAATCATGGACATATATAAAATAAAATATTAGAAAAATGTAAAAATTAGATGAAAAACTTAAAGTTAATAAAACATAAATAAAAATACTAACTGAAATAAAATAAGTTTAAACGAAAATACAAAAACTAAAAAATAATATAGTAATATACAAAAAAACTAAAACAAACTACAATTAAAATGAAAGCTGAAAACATGAATAAATACTATAATAGTATAGAACAAAAATAACACGGTTTGAATTCAGCAACAACAACAAAATTAATATAAGTAGATTTGAAATGGGTCATGCCATGGATTTTTTAAAATCATTTTAATATGTTCCTTGAGGTTCACATATAATGATATGCTTTTTGCAAAATAGTTTTTTTTACACACACACACAAGCAAATATATATGCAGAAAAACGATTATTTTTGTAAGTTGAATACAAAAGGCGTTCTGGCGTTCTTACTTTATAACGTGTTAAATATGGATATTTTTCTTACACAAACCCATCGATTTGTTTCAGAAGGCCTTTATTAACCCCCTGGAGCTGTGTGGAGCTAGCCTGGATGCCAATCGAACTTAGCCCCGCCCACAACATTTGAGGTCGGGAAGTTTGGTCTGGACTTGATCCGTTGTGGAGCAACTATGCTTGAACCAGAGCTGTTCGGACCAATCAAATTGTCAGGGCGGGCTTTATACGATGATGGACAGATGGTCAACAGTAAAGTAATCATCGACGTCACCAAAGAGTGGTTGGGTTGAATTTGTTCTAATCCTAAACGGAGAACTTGTTCATATATGCATTCACCTTTACTATTTCTCTCAAAAATGATGATTGTGTTGGTAAGTACTCTGTGTATCCTTAAATTCTTTTTACAACACCGGCAAAGATCGTTTACACTCATCTTCTTCTTCTACTTCTTCCAGCGTGCGTGCAGTTGAGTTCTGTTGACAACTATGCGTTGCTTAACATACGTCACTTACTCCGTTGCTCTGATTGGTTGTAGGTCTATCCAATTGAGTGCAGAGGCATTTTCTTTCCTGGTTCGGTTGAAACACGCCCCATAATCACAGCCCAATGGAGCAGTATCAGGCTCATATTCTGACTAGAATCTGAGTATGATGACGTCAGGCTAGTGTGGAGCACTTTTATAATGGATGGATGCACTTTTTTGAGCTTCAAATTTTAGGCAGCCAATCACAAGCCATTATAATGCTTGGATTAACCAGGACATTTTTTAATATAACCGATTGTATTCGTCTGAAAGAAGAATGTCATATACAACTAGGATAACTTGAGGGTGAGTAAATCATAGGGTAATTTTCTTTTTCTGGTGAACTATCCCTTTAAGGGCTTGTCCGTAAAGGGCCACTGTTTATGATTGACTAACATCACTGCATAGGAAACAGTATCCACGCCCACTCGCTATTGCACATGAGTAAGTGTAAAAACATTATCCATATAAAACTGTCATTTTATGATATTGTTTACTTATACTGTTTGTGATGTAGCTTCTGTCAGATCTAATACAGTTGGCTGCTCTTTTCTCTGCAAACTCTTCATTACACTGTGCCTCCTTTATGAAAAAATCTGCAGTCAAATGCTCTGAACAAACATATAATCCTCAAATGCCATTAAAAATAAACCACCCACTTTTTTCTTCTGTCATTGAGATCTTTCTGAAGTCTGTACAGAGACGCAAATGAGCTGGGAAATTAAACTGATGTGTCAAAGCAAAAGTTTTTTCGCCCTTACATTTGTCCTGTTGTCGACAGACTCAAGCGCGCAGAGTCAGAAACTGAATGTGCATCCGTATACTGTATCAGTGTAGACAGCGTCAATGATTATTTGCTTTTGATGCGATGCGACGCTCACATCCGATGTAGGCAAATGTCAGCCGCATTAAGCCTATGTTGATGTCTTGCTCTGGAAGCAGTCATATGTAAATGTATTTGCCCATGTGAAATCATGGATCCCATAATAGGTGTGTTCGACAACGCTGTGCAGACCGATCTGTGTATGACATCAAAGTACTGTGAGAGCAGTTAGAGAGCAGACGGCTGTTTTTGGAGCTTGCTTAAATAAATGCCTTGTTTATAATGAGAAGGATGTTTAAAGATAAAACTTGCAGGCTGTTTTATTTGTTCAAAGACCTCTTATATGTCAAAAGATCAAGGCAAATTGTCATGACCCCTTTAAAAGTTGTCCCATTTTGTCTAGTGCAGTGTGTCTGCAAGCCTAGTGTTCTTCACTGGCATGTGTCCAGCTATTGTCTCTCTGCCCTGTACCACCCTGTGGGAATGCCACTGTGGTCAGGGCCATGGTTGGGAAGAATTTGATGGTTTCAAAAAGGGCAAACAAAGGCATTTTTCGTCCTAAAAATGGCACATTCCACTCTCCAGGCTGAGAAAAACCAGACTGAGTTCTTAGAAGAACAACATTTCTGCCATTTACTCATGGAGAAAGATTACGCACAGCATACCAGTTTTTTCTGGCCAACTAAAAACATTATGTGGTCACAGCCCCCCACCTCCATATACGTCCATCCCATCAGACCCCATAATGACGTGTTTGCTGGATTTGAGTGGAAATATACAGTTCGGTGCCAAATTCGCTGTATGTCTGGAAGTTGCTGGTGACATCATACTCTTAAATGGTGGAAAAAGCGATGTGTGCGATTGTGAACACCACAGTTGGCTTGCGGATAGAGAATGAATGCCGATGTTAGTCTTAATTACTCTTTTACAAGCCATATTTACCCAGCTCTATAAACAAGCATCATGTTTACCTACTGGCGCCTTCCCATAATGCCATGTTCCATCCATGCCTGCCATTACAATGAAACTAAATGAGGCAGATTTTTAAAGAGAGGTCAAAGATAGTGTTTCATTATGTAGCAGTACACAAATAAGGTCAGATACATATTCTACATAAGCAAACAAATGATGATTGCAAGCATGTGGTCCCATAGTACATATATGTGTAACTCTTTTGGTAATGTCCCTTCATACATAAAGGGGTGATAGAGTAACCTTTAAATAACTGAGCCATTAAAAATAGATAATTTCCCCATGGACACCAAAGCGATTCCATTGGTAGATGGTAAAATATCCATATTTGATTGTGTACCAAGTTAGACGTTATAGCAAATTTGGTTACACTTTATTTTAAGGTGTCTGTGTAACAGTGTAATTATATACTTACGTACGGAGTAATAATAATTAACTACATTTACTATAGGGTTAGGGTTAAGATTAGGGTGTGGTTTAGGGTTAGTTGCATAATTATGCACAATTTATAGTAATTACAATAGTAATTATGTAACGTGCACAAGGAAACTGTAAAATAAAGTGTTACCGAAAATGTATTTAGCGTGTATTAATTATGTATATTAAATTACCCATCACATACATTTTTTTATCTGTTTGGGATTGAAAAGAAAAAGGTACAGACAAAATTGACCCAATTTTAATATGATGTGGTAATGATGCTTAATGATACTTAATGTCTTAATGATGCTACATTAAATTAAATTACATTTAATGTAATTTTAAATCATTTTAAAATTACATTGAAATATTGTATTTTCATAACAACTAGATTTTTTCTTCATGGGCTTGTACTAATAATAACACGCAGTATAAATACAATCATTGTCATTGTCACATGACCAGTATCAATGATATACTATTTTATTTTTTGTTCATATTCGAGTTTTATGTGTTCTGTTTTCATTTTAGAGATGTTTTTAGCTTTGGTATGTGTTATGTGTTATAATTCATGCCTTAAAGTTGGGCCTAAGAAATCACAACCTGAGTTCTTGGGCAGTTCTTGTAGCTTTAATCTGCACGACAGTGTGACTAATGTAATAATGCCCAGGAAAGGGAGATTCATATTTCTACCAGTGGTAGAAAGCGCTCTTCTATTCATCAGAGACTAACAGCAGTCTGAAAACTCAGCCTCCATCGATCTTACTCAGCAACAGTGAGTGTCCACAAAACTTCATCCCTTAAATTTATGAGAGTCTTATTCTCCCCTCATTCAACTCCAGTGACTACAATCTGGGAAGTATTTCTGCTGTCTCTCTGAGGAGTCTCTATTGTTTTAAAGCAGCTTCATTGATTCATGATGTTAATGTTTATAAAAACCTTTATTCCTAATTGTTCACATTTAGCATTTTAGATATGGGTATAATATCATGGTGTATATAAATACACCATGGCATCATCTCAGTGCTTGTTGTAAGTACTGGAAAGGAAATCTGGGAAGGAGAAAAGACACTAGGGAACAGAGAATTGTGGGCAAATACCATCTTAAGACTGGTGAGAAACAGAAACATAAAGAGATATGCTGTGGCTGTGTGTGTGTGTGTGTGTGAGAGAACTGCCTGCATTCTGGACTAAAATAACTCACTTTTCCTGCGGCCTTTGTCGACGAGCCCCTGGGGTGCCATACACACAAACAAACACACACACACACACACCAATGAAACTGTCATTGTTTTATAGAAAATGTAAAACTGTACTCCTCTGAGTTTATTACAAAATTACTGTACCACAGCTGAACTGAACAACACAACAACAGCGACAACTGCTTTTTCAAATAGGGGTTCATAGATTATATAGTACATTACATATACAGTATATATATATATATATATATATATATATATATATATATATATATATATATATGTGTGTGTGTGTGTGTGTGTGCGTGCTGTCAAATCGATTGTGATTAATCGCATCTAACATTAAAGTTATATATATATATATATATATATATACATACATACACACACACACAGACATATATAATATAAATAAATATAATAATATATATTATGTAACATTATGTATACATGTATACATTATGTAAACAAAAACTTTGTTAGATGCAATTAATCGCAAATTCGCAATGAATCGATTTGACAGCACTAATATATATATATAAATATATATATTAAGTATATAATATAAGTATATAATATATAAGTAATATTTTAGTCAAGTATTAGTAATCAAAATATTAATAAAAACATAAAATTAAAACAACTGAACAAATGAAAATTAAATGAAAAACTAATAACTATTAAAACATATCATAAAAAATTAATAGTAACTAATTAAAAAAAAAAAATACTTTAAAATGTATACTATATACTAATACTATACTATTAATACTATACACATACAGTAACACAAACTTTAACAAAATATGCTGAAATTAAAACGATTAGTATCAACTAATAAATAATAGTAATTATTAAGAATATAAATTAATAAAATAAAAATATTATTGTGTACACGCACATGGGTTCCTGGGACTAATCAATCCACAATACACCAATCACATCGCAGAGTTTCCATTGAAACTGATAGATCAGGAAACAACAGAAAGAGTTCCTGAACAAAGACATTATGAGAAGATTTATTCTTCAGCTTATAAAACGGAATGATTCTTCTGTTTTTCTATTAATAGAGTCTACAGTAATTAGTTGACGTCTTACCGTGGTATTGAAGTGTCCAGCTGATCTGACCCTGTGCACAGCCTGTAAAGTCTCTCTGTGAGACACTGCATTTTTTCCCATGAAACACATCACACACACACACACACACACACAGAGCTGATCCTCCCACTGCGCGAGACATTTGCACTCTCAGCCCGCCCACATCTGACACACCACTACATTTAAACCTTCAACAGATTTAAATTGATTCTTCAGACAAAGTCCAACATGGCAACATGGAATGTCCCTTTGAAATGTAATAACTTCATGGAAAACCTCCCACACACTCTTAAAGCACCACTTAGACCTTTTGCTCATCTGTTGAGTTGTTTGAAACATTATACATTTACAAAAACTAAATTGAAAACGAACAGTTTTGCTTCTAAATCCATTGTCTATACTGTTTTTTCTCAGGATTATATTCAGATTAGTTTTACTCATGCGTTGAATTTTGACGATTTCGACGGACAGCGCCATCTAGAGGTGATAAGAGCCCCACACACACACACACACACACACACACACACACACACACACACACACACACACTAACCCTACCCATAGCCATTTTTATATTTTCAAAAGAATTAATTCTGTATGATTTATAAGCTTGTTTCTTCATGGGGGCCTCAATTTAGGTCCCTACAGTGACACGAGTCCCCATGAGTCTGTGTGCATTGAGGTTGAAGACCCCACCGGGATACAAAATTACCCCCACACCCCACCCCACACTCACGACTCAGACCAGGGCTCAAATGAATATAGCTTTAATTTATCAGCGTGCTCTGAGACAAAATATACCATAAGTAAACAAATCTAATTTTCTTGATATTTTACAAGTAATAATCTTTATAATTCAATCACAAAATTAATATCTTATTCTTTTACACTTTATTAGAAAAAAAGAAACACACACACACACACACACACACCATTCTACAATCACATTCAGCAGTGAGTTTCTTGTACACACATTTACATAGACACACATTATATCAATTCAAGAAAGGGGGATTTTTTTGAATATGACTAAAACAATGAATCATGTACAAAAGGAAAAAGGGTTATTTTGGACCCGGGGACTTCACATATGAAAACAAAATACCTTTATCTCATGTTCAACAAACTTGAGCATTATTATTCTGTGTTCCCCACATATCTCAGTATATCAGAACTGTGCAAGAACCATTTGATGGCAAAACACACACTTCCTGTTAGTCTGGGCTGATGCTTAAAAAAAAGTCTCTGTATGTGATTCATTTAGCTGTAAGTTCACAGAAACATGATGACGTTCATAAACGTCTTTAGCATTTTTTTCCCTTTATTTTCCCTTTGTGTAGGTCGGGAATAAATAACAGCGACAGCCAACACAAATCAAAGAACTGGCCAATATTAACAACTGCAATCTTAAAGATGGGGTGGTCTGGGAATTTTGCTACAAAAGGGAGTGAAACCGCATTATCTGTTTCATTGGTGAATCTTACATGTCCGGGTCATATTTCACCCCAAAATCGAAAGAATGAAATAGGAAAGATATTGCTTAAAGAAAATGAAGCCTATTTCTAATTTAGTTGTTACATTTGAATGAAAATTAAGCACCATTTTAACCAAATTCTTAATACTGTAAAAACAACAACTGTATTCTCATTAAAAATATGAAAAATATATATTATTTTGAATGGTAAAGAATTCATACACTAAATATTTATACTGATTTAAATAATACAGTATTTATTACAGTAAAAATACTGCATTAAAGTAATGAAAAACTGAGAATTACAAAAAAATTACCGTTTTCAGCAATGATGAGAATTTGGGTAAAATGTTGTGTTGTGTTAAAAACAATGTAAACATTTTAATGCACCAAAATTATGTAAGCAATTTTCTCATTTTGATTTTTTGGTGAAATATCACTTGAACATGTTTGAGATTCACACTTAAATCACTGAAAAGTGGGATGTGCCTCGAAACTTAGTGAGCGCCCTACCTAGACAGCACTTTCATCCACCTTAAACGTAAAGATATAAAAAAAAAGATAGGCAGCTCACTAGTTTTGAGTGTAGATTTGCTCAGTGTAACACCATTTTATTGTGGCTCATTCCGGTGGCTAAACTACAGTTTTGTATTTCCCTCTATTACAACAGCTGATGCTGTGTTTGCACACCATCTCTCTCTCTCTCTCTCTCTCTCTCGCTCTCACACACACACATCAAAATATCATAAAAAAGCAGCAATGTAGTCTCTCCTGTATGAGTGTCCTGTTGTGTCTCTCAGGTCCTGGAACAGCAGGTATAACTAGAGAAACACTCCAGTAATCTCATGTGTACCTTAGCACATGTTCAGCGCACTAGTGTGAAGGCCCTGTGTTCTTAGAGGTCCATGGGTCCTGGGTTAAACCAGGCTCCTGGGTGTACCGTTCATTGCTGCTGATTTGAGCCGGGACAGGCCGTTACCACTGCTGCTGGGGGGGCTGGACTGCACCGCCACTCCTGTCCTCTGGGTGGAGCTGCTCACCTCGAATACCTCGTGGATGGCCTTTCGAAAACAGTGAAAATTGTAGTCTATCAAACCTGTGGAAGATAGAGACATGAGATATGTTCAGAATAGCATATTAACACACTATTCTTTAAATAAGAAACCATTTATGTCAAATGTCTGTACCTTTCCTCTCAAAGCTCTCCTCTCTCAGGATGCAGACCAGAGCCAGGAACTTGGTGACCTCCTTTAGGTAAAGCACTGTGGTGTTGTTCAACTTTATGATGGCCAGAGACTCTTTATCATAAGCGTTACCGTTGCCATCATCTTTTAGACTATACAACAAATGGACAAAAAACTCATAATAGAAGATACAATATATTACATATAATATATATGACATATATCTTACACCGTCAGCATAAAAAGGATACAAGTTTGAAATAATAGGGTACAGGATACAATGGGGCTAACAGCGGATTTTATTTTCCTCTAAACGACTAGATGGCACAGAAACCTGCCGCAACACAAAACATCCGCTTCTTAAGATGCATGTAGAAATTTGGCTGATCCTTGATGCGACCGCAGACAGCAGCGTTGATTCTGCGCTAATTTGATCTAATATTTGATGTCTTTTAAAAATTTTGTAGATTTAAAGGTGCAGTGTGTAAATTTTAGCAGCATCTAGCAGTGAGGTTGTGAATTGCAACCAGCCACCGCTCACCCCTCTCTTTCGAAGCACATAGAGAAGCTACGGTGGCCGACACAGGACAAAGATGTCGTCGTCTGAGACAGCAGAGAGTAGCTAGCGCTCTGTAGAGCAGTTTGTCCGTTTAGGGCTACTGTAGAAACATGACGGCGCAAAATGATGACTTCACTGTAAGAGGACCAGCGGTGTATGGAGATAGAAATGGCTCATTCTAAGGTAATAAAAACATAACGGTTCATTATGTAAGGTCTTTATACACCACTGAAAACATAGTTATGTATATTAAATTGCATTTCTGTCAATAGATCCTCATAAATATTACACACTGCACCTTTTAGTAGAGAGAATAGCTAAAATTATTGAATATATGTTTTGAGACAAACGTCTTGTTAATGTTTGTCAGTTTTGTTCAAGGTAATTAAAGCAACAGTTTTTCAATAACGGAAGAATATGTAAAAGGAACAATAATTAACATGATAATAGCTGGCTGACTTTTCCATTTTCCAAGTTGGATGTCCACTTTAGAGATAATTACCATTATAATGAAACCATCATTTTAAAAAAATGTGATATTAATCATATTATTATATTTATTGTTACTACTGTAAAGCTATATTAAATTTTATGGGATCTCATTCAATGCTTTTAGAATCTTTACTTTTTAAAATAGATTTTTATATTAAAATATTTTAATGACTGTATATTTATTGAACAAAAATGAATTATTTTAAATATTAAAATAAACAGAAAATAGTACACACTTTGCTAAGGTGATTGTTTTGAACAAGTATTAACTAAGACATATTATTTTAGCTAAAGAATTTGTATCAATACTTTGTGCCTTTCGCCCCATGCTGGTTTTGCCCCATTTATCTGTGGGGTAAAAGCCAGCCCCCCTTGCCAACCCATACATTTATAAGATTTAAAAAAAATAAAAATAAACCATTATGATTTATTTTCACACAAAATTTGTTGCTCCATCAATGTTCAATACAAACATATATATTTTTTCTACAATCATACACTACGGGAATAGTGAATAGCACATTTTTATTTAAAGTGTCCCTTTAGCCCCGTTATACCCTATATATTTTAAAATAGTATACTACCCTTTAAAAGTTTGCTCAGCAAGGATGCATTAAATTGAATAAAAGTGAGAGTAAAGACATTTACAATGTCACAAAAGATGTCTATTTCAACTTTGTATTCATCAAAGAATGCTAAAAAAAATGATGCATCACGGTTTCTACAATAAAATTAAGCAGCACAATAGTTTTCAACATTAATAATCATGAGAAATAGAGCAGGTGTTCAGGATGGACATATTCATCTGTTTTCATGTTCACAGTTTCTCACCCGTAAATACACGAGACGTCAATGACGACATCGATCATGTCACAGCAGAGCTCGTACGACTGCATGTCCACTGGAGAGCTGTCCGTGGCGATGTAGATCTTACTGACCACATCGAACAGGAACGCTTTCTCAATCCCAGAATTCTGAGAGGGAACAATGCATTTATCAGTTCTGTTATTTGTGTCTTATGTGCAGTGATAAACACCAATAAAAGCATTTAGAGCTGAAACAAAAGCAAATTTGGACATTTAATGGATACTGGAAGCAATCTGGATGAGTAAAGCAGCTGTGTACGTGCCGAAATGAATATGTTGAGGAGGTTTTCCAGCGTGGGCAGTTGAGGGATGAGCTTCTGGACCACTTTACTGAAGGCCTCAAATATGGAGTGATCATAGATGCTGGTGAGATAGAAACTGAAAACAAACAAAGAGAAATATTGATCATTAACATAACATATTCATTCATAATACACAAATAACATCCAAAAAGCCAAATGAACATCAAAAAGGGATGAATTTAAGCAATTTGCCTAAATGTGGGCCTTGATTATATCCAGCAGGATTTGATTGGGCAGAAAAAAGTAGATCATAATATTGGTTAACATTAATTTTCCTGGCCTGTGAGACCTTGGTTATGTCAGCAAAGAAAAAGATGTTTCAGAGGTGGATAAAAGTATTCAATATTGAAAAAAAAATGTTTTGGTGAATACAGCAAACTAATATAAGAGAAATTTGTTAAGGAAGTAAATAGGATCAATTTTGACATGATATCATAAAGACTTGATCAGTAAAAGAATTATTCATCTCCCTGGAATAATAATATAAGGGGAAATACACCCATCAGGCATAACATTATGACCACCTTCCTAATATTGTGTGGGTCCCACTTTTGCTGCCAAAACAGCCCTGTCCCGTCGAGGCATGGACTCCACTAGACCCCTGAAGGTGTGCTGTGGTATCTGGCACCAAGATGTTAGCAGCAGATCCTTTAAGTCCTGTAAGTTGTGAGGTGGGGCCCCCATGGATCGGACTTGTTTGTTCAGCACATCCCACAGATGCTCGATTGGATTGAGATCTGGGGAATTTGCAACAATGCTTAGGTAGGTGGTACGTGTCAAAGTAACATCCACATGTATGGCAGGACCCAAGGTTTCCCAGCAGAACATTGCCCAAAGCATCACACTGCCTCCGCCGGCTTGCCTTCTTCCCATAGTGCATCCTGGTGCCATGTGTTCCCCAGGTAAGCCACGCACACGCACCCGGCCATCCACGTGATGTAAAAGAAAACGTGATTCATCAGACCAGGCCACCTTCTTCCATTGCTCAGTGGTCCAGTTCTGATGCTCACGTGCCCACTGTTGGTGCTTTCGGCGGTGGACAGGGGTCAGCATGGGCACCCTGACTGGTCTGCGGCTATGCAGCCCCATACGCAACAAACTGTGATGCACTGTGTATTCTGACACCTTTCTATCAGAACCAGCATTAACTTCTTGAGCAATTTGAGCTAAAGTAGCTCGTCTGTATGAACGGGCTCTGTCGCCGATTCACCACTGTTCCTTCCTTGGAGCACTTTTGATAGAAACTGACCACTGCAGACTGGGAACACCCCACAAGAGCTGCAGTTTTGGAGATGCTCTGACCCAGTCGTCTAGCCATCACAATTTGGCCCAAATCCTTACACTTGCCCATTTTTCCTGCTTCTAACACATCAACTTTGAGGACAAAATGTTCATTTGCTGCCTAATATATTCCACCCACTAACAGGTGCCGTGATGAAGAGATAATAAGTGCTATTCACTTCACCTCATAATGTTATGCCTGATCGGTGTATATTATGTAAACAAAAAACTTTTATGTAAGATGTAATTAATCAATTTGATAGCAATAATTTTTTATATTTTTCAGTTTTCATTGTAAGTTTTAGTTATTTTGTTATGTGCTTTTGTTATTTTTATTAATATTTCTATTTAGCTTTAATTTATTTTTATTTCAGTCAGATGCCAGGGCAACATTTCTCATTTTCAAAAAAATCGTATCTAATATTTATATTTAGTTTTTGCTTTATTTCAATAAGCGAAAACAAATTTTGAGTTTTAGTTTTATTTACCAATAACAACACTGTTCATTATGCATTCTCTGACGCATTACTTGCTGGGACTCACTGTAGCCCAGCTGAAAGCACGGCATAATCCTATCAAACACTCGCTATCTGTCATTAGACTGTATCAAGGCAAATTGATCAGTAAGTCAGGACGACCAACCTGAGGTGAAGCTTTTCCAGACTGGCATCAGCTAGATCATCATTAGCTCTCTGATGAATGTCTCTCTGTGTCTCTATCTTATGATCGTCCGATAAACCGTCCACCTTATGTATAAACACCTCGAAATTGATCTCCGGGTTCACCCTGAACGCCCGAGAGACCGTCAGATGTAGCCGCCCTAATGCTTCTACATAATCATCCTACAGAGACAGAGACACATCCAAACATAATGTTAATAACAACCAAGAATGGAGCAAATTCCCATGCCGAACAAGGAAAATGAAAGTATGCAGTTTGAATGACAACCACTCTCAGAATCACTCTTATAGTTTGCTGATGTCGGCTCACCTGAGCATCAATGACAAAAATCAACGCGCCGGTGCCTCTGAAAATCATCTCGTAATCGAAGGTGGGGTCGAAAAAGTCCACCTGCCCTGGAAAGTCCCATATGTGAAAGTTCACGAAGGAACTGCCGGAGATGTCATCCTTGTAGATCTTGTTGGTGCTCTCCAGGAAGAGCGTCTCATTGGGAGACATCTTATGAAACACCACCTGAGATTCAAAACATTACACCATAGGTGAATATGGACATATAGATATTAAAAACAGATCTGATATAATAATTAATTGATTATAAACATGTAATAAAACCATGTTATATATACACAAATGACAAAAATACAAACAAAAAAGTTTCAGAGGACAGGGGATTTTAAGCAGCATTAAATGTTACTTAATAAAAGGAAATATTTAAATACAAATTTTTAAATACAACATTATACAATATTTGCAAGGCATTTCACTAGGTACAGTATGTCAGCAGAACTTGTAGTTGTTTCATTAAAATAAAAGCATTCTTTTGCAATAAGATGCAATGATGAATTATGCATGATATGAAATTTACTAAGAAAGTAAACATTTATTTTAACTTGACTTCAGTCAACAAGTGTTCAATAAAAGCCCCATTCATCTGACCTGGAATAAAAATATGATGGGAATGTATAATATTATATAATATTATAGAATTAGTATAATATAAATGGGAAATATAATATTATGAGAAGAGTTTGTTTTCATTACACATTCTCCAATGCATTACTTGCTGGAATATTGTTGCAGCCCAATAAATGATAATACAAAAATATATCATATTTTAAATAATATTTACAAAAATAATATATTATATATTCTAATAATTATAACATAGAAATATTAATCTAATACAATGATTTAGCCTAATAAATGAGTCTGATCATAACGTCACATCTGTATTTTACAAAATAGGGTAATTTTGGATATAGTAAAATGGTAATTCTATAATTTTCTACAATACTATAATGTTACACTTACAAAAAGTAGTAAAAATAATATAGCATTAAAACATACTGACCTTACAAGCAAGTACTGTGTTGGTGGTACCATAGTACAGTGATGATGGTAATAATGATACTTTGAAATATACTGTTGTACTCCAAGGTACTTCCAAGAATACCATTACTTTTAGTAATATGGCCTTATGGTAATAATAACATGATGTACCATGGTATTCTCAGTATATGCGTTGGAAATACCATCTGATAACATGATTGTACCATGGTATTACCACAGTACGTTTTTGTAAGAAATTGTACTTCAAAGAACACCATGGTATTATCATCTTGGTAATGTCCAACACCAGAGAATTACCATAGTACTTTTTTGTTAGTGCAGTGCTGTATCCATATGGGATCTGACCTTCTGAATGGAGGATTTCCCGCTTCGCCTCAGTCCCATCAGCAGGATTCTGGGTTTATTGTCTGCAGAGGGAGAGTTTTCCAGATTCTCCTGCATCATGTCCATGTTTTCCACGCCATAGCCGAAATCTTTAGGGAAAGAGTCCACCAGGCTTCCGGCTAGCTGCTCCTCGTACTCAATCGACATTTTAAATCTATTTTTAAAGCTTTAAATCCCTTTGATCAGTCTATGTTGACTCTGTAGGATCTGTTTGAGTAATTGAGGTGGGATCGGTGTGGATTAAATGTTTAGCTTGGAAACAGATGAGGTGGTTTCATATTGGGAAGCGGTTAGCTTGCTGCATGAACACAAACAAACGGGAAGCTTCAAGCTGATCATATGACACGCGCGGAGTAGGAACGCCTGCAGGCGAGCGGAAAGGCCTGACGCGTGAGCAGCCTCTGAGTGGAGAGGTCTCTCAGATGATCAACCTCTCTTTCACATTATGGAAACATTTTCTGAATATATTATTACATGTATAAAATACAATGAAACGTGCTATTCGCAAGCTCTATATATATATATATATATATATATATATATATATATATATATATATATATATATATATATATATATATATATATTTAAATTTATTTATTTATTTGTAAGGTAGAACAGGCACCGAAACATTCTGTTTAGTTAGCTACATTTTGTTCAATACGAGAATTTTACTCTAAAAATACAGAAATTATATTTATATAATATTAATATACTAGGATTATAAAATAAATGATGAGCAAGTTCATTCAGAAATTTTTTCCCCTCTTCCCTCATTCTTTAATATTTATATTTTCTGTAAAGCTGCCTTAGAACAATCTGTACTTTAAAAAGCGGCATACAAATCAATTGAATTGATCAGACCCGATGGTAAACATATGATAAACTGTAAAATCAATTAATCGCATTCAAAATAAAAGTTTGCATAATATATATGTGCTTTTTATGTATATTTTAATACACACATATACATGCATATATATTAAAGAAATATTTGCATGTGTATACTGTATATATATATATATATTTATATAATTTATATTATATATAAATATATATATATATTTTTCTTAAATATATACATGTGTGTGTATTTATACAGTACACACATATATTATGTAAACACAGACTTTTATTTTGGATGCAATTATTCACGATTAATCGTTTGACATTTATATATAATATAAATTATATATATATATGCAAATATTTCTTACAATATTTCTCTAACAATATATACATGTATGTGTGTGTATTCAAATATACATAATAATTATACACAGTACACACACATATGTAATTATTACATATTATGTAAATACCAACTTTTATTTTGGATGCTTGGATGCTTTTGGATGATTTGACAGCACTATTATATTATATTATATTATATTATATTATATTATATTATATTATATTATATTAATTATATTAATTATATTATATTATATTATATTATATTATATTATATTATATTAATTATATTATATTATATTAATTATATTATATTATATTATATTATATTATATTATATTATATTATATTATATTATATTATATTATATTATATTATATTATTAGTAATGAATGTTGGAGCTCATCCAGCAGGGGGCGCTTATAGACACGAGTGTGAGTCACACGCCTCTCACAGAGAAGACATTAGCAGAAGAAGCAGCCGCAGTGTTGACAGGAAGAGCGTTCGTGAGTAAAAACAAGCGTTTGCACACACATTTTAAAGGCATATTTATAATTTTGTCAGCATTATTTTGGAGTAAATCTTACCCTTTATGTTGCGGGGTTTATAGCGTACTTTATTGTGCTGTTGTCACATTGATATCTGCTGATGAATTTGAAGATGTTTCATTCAAACACGCCTTTGAAAACAGACCAAAATAAACACAAATATGTTACACAAATATGCCATTTTGAATGAATAAAGAACGATTGTTTCATGAAACAAACTGAATTCAGTAAGGAACTCAATAAGGTTTCATTCAAGACTGAAACATTTGTTCTGCTAGTTTGTTAATAATGCTGCATGTTGTATGTTTTATTCAGTTGATGTTTATGAATATGTAAAACATGACATATTTTGAGAATATTGTATGCATTTATCTGTGCTGTTTACAAGATTACCAAACTTAATTCAGTAGTCCTTAGTTGTGTCAAGTGTTTTTAAGTAAAGATTACACAGTCATTTTTGTCAAATATCAACCGTGAGGTAATTAGTTTCAGTTTATTTCAAGTGAAGAAAAATGTATGAATAATTAGAGTTTGTGTCATTCATTTCAATAAGGTCTGTTATGCTCATCTTCCTGCTTTGGTTACTTTTGCAGATGTAGTTTTTATAGGGAGAATTTTCAGTTAAATTACATTTTTATAATAATAATAATATAATATAATAGTGCTGTCAAATCATCCAAAAGCATCCAAGCATCCAAAATAAAAGTTGGTATTTACATAATATGTAATAATTACATATGTGTGTGTACTGTGTATAATTATTAGGTATATTTGAATACACACACATACATGTATATATTGTTAGAGAAATATTGTAAGAAATATTTGCATATATATATATATATATATATATATATATATATATATATATATAATATATAAATGTCAAATGATTAATCGCGATTGATCGCATCCAAAATAAAAGTCTCTGTTTACATAATATATGAATAATATATTTAAGAAAAAAATAAATAAATACTGTATATATATATATATATATATATATATACAGTATATATGTATATACTGTATATATATATATATATATGCAAATATTTCTTTAATATATACATGTATATGTGTGTATTGAAATATACATAAAAATTATACACAGCACACATATATTAATGTATGTACATTTTGAATGCGATTAATTTATTTTACAGTTTATCATATGTTTACCATAGGGTCTGATCAATTAAATTGATTTACTTTTGCAGATGTAGTTTTTATAGGGAAAATTTCCAGTTAAATTACATTTATTTATATATATATTTATATATATATATATATATATATATATATATATATATATATACATACACACACACACACACACACACACACACACACACACACACACATATACAAATCGCACCCTTTTTATATATATTTTGTGATATATTTGTGAAAAAAACCAGAGGAGGGATGTTTAAAAAAGTTTTTTTCCCCTTGTAAATAAATCACAAACCACGGTGGAACTATATATAGACAATTTTTTGGCAGCTGTTACAGAAACATTTTTACAATAAATATTCAGATTTAACTTTGAGCTTTGAGGTATTAGATAGCTTCGATATTTGACCACTATTTACAATGACATTATTGATTTTTTGAATAAAATAACGAGACACAAACTTGTACATATTCAGTCACGTTTGCTCCCATTTATTTTTGAGCACAGTGCTTCGTACACAACATACAAACTTTTAATCCAAAAGTGCGCACATTTGGAGAAATATGTATATTTACCTCATATTTCTTTAAATAGAGTAGAACCATCATTTCTTGTTGACTCACAGAAAGATGATTCTCTGGCAACCCACCAGTCAATATGCGTGATGATAATTCCCACCTTACGGTGTCTGTAAACTTCTGCGTTCTGTCTCATAATACATTTATGTGTCAATTTATTACCTATAATATCTGCATTAGGTCACAACAATAGAGTGAGTTTTAAGCAGAAATATTGTATTAATCTCATACTGTATTAATCTCATAATGGTGTGCGCTGACTTTCTGAAAAGCTCTGCATGGATTGAGGTGCGTCAAACAGGATCTCTAAGCGGGAGCTAACAGTTAAAGTCCATTTCTGATTTTATTGTTGTTTGTATTTTCATTTTGCAGCGTTTTACTTGGCGATGTTTTAAAAAATATTTATATTTTTGGTATTTTATATGCTCTGTTGGTGGTTTGTGGAGTAGCATCCAGGGATAAAAATAATTCAGCAGAGGCAGGGATACATAGACCAGAAGGAGGGAAATCCCCCTCACCCCTCCTACAAATCGCACCCTATATATATATATATATATATATATATATATATATGACCTGCTTCATGTAAAATCAGGCATCAAAATATTAAAATGTACAGTAGATTAGATCTTTTAGATCTGTTTTGAAACTTAATATAATAAAATAATATATGGTTTTGTGGATTCTTTTCCTTCTCTAGATTCACTGTATGCAGACATGAGTGTCCCAGACTACATGCAGTGTGCTGAGGACCATCAGACGGTCCTGGTGGTGGTCCAGCCCGTGGGGATCGTCCCAGAGGACCAGTTCTTCCGTATCTACAAACGCATCGTCAGCGTGAGCCAGGTCAGCATACGGGACTCCCAACGTGTCCTGTTCATCCGATACCGGCACCATTACCCCCCTGATAACAACGACTGGGGCGACTTTCAGACTCACCGCAAAGTTGTGGGTCTCATCTCTGTGACCAGCTGCACCACGGCAAAAGAGTGGCCACAGACATCAGACCGTTTCCACGGGCAGAAGGAGGTGTTCGGCTCCACGCTGTACGACTCGCGGCTGCTGGTGTTCGGGCTGCAGGGGGAGGTGGCGGAACAGCAGCGGACAGATGTAGCATTCTACCCCAGCTATGACGACTGCCCTGATGTGGAGAAGCGGGTGGAGGATTTCGTTGAGTCCATTTTTATCGTCCTGGAGTCGAAAAGGCTGGACAGAGCAACCGATAAATCCGGCGATAAGATACAACTGCTGTGTGTACCGTTCGAGAAGAAGGACTTTGTGGGGTTGGACACAGACAGCAGGTGAGTTTGGGTTCTGGGAATGTGCTCAAATTGATAGACTACTGAGAAATGACCTCATCTTTATTGGTGACCAGCATAATGGTCAATCCATATGGGTTTTTCAGTAGTCGATGCTGATATTTTGAGAAGGGTGGCTGATGAAACTTCAATTGCCATTTATTTATTGCTAATGCAAGCAACACTATTAGGGATGCACAATATAAAGGAACCATATCTGTTATCAGCTGATATTAAAGATGTTTAAATGTTGTTGTTTTTTAACATTTAGGTGACCTTTACCATAATCTAATGCTCACTTAAAGTTAATCTTGATAGACACTAATAATTTAATGTCACTATTACATGTAACTTTTGCAAATATCCTAATAAATATACACTGATCAGGCATAACCTTATGACCGATCAGACATTCACATGATGAAGTAAATAACACTGATTATCTCTTCATCACGGCACGTATTAGTGGGTGGGATATATTAAGTTGAAACTGGGCAAGCGTAAGGATTTGAGCGAGTTTGACAAGGGCCAAATTGTGATGGCTAGACGACTGGGTCAGAGCATCTCCAAAACTGCAGCTCTTGTGGGGTGTTCCCAGTCTGCAGTGGTCAGTATCTATCAAAAGTGGTCCAAGGAAGGAACAGTGGTGAACCGGCCAAGGCTCATTGATGCACGTGGGGAGCGAAGGGTGGCCCGTGTGGCCCGTGTGGTCCGATCAAACAGACGAGCTACTGTAGCTCAAATTGCTCAAGAAGTTAATGCTGGTTCTGATAGAAAGGTGTCAGAATACACAGTGCATCACAGTTTGTTGCGTATGGGGCTGCATAGCCGCAGACCAGTCAGGGTGCCCATGCTGACCCCTGTCCACGGTTTTCTTTTACATCACGTGGATGGCCGTGTGTGTGTCGCTTACCTGGGGAACACATGGCACCAGGATGCACTATGGGAAGAAGGCAAGCCGGCAGAGGCAGTGTGATGCTTTGGGCAATGTTCTGCTGGGAAACCTTGGGTCCTGCATCCATGTGGATGTTACTTTGACACGTACCACCTACCTAAGCATTGTTGCAGACCATGTACACCCTTTCATGGAAACCGTATTCCCTGGTGGCTGTGGCTCTTTCAGCAGGATAATGCGCCTGCCACAAAGCAAAAATGGTTCAGGAATGGTTTGAGGAGCACAGCAACGAGTTTGAGGTGTTGACTTGGCCTCCAAATTCCCCAGATCTCAATCCAATCGAGCATCTGTGGGATGTGCTGAACAAACAAATCCGATCCATGGAGGCCCCACCTCGCAACTTACAGGACTTAAAGGATCTGCTGCTAACATCTGCACACAGCACACCTTCAGGGGTCTAGTGGAGTCCATGCCTCGACAGGTCAGGGCTGTTATGGCAGCAAAAGGGGGACCAACACAGTATTAGAAAGCCATAATGTTATGCTTGATCAGTGTATGTATTTTTAGTACTGTACAGTAAATTACAATGCTGTGATGCTTAAATTTATTTCTAGCATTTATATTGACTGGTTTTAGTTAGTTTAATTTTTAATTATTATTTTGACCACAGATCCAAAACTTTTTGTCAACTGAACCCATTTGGCCTAAAATATATACTTGTATTTTAGATTAATATTTTAATAATTTATAAACCCATATATGCATATTCACAGTTGTCTGATCTTGGTTAATGGATTATATATGTATAATATATTTAAAAAATAATATATGTGTGTGTATTTATGTGTTTATATTTATTGTTTTAAATGTTTTATTTTTAATTTACATTTGACATTTTTTATGATATAATTAATTATAAGCTTTTTATCAACACAGGAACCCCCTGCTGTTCCCTCACAAACTCCTGTTTGGGAAACTCTGATTTAAACAAAATAGTAAAAAAATGTAACATCGGCCATTTATCAGTTATTATCCATAACAAGAAAATAACTGACTTATTGAAAGATGCCTAATTACCATTAATGTTGTTTATACTTTCAGTTTTTGGAATGAAGAGATTTGAAAAAAAAAAGTATAAAAATTTTGGTGTGTAATTTATCCTAAATTAAAACTGAAAATAAACGGTAAATAATAGATGCAGAATATGATGGTTTTGCTTGTAGGTCAACCGTGCATGATCTTCTATCCTGTTTCATGAGTTTTGCCATTTGTTTTTCATGGTTGTTGTTTTTTTTTCTTCCCTCTTGTTTTGCCTTGTTTTATTTGTCTTTCTTCTTTTCTTTCATACTGTCCTGTGAGTTTATTATGGGGTGTGAAAAGGTGAGCCAGTAGTTCTGTCTCCTGCTTTAGTTCATTCTTACCTGATCAGCCTCTTCCTCTCCCCTTCAGTGACACACTGCTTGGACCTCGATTCTCTTGTGTCTCAGTTTAGAGTAGAAAGGTCAAACTCATTTTTGGGATGAAAGTCAATGTGTAGGAACGGAAAAAAGAGCTGTCCGCAATCTTTGTGTCCTCATGTCGTCTTTGAGTCGATTGTTTAAAGGTGAAATATGGGCAAGATTCTCGGGGTCCTGGTGCCTGACAGGGTCAAGCGTTTGATCAAGTATATCGTCTCTCTCTGTCTGCTGTAACTGCAGAAGTTCATGGATGTCATTCAGTAATTCATGAGTGATTGCACGCAAAGCTTTGTGCTCATCTCATCTACGGTCGCAGCATGAATTTGAATATGGCATCCATTGCTAAAAATACGGAGTTTAGTTGTGTTTGCTCCATTGTAGGATGTGGGTTCTTGAGCTGAAGTTAAATATAAATTATAATTATAGGTTGTGTTTATAAAGACGATTTTAATTAAAGAAATAATATTAAAGGGATAGTTCACCCAAAATTTAAAATTCTGTCATCATTTACTCACCCTTATGAATTTCTTTCTTCTGCTGAACACAAATAATAAAAAACATGATTTTTTTTTTTTGGGTGAACTATCCCTTTAATATTATTAGTTATTAATATTATTTTTGAATATATTTTTATTTATAATACATATAATAATAAATATTAAATGATTAATTATTTAATCAATATGAAGGATTCATGATATAGACATTCTTGCTAATAATATAATAAATAATATAATATAATTAATATAATATAATATAATAAATATAATATAAATTATGTTTATAAATATTATGTTAATTGGTGTAACGCAATAATTTTAATAATTCTCTTTTTAAATATATTTTTATTTATACTCATAAATATTAAATTAATAAATTATATATTATTTATCAATATTAAGGATTCATGGATATATACATTTTGTATAATATAATATAATGTAATATAATTAGTGCTGTCAAATGATTAATTTCGATTAATCGCATCCAAAAGTTTGTTTACATAATATACGTGTGTGTGCTGTGTATAATTATTATGTATAAATACTCACACTTGCATGTATATATTTTATGAAACATTTTTTATATTTATATATAAAATATTTATATATATATAATATATAATATAAATGAAATATTTCTTAAATATATACATGTATGTTTGTGTATTCAAATATACATAATAATTATACACTGTACGCACACATATATTATGTAAACACAAACTTTTATTTTGGATGCGATTAATCACAATTAATCGTTTTGACAGCACGAAATATAATATAATATAATATAATATAATATAATATAATATAATATAATATAATATATTATAATATAATATAATATAATATAATATAATGTAAAGGAGCATTACAATTTATAACTCCCAGAAATAAGCTGTTGCCTTGTAATGTCTATAAACTGTTTAGCTGTGAAAAGATTAGGCTAATTGGTCATTCATTAAAATAATAATGATAATTACTTATGTATGTAAATATTTTATTTTTATAAGTTGATAAGTAGCATTCATTTAACATTAAATATATACAATTTTCCTTATTACTTATTTGGTGTATTACTGATATTTTTGTCAATATTATAAATCTATACTATTTTGCCTGTTTATTTATTTTTTAAACTGCATTCATACTAGAGTTCCAATCTGGCCTTGAAACATTTCAAGATTTACTTTTTTGTAATCAGTCATAGGACAAAAAAATTAAAGGCTTCCAGTATTTGTTTTTAATTAGAGTGTTGCTGATCATTTAATGTTATTAGATGGTCACTGATACTTCATACCTATATGTAAAAATATATATACATGAAACATATGTTTCTCGTGTTTCTCTTCTGTCGAACTCTCACTTGAATAACACTTGACCTCTTGCACACTCTCTGTATGGTTCCTTCCACCACAGTTTTACCTCCTTATGTTTATAAACATATAAATCCCTTAATTTTTAGTTCATCTCCATGGGATAGACATCAAGTTGCTTTTTGAGCCCTTTAGCTGAAATCCCCACCGTTTTGCCTGTGCATCCCTTTCCCTCTGCATCCCTCCAGCTTTCCTCTCTGTCTGTAAATACTGGGCTAAGACAGAAGACAAAGCTTAATGCAAAACCACATCAGCATATTTGTGTTCCATATAAGGCCAGCCAAATGAGACGACATCGATCCACCGCTGATAAAAATAACTTTAATTAAATATGGCTGACGTCACCTGCACTTGGCTGCGAGCGTTGATTAAGAACTGAGCTCTGTGCTTGAACGCTGAATGTTTATCTGACGCCTGTTGCTGCTGCTCTTCCTCAGGCACTACAAGAAACGCTGTCAGGGCCGCATGAGGAAGCACGTCGGGGATCTGTGTCTGCAGGCGGGGATGTTGCAGGACGCTCTCGTACATTATCACATGGCCGTGGAGCTGCTGCGGTCTGTCAATGACTTCCTGTGGCTGGGAGGTAAGATGGGGTTTAATGATTCATAGGCTGTTGTTCACACTTGAGAGGTTTGTTTCGACAGGTGTGACTGCTCTGTTAGTGCGGTTCATTTGAATAAGTGTGAACGTTGCCATCTGAACTCTGATGCGCACCAAACAAGCGGACCGAGACCCACCTTTTCAGGGGGTTAGGGTCCGCTTCCAAGCGAAATCTGGTGAGGTTTGACTGGAATATGAAAGCAACATGGACCAAAGACAATGAACCAAAAACAGGACATGATGTCACATAACCCTAAAAAGGGCAGAATGCTCAAGCATACCTGGTTCTTCTTGTCATAGGGGCTGCATTTCCCATTACAGTTCATTACAGGTGTCGCACATACAACAAGCATATCAAGTCCAACACACAGCACTGTTTTGGATGTTAATTAAGTTTTGTCGCAAAATATACATCAAAAGTTTGTTTTGTTTTGTTTTGTATTAGTGCTGTCAAAATTAGTGCGTTAACGCATGTGATTAATCCCTGGGCTAGCGTTTCATTATATGATCACTCTTATTAATGCAAATGCGTTTAAACCATTTAAGCAAGTTGTAAAGACAAAAGAGAACATGCTGTCTGTGAATGTCCTGACACACACGATGCACAGAAAGACACGCGCCAGTATCATGTGCACAGACAGCGCACCAGAACCGAGTTCCGAGTTCAGCGCCTGAAAATAGGATAACTTCAGTCAACATAACCAACGTGACAACCTGCTTGCACAGAGAGCGTGCTGGGGACTATTTTCAGGCGCTGCGTAATATCATTGCGCCGCTGCACCCATGGTACGGCAGCAAAGTTCCTGGATTATTACGCAGGAATGAGAGTATAGTCCCTAGCCATATCGGTCTAGAAAATTGCAACTTTTCATTTTCCGTCTGTCTTAGTACACAATGTAACTATACACATAACAACATGTAAATAGGAAAATGTTGCCGTTATTTTGTCATTTATTGAGCAGTAGGCTAGATGGAGCCATTTACCTCCAGTCTTTGTGCTAAGCTAGGCTAGCAGTGGGTGCGTCAGACAGAGTTATGGCACGCACAGAGATAAAAATGGTATGTATGGACTTATCTAACTCTGGGGGATACGGTGAATAAGCTAAAGTCCCAAAAAGTCGGCGTGTTCCTTTAAATGAGAAAACACATTCACTTACACATATTTAAAAATCAGAATATCAGATAGTTCATGATATAGTTAACAAGTTTGTGAATATTTTGAATTAAAAAAAATAAAACCGATCTGTCATACAGCACTATTGTGGCTGCTGTGTGTCACGTGAGAAGCATGACGCGTTGCCATGGAAATAATAAGGCGATGCGTTCTAAAATATTTAGCCAGAGAATATGGTCATATTTCTGCAAAATAATTGCTGAAACTTGAAGCTGGTTTGTAGCATGCCAAGAATACAGAATACAGACTACTTTGCTGTTATTAGTACTGCAACTGTTATTTAGTGTTATTTAGTGTTTAGTTGGGTTAGGTGGCTTAGGTTTTATTGTGAATTTAAGTAAATTTGTTGTGTTTTGTATTTATTTATATTTACACTCACCTAAAGGATTATTAGAACACCATACTAATACTGTGTTTGACCCCCTTTCGCCTTCAGAACTGCCTTAATTCTACGTGGCATTGATTCAACAAGGTGCTGAAAGCATTCTTTAGAAATGTTGGCCCATATTGATAGGATAGCATCTTGCAGTTGATGGAGATTTGTGGGATGCACATCCAGGGCACGAAGCTCCCGTTCCACCACATCCCAAAGATGCTCTATTGGGTTGAGATCTGGTGACTGTGGGGGCCATTTTAGTACAGTGAACTCATTGTCATGTTCAAGAAACCAGTTTGAAATGATTCGAGCTTTGTGACATGGTGCATTATCCTGCTGGAAGTAGCCATCAGAGGATGGGTACATAGTGGTCATAAAGGGATGGACATGGTCAGAAACAATGCTCAGGTAGGCCGTGGCATTTGAACGATGCCCAATTGGCACTAAGGGCCCTAAAGTGTGCCAAGAAAACATCCCCCACACCATTACACCACCACCACCACCAGCCTGCACAGTGGTAACAAGGCATGATGGATCCATGTTCTCATTCTGTTTACGCCAAATTCTGACTCTACCATCTGAATGTCTCAACAGAAATCGAGACTCATCAGACCAGGCAACATTTTTCCAGTCTTCAACTGTCCAATTTTGGTGAGCTCGTGCAAATTGTAACCTCTTTTTCCTATTTGTAGTGGAGATGAGTGGTACCCGCTGGGGTCTTCTGCTGTTGTAGCCCATCCGCCTCAAGGTTGTGCGTGTTGTGGCTTCACAAATGCTTTGCTGCATACCTCGGTTGTAACGAGTGGTTATTTCAGTCAAAGTTGCTCTTCTATCAGCTTGAATCAGTCGGCCCATTCTCCTCTGACCTCTAGCATCAACAAGGCATTTTCGCCCACAGGACTGCCGCATACTGGATGTTTTTCCCTTTTCACACCATTCTTTGTAAACTCTAGAAATGGTTGTGCGTGAAAATCCCAGTAACTGAGCAGATTGTGAAATACTCAGACCGGCCCGTCTGGCACCAACAACCATGCCACGCTCAAAATTGCTTAAATCACCTTTCTTTCCCATTCTGACATTCAGTTTGGAGTTCAGGAGATTGTCTTGACCAGGACCACACCCCTAAATGCATTGAAGCAACTGCCATGTGATTGGTTGATTAGATAATTGCATTAATGAGAAATTGAACAGGTGTTCCTAATAATTCTTTAGGTGAGTGTATTTAAGTATACTTTAAACTTTTAATGAATTGTTCAATTTAAAGATATTTTTTTGTTTCAATAAAAAGCCATTCTTTAATGTCATCCACTGTTGTTTTGTGGCTCTTTTTTTAATGAAATTTTTTTTTTAATATAAAGTGTCGGTTTAGGCACCGGTACCGTTTTAAAAGTATCGGTTTGGCAGCGTTATCGTAAAAAACCCAAACGATACCCAACCCTATTTCTGGGCTAAATGCGCTCGTTGTATGTGCGTAGCCACATATGATGGTGTTTTGACCAGCTGAGAACTCGTGAAGAGCTTATTAAATGTGTAAAGGAGTCAACAGTGACAGGAATCCCTCCGTCACACACATAAATGAAGATCTGCTGCAAAGAGACGCGGTTCTGATGCCTGTACCGAACTGTGATGGGCAACATCGCGATTATGATGAGAAAAACAGCTTTGCTTGAGCATTCTGGCCTTTTTAGGGTCTTATCTTGTGACATCATGTCACTTATTCAAATGAACCGCACTAACAGAGCAATCGCACCAGGGTTTGTTTTAATGGAAGCAAACATGCCAAGTTTGAACACACCCCCAGTTTCTTTTTTGGTCTGGACCAAAAGAACAAAAAGAACTGAACGACAAGCATGAACACGCACATAGACTTGCTTTCACCTTAGTATCATTGAGATTCTGTTTTGTTTCTTTTATTTCATTTAATTTCAATTATTTTTCTTTTAGATAAGTATTAGTATTTTGAAATAGTTTTAATTTTTATATTAGTACAATTTTTTTTTAGTAATTTTGTCTTTTTTATTCTTTTTTTGTTTTGTTAAACCATGTCTATATAGCTCTTATTAATAGTTGTTTTAGTTTTGTTTCTTTTAGTACATCAAGTTAAACTAAATGAAAATAAAAAGGTTTGCCTTGGCATTTAGTTAGCCATAATAACCTTGCCTCAAATATCTAAAGCCGGTAAGAGAATGGCATGATGAACCAGTATTAAAACATCTTGGCTCTTAGAAGACTAGTACTACAGGAACATTTTATTTTTAATTTTTTTTTTACATGCATTATGTAACTATCACATTATAGTATCAAGCCAAGAACAACCTCTGAAAATTTATATCCAATCTTTAAACTCATGATGACCAGCTAACGAAGTAAACCCAGTCCCTTTCTCCAAGCAGCTGTGACTCTCAGTCTTTGCCTGAATGGATCTTTCCTTCCCGAAGTCCTGTATGATGACAGATAAACTGTCCAGTGATGACTCAGAACAGTGAAATGGTTTCTGTTTTGTTCCTCAGCTGCTTTGGAGGGACTGTGTTCGGCGTCTGTCATCTTCCATTACCCTGGAGGAACTGCGGGGAAGAGCGGAGCCCGTAAACCTGGCGTCTCCTCTGCTGCCGACGCTGGAAAGAGACACAGACCTGGTCAGTGCAGTCAGACACATCTATAGCATCCCTTCTTATCTGACTAAACTAAAAATATCAAGACCCCATGATTTCGTTCATATTTTCATTTTGGTTGCTTTGGAGGATTCTAGAGGTCATATTTAATTCTGGAGAATAGAATTATTGTAGACCTTTTGTATATCTTTGCTTTGATTAATTCATAATGATACAATTAAAAAGGCTTGTGTGATTTGAATCATGCACCTTTAGGTCAGTAATTCATTTTTACACTTGCTAAACTTTTTCTTCTTTGCACACTCACATATATTCAAGGAAGAAAAGCAAGGGTCTCCTATGGAAACTCAATATGTTTTATTTACATCATGAATGAATGTGTGTGAATAAGCGAATAAGAGAATGAGGTTGGTGTGTGTCAGATGTCATTTACTGCTCTTGGTTTGATGTGTGTTTGTTGTGAGTGAGTGTGAGTGAAAGCAGCAGAAGTGTTGAGTCTACACCACAGACAGACAGCTCATTCTCATCTGATCTACAGCAACAAGAGAAACCTTCTTTTTTTCTTTTTTTTTCTTTTCTCTTTCTTTCTTTCTTTTTTCATTCTTTTTATGTCTTTTATTTTTGTTTTTCTTTATTTCTTTTTCTTTTCATTTCATTTGTTTTTTCTTTTATTTTTGTCTTTTCATTACATGCATATTTTGTCCTCCTTTCTTTTTCTTTATTTCATTTTCTTCGTTTTTTTCATTTCCTTTCTTGTCCTTTATTTCTTTTTTCATTTGCTTATTTTCTTCTTTTTTTCTTTTCTTTTCTTTTCTTTTCTGTCTTTTCATGTTATTCATCATTTGTCATCTTTTCTTTTTTCTTTATTTCATTTTCTTTGTTTTTTTCTTTTCTTTTCTTTCTTTTTTCTTTTTCTTTTCTTTTTTCATTTTCTTTTCTTTTCTTTTCTTTTCTTTTCTTTTCCTTTAGTTCATCTTTTGTCTTCTTTCCTTAGTTTTTTTCATTTCTTTTCTTTTCTTTCCTGAATTTCTTTTCCTTTTCTGAATTTCTTTCTTTCTGAAAGGATTTAAATGATTTTTCATGTTCATTTGCTTGTATTAACACATACATAAGCCTGAAAACACTATAATATTATATTTTAACTCATTAATAGTTGTACCATTCATTCGTTTCATTTGTTTGCTCTACAGATTTATGTCTTAAATGGCTTCATAAAGTATTTGCACACTTAAGCCAACTTAAAATGAACATACAATTTGTCAAACCAAACGGAATTTATTTTAAAGAAATGTACACTAAGTAAAACATTTTTGATGCATGATACAAATAGATGCTGTTCAAAATGAAGTGAAAAGCTCTAGATTTGTGCAGATGCCATTTGGTTTGACTTCAAGTGTGACTTAAGTGTCCAAATCCTTTTCTTTCTTTCTTTTTTTTAACAAGGCTTTGATAACATATTCAAAACTAAAGAAATAATAATGTTTTTTTAAAGCTTGCATGCTCCCTCAGTGTCTGTTAACAGCCATTATATATAAAGATATATATATATATATATATATATATATATATATATTTATATATATATATATATTTATATAATATATAAATATATATAAATCACTTCTCAGCCCTGCTGCATGTCTGCTCGTCACCGCTGCTGAACTGACAGCTTTATCATGATCAGGATCATTCAGTGCCCTGATATGTGCTGTACTAACACTGCTCACCATGAACTGCAGCCAAGTGTGAACCAGGTTCTCTCTCTCTTTCTCTGTCTCTCCCTCTCTGTCTGTATGTCTGTCTATCTGTCTGTCTTCAGGCGCTCAAGAAGTTCTCATTGATCCAGGTACAGTAAAGCTGAAGCACACGTGTATCTTTAGATAAGGTTTTTATTCCTGTCCGTGTATGCTCTTGTGATGTAGTTGTTGTGCTTGTGCATGAGTGGCCTTTTGTGTTTCTGATCTGACGGCAATGAAAATATCTGCAGTGATTTAAATGCATGGATGTGAATCCTTACTTTTGATTCTTTTGATTACTTTTGTGCCTGATTTTTGCAGTAGTTATCAGGTTAATGACTGATTCACCATTAAAAAAATCTGTAGTGCAGATTCTTACTGTTCAAATTATTTTGTGCTTTTTATGATAATGAATAGAATAACTAATAGGGTTGACCTCATGATTGATTTTATAAAACAGACTTGTTTATTCTAAACTTTACAACATCTGCTCTTTGCTGCCACTAGAGGTCAGTGTTTTGTTGCCATTTGAGTTGTATGATCACAAAAACTTATTACAGCTAAGAGATTTTTTTTAATTGATTTCTCGTTACTTTAAAGAAGTTGGAAGGTAAAACCAACAGTACAGATGCGGATTTTCGAAGTGCTGTTTTAGAACTGTATTTATGAAAAATTCCAGAGCTATGGGAGGTTATTAAACTGTAATGAAAGATTATGCACTAATGAATCATTCCCAAAAAGACCAGGGACATGGATTAATAAAGTAAACTGGGTGAATTTGTTCTCCTGTTTTTTTAATAAATGTCCTGAGTGTGTAATTATTTTTCTCCTTCCTCTAAACTTGTTTCTTGATGACTTTCATATTTAATTCAAGAAATTGCTTGTTGAGTTCCAGGTCTTGCATCAGGTCTTATATCTCAGAGCGGTTAAATGCAAAGTAAAATTTTTTGTATTATTACAGACCCTTAGGCTTTATAACATTTGGAAATAAGGTATAGCACGAATGCAAGCATTGCATTAGCATGCAGAGAACAGGTGCAGTTACCATGGTTCTCTCTCTCTCATCTTCCTGTCCAGGTGCTCTGACGACCAATGGCATCAGTGCAGACACAAGCGCCGAGATCGGCCGAGCCAAGAACTGCCTCAGTCAGGAGGACATCATTGAGAAATACAAGGAGGCCATCTCTTACTACGGCAAGGTAACTTCATGCACAGAAATGAGTTTCTTCTGCTCTGTCTGAGATGTTCTCTGCTGTGGAGGATCAGTTTTGTTTTCTGGAAGCAGCCATGTACAAAGCCTGCATTTAAAAAATAAAATACAATAAAATTAGTAATATTGTGAAATATTATTTCCATTTAAAAGAACCATTTTCTCTTTAAATGCATTTTAAAATGTAATTTATTCCTGTGATCAAAGCTGAATTTTCAGCATCATTACTCCAGTCTTCAGTGTCACATGATCCTTCAGAAATCATTCTAATATGATGATTTGCTGCTCAAGAAACATTTCTCATTATCATCAAGGTTGAAAACAGTTGTGCTACTTAATATTTTTATGGAAATATACCCCCCCCCCCATGAACAAATGGGGCTCATTTGTTAAAATTAACTACATTAGTTAAAATTAACTAACTATGAAAAATATCTCTAAAGCATTTATCAATCATAGTTCATGTTATTTTCAACATTTACCGAATTTACTGATTGTTAAAATCAAAATAATAATTAATATTATTAAGTGGACCTGAGCAAACAATAAACAGTTGTATTTTTATTATCTAACATTAGCAAAGATGAATAAATACTGTAACAATATTGATCATTGTTAATGTTATTTAATAGGACCTTATTGGAAAGTGTTAGACAATGTTAAATTCTTTTAATAATGAAAATGTAATTATTTATTAAACATGGGTATCTTAGACATAACAGTGGTGCAGTCATTGCCTAATGGTTAGAGAGTCAGACTGGTAACCCGAAGGTTAGGTTACGGTTTTGATTCTCAATACCGGCACGAAATGACTGAGCAAGACACCTAATCCCCAATCGCTCCCCGGGCACCACACAAAATGGCTGCCCACTCCTCCGTGTGTCTCTATGATTTGCAATGTGTGTGTGTTCACTACTCATTACTCCTAATGTGTGTGCACTAACTTGGATGGGTTAAATGCAGAGGACAAATTCTGAGTATGGGTTTCTATACTTGGCCTTCACATGTCTATAACTTTCAAAGCCTTGTGTTATAGTAATTTTTATCCTGCCTAACAACGCTCTTTAACTGTGGTAAAATCAGCAGTTTCTGGTGGGGTATTGTTTTATTATTCATCAGCTCTCGCTCTGAGATGGCAAACAGGGACGGTTCGTTTTTATGTAGGTGTTTTACCCAAAATGGCTCTGCTGATGTGCATCTCACAGCAAGTAGCCTCTAGAGATGGTCTTGGGTTCTGGAATTAAAATATCTTTGTATGGTGCATTTTAAACTCACTGTTCCTGGCTCATGCAAAGTCAAGTTTTTGACCCCAGTCTTGTGAATGGAGCCGCTCGTTCAGTCTCTGTTCGTCTCATTGATCTCCAGCTGCTCATTTCTGCCACATCAGCTGTTCTGGCAGCAGCCAGCAGGGGACACTGCAGCCTTGTAAATTCATAGATTTGAACAGAGCACTCTGTGCCGCTGCTGAGTTTTGATTTTCAAATATGATGACACATCCTGAACAGAGGCAAGATGGACGTACAGCATGACCTTTCTCTGACCCTCAGGTTTTTTCTTTATATTTTAGTCAGTGAGTTTCAGAGTGTGATTTTTACAGTCTGAAATTATATTTTAATGTGTTAATAAGTGTGTATGGCAATGTGAATAAAATATCAGAATGATCTGGCCTGTTATATTAAATGTGCAAACAAAACCTTATTTACTATTTATTTATTGTATTCAAAAATATTATTTAATATTATTATAAAATAATATTTAGTAAAATAAATAATTGACATATGGTGCTATATATAATCTTTATTAAATCTTCTATATTAAAATTAATTTATTAACTTTTTTTATTAAACTTAAATTACTCTGCTGGAATATATGTGTGGGCTGGGCCATGATTAATTGCATTAATTTATTTTTTATAATAATTTTTTTTAAAATAAATAATTATGGCACTAAATTACCGCTTTAAAATTGACAGCTCATAACTCATTTAAATCTTGTTGTCTGTCTTTCAGTATAAGAATGCTGGAGTGATTGAGCTGGAGGCCTGTATTAAGGCCGTCAGAGTGTTGGCCATTCAGAAACGAGCCATGGAGGCGTCTGAGTTCCTGCAGAATGCTGTTTACATCAACCTTGGCCAGGTGAGCGTTTGCACTGAAATGTACAGTAAAACTGCAACAAGTCAGTCAAGTTGCTCTATGAGGAATGGTCCTTCAGCATTTGTCTGTCTGTGTTCAGCTGTCAGAAGAGGAGAAGATCCAGCGTTACAGCGTCCTGTCAGAGCTCTACGAGCTCATCGGCTTCCACCGTAAATCAGCGTTCTTCAAACGTGTCGCCGCCATGCAGTGTGTGGCTCCCACCATCCCTGAGCCGGGCTGGAAAGCCTGTTACAAACTCCTGCTGGAGACCCTGCCGGGATACAGCCTCTCTCTGGACCCCAAAGACTTCAGCAAAGGTAACAGCAGATGTTTCTGTTATAGGGCTATCAAAGTTATACTGTTTGAATTATTGTTTTAAGGCTGTTAAACCATATTACAAATGTTTGATTATGTTCTGTGTGGTTTCTAAAGTGTGCAGGTGTTTTCGTTTATTAGTACAGTAAATGGTGGCGAATTATTGACTTCACAGATTCACAGACATTGTATGGTGGATTTTAATGATGGTTTGAAGGATAGTGTGTCTGAAGTTCAACCAGTGGGTGAAAAACACTGTCCAACGTTACTTAAAGCACCTAGCTTTATTTTTATTTCAGTTTTAATAATTTTAGTATAGTAACTTAAACATAATGTGAGAAATGTTGTCTTGAGAAAAGGAACTGAAATAAAATAAGTTTATATTCATCTAATATTTATTTTATTTCAGATTTATTTCAATTAATGGAAATTAATTTGAATAGTTTTTTTTTTTTTGTGTGGTTGTCTTATGATCCCAACTTAAAGCCTAAAGTTGTTTCCTAATTTTTTTGACATTAGAAGTCACAGTCCCATTCATAAGCAAAAAAACATAAAAAAAACAAAAAAACATATACACTCACCTAAAGAATTATTAGGAACACCTGTTCAATTTCTCATTAATGCAATTATCTAATCAACCAATCACATGGCAGTTGCTTCAATGCATTTAGGGGTGTGGTCCTGGACCAGACAATCTCCTGAACTCCAAACTGAATGTCAGAATGGGAAAGAAAGGTGATTTAAGCAATTTTGAGCGTGGCATGGTTGTTGGTGCCAGACGGGCCGCTCTGAGTATTTCACAATCTGCTCAGTTACTGGGATTTTCACGCACAACCATTTCTAGAGTTTACAAAGAATGGTGTGAAAAGGGAAAAACATCCAGTATGCGGCAGTCCTGTGGGCGAAAATGCCTTGTTGATGCTAGAGGTCAGAGGAGAATGGGCCGACTGATTCAAGCTGATAGAAGAGCAACTTTGACTGAAATAACCACTCGTTACAACCGAGGTATGCAGCAAAGCATTTGTGAAGCCACAACACGCACAACCTTGAGGCGGATGGGCTACAACAGCAGAAGACCCCACAGGGTACCACTCATCTCCACTACAAATAGGAAAAAGAGGCTACAATTTGCACGAGCTCACCAAAATTGGACAGTTGAAGACTGGAAAAATGTTGCCTGGTCTGATGAGTCTCGATTTCTGTTGAGACATTCAGATGGTAGAGTCAGAATTTGGCGTAAACAGAATGAGAACATGGATCCATCATGCCTTGTTACCACTGTGCAGGCTGGTGGTGGTGGTGTAATGGTGTGGGGGATGTTTTCTTGGCACACTTTAGGCCCCTTAGTGCCAATTGGCCATCGTTTAAATGCCACGGCCTACCTGAGCATTGTTTCTGACCATGTCCATCCCTTTCGTGCCCTGGATGTGCATCCCACAGATCTCCATCAGCTGCAAGATGCTATCCTATCAATATGGGCCAACATTTCTAAAGAATGCTTTCAGCACCTTGTTGAATCAATGCCACGTAGAATTAAGGCAGTTCTGAAGGCGAAAGGGGGTCAAACACAGTATTAGTATGGTGTTCCTAATAATCTTTTAGGTGAGTGTGTGTGTGTGTGTGTGTGTGTGTGTATATATAATAAATATATATATATATATATACATACACACACACACACACACACACACACACACACACACACATTTATGTAAGTGAGGATAGCAAAATAAAGTAAACTGACATTATACCCAAACATTCTTCATACAGTGGACTACAAGTAAAATTGATAAACATTTGGGACCAAAATTAAGTTTTTGGAGGAAAACATTTCAGGATTTTTCTCCCCATCACAGACTTCCATGTCAACCAAAATGTTAAAGTTCCAAATCAATGCAGTTTCAAAGCGCTTTGTAAACACGGGGGCGGTACTTCTGCCTACGTCTACCGTGACCTTTACAACGTGATTGCGCAATCATTGGCACGTCGCAGAGCAGCGCAAGATAAGCAATTTAGGTTAAAAAGTATATTCATTTTTATTTATTTTTTTTAAATGACCGATTGTTTCGCTAGATAAGACCCTATTCCTCGTCTGTGATCGCGCAGAGCCTCTGAAGCCCTTCGAAGCGCTTTGAAACTGCATTGATTTGGACCTTCAATATTTTGGTTGCCATGGAAGTCTGTGATGGGGAGAAAAATCCTGGAATGTTTTCCTCAAAAAACTTAATTTCTTTTCGACTGAAGAAAGAAAGACATGAACATCTTGGATGAGATGAGGGTGAGTAAAATATCAGGAAATGTACTAATCCTTTAAGCAAATTTTGGTTTGACTGTATATATATGTAAAAGAACAGACTCTAAATAAAAAGTAATGATCATATCCTCCCTTTTTATTCCATATTTGTAATATTATATTTATTTGGTCCTATATTTATTTACAATGAATCTGTTTATGAATGAGACTAAGAATGTTTTCTGTGTCAAAACTGAATCAAAATCACATGAAAACAAGTCTCTGTCGTGATCATGACAAAACATTTCTTTTTAAATTCTATCTTGCATTTGCCACACTGCTCTCTAGGTATTTACATCACAGGCATTCAAAAACCTATTTCAGTCGACCAGAAGTTTCAGTATCTATTTCACCTGTTTGAAAGGCATTATCCAACTCCGTGTCTTCAGGCCTATTTAAGACAGACTCCTGTTGACAATAAACAAAGAAGTATTGTGCATGTGAGCCTGGAATAGAAACGCGGCATGCATGCATTATGGCTACAGTGTCTCAAGGATTTTGAACCTGGATAATGACATCATCCCCCCCTTCATGGTTGCTCTTTTAATTAGGTTAATGCTGTCATTTGTTTAATAAATGCATGCTATTACGGTGTTTTATTTCATGGTTGTCCTCTCGACCCGTTTTACCTCTGTTTACTGACGTCTTTCGCAATACAAGAGCAGAATATGAATAGTTGGAATTGCTCATTTTTCTTTAAATACCTCTGACTCATAAACAGGCTTTGGTTGATTTGTAATCTGACCAGGCAGCATTGAAGTAACCTTGTCCCTCTTTGTATGCTTGCAGAAAAGCTTTGTGTGTTTTGAAGGGCTCTTCTCAAGGGTGATATATATTCCGTCTACTCTTTGTGTTGGAAAACAGCGCTGAGAGTAGATCTGACCCTGAGCTGTGATGTCAGACTCAATAGGGCATTACTTTAGGGTCCTTAACTATATTCTCTTTAATATGAAATCCTCTCAACCTCCTGCCTGACTCACACACATGCATGGAATAATAAAGACGTTTAGATTTGGACACATGCTGCCTGAGGGTCTGTCTATATCGTTCAGAAACGTGCAAATTGGTGGTGAGAGAAAATCATTATTATTCTTTAAAGATGACATAAAATGGCTTTCGCAAGGCATTTAACTTCCATTCCTTTGTGGATGAAAAAAGGTGGGACTCATCATGTCTAGAGACCAAAATATCAGACAATTGGCTAAGAGCTCTTTTGACTTGACAGTAAGTAACCACCCATAAACACCTAGCAACGGCTTAGCAATGCTCCAAAATCTATTTAGAACACCTTAGCAAGTGCATAGCAACGACTTGGCAACCACCCACAGCGGCCTTGCATCCTGGCAGTTAGTTTGGCATGGTTCTGGTTGGTTGGTTAGTTAGTTAATATTATTTTTCCCTTGCCTTAAAGTGTTGGTTCTGTCAGCAGAAACATTATTTTGAGAGACAAGAGAATGTTATTACGTTTTGATGGAAGATTTGAATAATGTGCAATGATGCATCTTGCACAATAAGACCTGCAGAATTTATTAAGGAAATAAATAGAGTCAGTTTTGATTTCACGTTGACTTTAAGCAAGATTTATGAATGCTGTCTGAATGCAGAACCAGTCGTTCCTTCATTAAGATGTATTATTCCTCTTATATCTTGGTTTATTTCAGGCAAAGCAGCTTATGATTTGTGTTTTTTGCATTGAATCTGTGATGTCATTGAGAGCAGGAGGGCATGGAGACCCCTTGCATGTGTCAGCTGAAGCTGGAGGTGACCCTGGCTTACTGAAGCTTTAAGTGAAAGAGAGAAGAGGACTCGGGTCAATAGAGACACCATGGAGTGCAGAGAGAGAAGAGAAAATGGGTTTTTAATTGGCCTGGGAGTTCTCCAGCTCAGCTCTCTTTACGCACAGAGAGAGCGAGAAAATATCATCAACCTCTGATTGATTGCGTTTAGCTTAACCATTGCGCGCAGGGATTTCGAAAGTCCAGTGAAAACACAAAGACCGAACACAGAACTACAGCAGACCCTGGAGTGCCGTAAACAGCTTCCTGGAGTCTCTATAGCCTGTTGGCACCAGCCGTTATCATCCTTGAACTACAGCAGGATGTATTATTTCTAGTTGAAGAGGTAGTGAAGTGGCTGTTTTTACGAAATGGCTGCTAAATGTGCAGCAGCTGTTTGTAAATAGTCTAATTGTTATGGGGTGATGGGTTGTAATGGTTAAAGATCTGGGACCTGATGAAGAAATGTTGGGTACGCACAAAATTGGCATTAAAAACTACAGGGTGCAGGATACTATAGTTCATTTATGTAAGTGAGGATAGCAAAATAAAGTAAACGGTGACATATTATTATACACAACAATTCTTCATACAGTGGACCACCAGTAAAATTGATAAAAATTTGGGAACAAAATTATTCAGACACTTTGACCTGACCATGTTTTGCTGAAGTGTTTTTTCTTCAATTGCTAATGCGAGCTTTTACACCACAGACTGAACAAAATGGAGCATTGCTTGGTCATTGGTTGACCTAAATTGGTATTATCTAGATGTGTACTTAAATTTAACAGCTGATTGGTTGATTGTAATCCATTACATACCTTTCTATCAAAGTTATCAGACATTATCAAGATTAATTTGTTCTGACAGTTTAACTCTGAGTTTGTCATATTTATTACCATTTTCTAAACTATAGCGAAATAACTGTGATAATGTGAGAAAATGTTGAAGGTGTCTGAATAAATTTAGGTTTGAATGTACACTCACCTAAAGGATTATTAGGAACACCTGTTCAATTTCTCATTAATGCAATTATCTAATCAACCAATCACATGGCAGTTGCTTCAATGCATTTAGGGGTGTGGTCCTGGTCAAGACAATCTCCTGAACTCCAAACTGAATGTCAGAATGGGAAAGAAAGGTGATTTAAGCAATTTTGAGCGTGGCATGGTTGTTGGTGCCAGACGGGCCGGTCTGAGTATTTCACAATCTGCTCAGTTACTGGGATTTTCACGCACAACCATTTCTAGAGTTTACAAAGAATGGTGTGAAAAGGGAAAAACATCCAGTATGCGGCAGTCCTGTGGGCGAAAATGCCTTGTTGATGCTAGAGGTCAGAGGAGAATGGGCCGACTGATTCAAGCTGATAGAAGAGCAACTTTGACTGAAATAACCACTCGTTACAACCGAGGTATGCAGCAAAGCATTTGTGAAGCCACAACACGCACAACCTTGAGGCGGATGGGCTACAACAGCAGAAGACCCCACCGGGTACCACTCATCTCCACTACAAATAGGAAAAAGAGGCTACAATTTGCGCGAGCTCACCAAAATTGGACAGTTGAAGACTGGAAAAATGTTGCCTGGTCCGATGAGTCTTGATTTCTGTTGAGACATTCAGATGGTTGAGTCAGAATTTGGCAAACAGAATGAGAACATGGATCCATCATGCCTTGTTACCACTGTGCAGGCTGGTGGTGGTGGTGTAATGGTGTGGGGGATGTTTTCTTGGCACACTTTAGGCCCCTTAGTGCCAATTGGGCATCGTTTAAATGCCACGGCCTACCTGAGCATTGTTTCTGACCATGTCCATCCCTTTATGACCACCATGTACCCATCCTCTGATGGCTACTTCCAGCAGGATAATGCACCATGTCACAAAGCTCGAATCATTTCAAATTGGTTTCTTGAACATGACAATGAGTTCACTGTACTAAAATGGCCCCCACAGTCACCAGATCTCAACCCAATAGAGCATCTTTGGGATGTGGTGGAACGGGAGCTTCGTTCCCTGGATGTGCATCCCACAAATCTCCATCAACTGCAAGATGCTATCCTATCAATATGGGCCAACATTTCTAAAGAATGCTTTCAGCACCTTGTTGAATCAATGCCACGTAGAATTAAGGCAGTTCTGAAGGCGAAAGGGGGTCAAACACAGTATTAGTATGGTGTTCCTAATAATCCTTTAGGTGAGTGTATATATGTATTAATTTAACTAATTGACTAATAAGATATGACATTCTACTTGGATGTAAAGGTAACAGTAAGCTTATACACGTTGCATGTTTTATTTTACAAAAGATATTTCAGTTACATGCTGATGCCAAACAGTAGTTTTTTTCTCATCTGGAAAAATGTTATTTACAGTCTTTATCGTCGCCTAATGTGTTTCTCATGCTGCTAATAATGGAAATTATATGCAGATAAGGTTATGCATAATAAAAAGGTATAAGATCCATTTATGGTTGACTCCAGGAGGAGACGGCATGGTGAATAGAGCTTGTGCATGTACATGTAATATTTTGCTGGGATTTGGACAGAATCTGGTCTTTGTAGGGTTTTATTTATTAATTTTTTTAAATAGTTTTCTTTGATTTTCAATAACACAGTATCAGTATCTCAAGACACCATATATACAATTCAATAGCTAACACTCCCTTCACACAATCTGTGCAGGAACAGGGCACATCAGAGGAAGGCCCTGTCGTAAATGCCACACTTCATAGCACTTTCGGTCTTGTGGACGTACAATGTAGACTCGTAGGAAGACTGCTAGTGTTTAGGGTGCCATTTGAGACCAGGCCTAAAGAAGAGACAAATACAATACAATACAATACAATACAAAACAGTACAGTATGATACAATACGATACAATACAGTACAATACAATACAGTACATACGATACAGTATGATACAATACAATACAGTACGATACAATACAGTACAGTACAATACAGTACGATACAGTACAGTACAATACAGTACAGTACAGTACAATACAATACAATATGACACAATACAATACATATGATACAGTACAATACAGTACAATACGATACAATACAGTATTACACAATACAATACATATGATACAGTACAATACAGTACAATACGATACAATACAATACAGTATTACACAATACAGTACAGTACAATACAGTACAATACAGTATTACACAATACAATACATACGATACAGTACAATACAATACAGTATACGATACAGTATGATACAATACAGTACGATACAATACATTACAGTACAATACGATACGATACAATACAGTACAGTACAATACAATACAATACAGTATGACACAATACAATATAGAAAGGAGAACCCCCCCCCTCCCCCCCCGGACTGAGCCTGGTTTCTCACAAGGTTTTTATCTCCATTCTGTCACCTGATGGAGTTTTGGTTCCTTGCCACTGTCGCTTCTGTCGCCTTTGGCTTTTGGCTTGCTTAGTTGAGGACACTAAATATTCAACTATATTACTGATCCGCCCGCATTGTCAGTATATGATAATTGAACTGAGCTAGATGACATCACTGCTTTCTCCAGAGCGGCTGTACAGCCAAAGTTCTGTTGCATTATTTTCCTGTTAACACTGTGAAGCTGCTTTGAAACAATCGGCATTGTAAAAAGCGCTATATAAATAAAGTTGACTTGACTTGACTAGTATTGTAGTGTGTTCTTCGAACAGTTTTTTCGGACACTGTTGATTACTGTTTCTTGATAAAAAGCATAAATGTTGCAGGTTCTTGTTGCTTCTTGCAGACACAGTCTCTCTTCTGTAAAACTTACTGTGGATTTGCATGAATTAAGTGTAAGGTGAGTGTGAAACAGATGGTCATGTGAGCGGCAGAACCGTGTGGGGTGATAAATCCTCACAATCATTCCAGAGCTGCTGCCACATTCTTCAGGAGCAGCACAGATCAGCTTCACCTCTCTCTCTCTGCACTGTGACGGCCGTGTTAGTTGCCTGATTGATGAGTTTTGTAACTCAAAACTGTTGTATCAAGTAATTTAGGACTGTAAATTTGATGATGCCTCTCTGACAGTTTGAGCAGAAAAAGATGCTGTATATACAAACAAAACTTGACAGAGTTTGACATTCCTGTCACATTATATTTCATCAGTTAAAGAGGATGTAAAGAAGACTTTTTTTGTAGCAAGGAACCATAACTACCGTAACTAACTTCAGGAGCGGAAAGGGCCTTTTTAACTGTTCCATTGGGGAAAAAAATGCGAAAACTCATGTGAACTAAATCCATCAAAAGTGTTGTTTTGTGTGTGTTTAAATGCTTTCTCCTTCTCTCTGTTTGTAGGGACCCATCGTGGATGGGCGGCAGTACAGTTACGGTTGCTTCATGAGCTGGTTTATGCGTCTCGTCGTATGGGGAACCCAGGTCTGTCTGTCAGACATCTCTCTTTCCTGCTGCAGACCATGCTGGACTTCCTCTCAGACCAGGGTAAGACATGGGGGCATGCACAAATGCCCTCAAATCTTTACACACATTGGTTTAAAGACCTCCTATTGAGGTTTTGGGCTCATTTGGCATTTTTGTTTTTTAAAGTGACCCAATTATGCTATTTTAGAGGTGGGTCAAAGTAGACGTTGTTTGCTGGCAGCCAATGAAGACCATAGGCTGGCATTATGAAAAGTTGTTAAATAGTTACATAGGTATGTAACAGGAAGTGAGACTGGAATTGCTGACGACTCGTTTCAGCAGTTCAGAATGAATTATTTATTAGACACAATAACTTTATTTGTCGTGGACTTTGATCTTTAAACTCGCCATGAAATGAAAATTGTAGTTTTTTTGGCTTTTAGTATGAATATGTTAGCCTTACTGTAATCTGTAAGCTAGTGTGCTCCAAAACCATGACAAAATTTGCATTTAGAAGATATAAGCATTGGAAACTTACAGTCTCTCACTTCCGCCAATATGGATCAATGATTTTGATTGCATCACTGTGCACTTCAGCTTCTCATCAGATTTTCTGTCCAATCAAATGCTCTCTAGAATCTGAAGCCCCGCCCCCTATATTACAAATAGAAGCTGAAGCTGCAGCTAAAATCGGTCACTTGTTCACACATTTACTATTTTCTACATGGTGAATGGCATATAGTGCACTATATGGGGGATAGGGTACGATTCAGACAGTGTGAATATGCTTTCCATTGGGCGAATGAAGTCTGGTGTCATGCTAGTGTCACGTGAACCGCTGCAGCGCGCACAGTCTGCTCCGATCCAGAGACACGATATTACAGAGCAGATCATATGCGCAAGTCGGCGCAGACCACAAAACGTATCGGACCCATTTGAATTCTACAATTCAATTCTAAAGCGATATGAGATTAGGAGGAGAAACGGTTAGAGATTAGGAGGCAACTGCGGCTTTACCGAGCTCAACGGCTCTGGCCGAGCAGTGATATAAACTAAACGCTATTGGCTATTTTAAAAAAAGGGGCTGCTCGTTATGTCCCGCCCTGTCTTCCTGTTTCAGTGGAAATTACGTCAACACATTGAATAATGCTGCATGTTTCAAGGCCCTTCAGTGGGCTTTTAAAACTTTGCAGACCTTTTACATTCAGATCAGCTATATTACACTGCATGAAAGGTAATATCCTAAAAAGCATAATGGGCACTTGAATTGCAAACATTTTTTTTTTTACCATTTATGAACCTGATTTTGTTGCTTAAGTTGGTTTTACTAAATTTGTAAAGACACGTTTTAATAAATGTAGCCCTCAAAAGTAACAAAACAAGCAAGAACAAATGCTCTTAGTACAGTAGAGGCTGTCAGCCTATTCAGACAGTCCTCATGTAACCAGAGATTCAGACAAACAGACGGCACTCATCTAAAAGACAAGAGATGAAAAGAAAAAGACCGTAAAGATAAAATGTTCACTAGAGTGCGTTTATGTAGATGGATTCTGCTGCGGTGACGACTTGTAATTGTATTTTCAGGCCTGTATTTTATGGAATCGTCATATTATACTTTCAGTCATGCTCTTTTTAGAGGGTCATCACTCTCTCTCCGCACAATGACTTATTTTCTTTATTCCTTTACAAGCCTGTGTGTGAATGTTGAATGCTGGGTTGGGGAAGCTACTTTAGTGCAGTTCACCAGGGTATTCAAAGTAAAGAATTTAAATTACAGTCAAGTAGATCTTTTGAAAAAAAAAAAAAAAGGTTACCTCAATATTGATAGAGTTGCTAACAAAACGCACAATATTAAAGCTCCTTAAAAGTGCAGTATGTTTAATTTTATCACACTCAGATATTATATTATAATATTAAAATATCTAATTTATTTTACTAAAATTTATATTAATATATTAAGAAACTGCAAATGAAATAAAACTGTATAACTACAGTTTTCAAAAGATGTAATTAAGATGTTCACTGTTTTGGGAACAGTATTGAGTTTGAGTTTTTTGACACTAAAATTATTGAACTAATTCATCATAATGATTCAGATTTTCCAATGCTACTTCAGAGAGGCACATTCAATTATTGCCTCATGTTAAAACTATTTGACAGGGCTAGTATTTAATAAAATATTAAATAATGAAAATGCCCTGGAAATTTCTATAGTCATTTTTTTCTAGTTGTACTAGTACTAGTTGATCTTCATTTTTCAAACCAGGTTCAGTGGTTAATTAGCGAATCTGATTTATAAATCATTATTTAGCAATTTTGCATATTGTCCTTCTACATCACAATGTTAAAAATAAATGGCTTTTAAAAGAACAGCTACGGAAAATGTTTTTTGGTTAGTAGTGTCATTTACTTTTAGTGTGAACACTGGTTAAGTTTAAAGATGTATGTGCTTGTGTGTGTATGCATGTGGGTCTCTGTGTGTGTCTGAGTGTGTTACCTGGATTTTCCTGAAAGCTTGTGTCTTTGAAAAGAGATTGATGTTGTTTTTTTGTTATTCAGCCATGGTCCACTTCACAGCATCCTGTCCCCACAGAGGTGTGCTGTAATCCTGTCTGCCTCTCTTTCTCACACATACACACACACACATGCGGTTGGGCCTGCAGCTCTTGGGTATTGAGCTCTGTCAAGCTTATCATTTCCTACCAGACAGAACAAATCCAGAGTTTCCTCGGCTGAGCTCAGGCATTGGTCGAACGCTGTTTTCAACACAGTGTCAGAGGAACAATGGCTCCCTATGTTCTGATAAAACCCAATTCTGCACTCTTCTGAGAGCCAAACCAATCACTCTTATTTTGTCTAACGAGCTATGTGATCTGTTTTCAGGACTTTAATGGAATTTTGGGCCTTCTTTTGGAGTTTAAACAGAAGCTTGAACGCTTCAAGTCTTATTTATAGTAGATATCCTATATGTAATCTGGCATTATAGTGTGTCCACTTGCTCATGACTTAATGCACAATATTAATAATGATTTTTCAATCTAGGTATACATTGCATATAAATGTATTTATTTATTCTCATACTTTTATTTTATTTAATTTTTAGTATTGTCCCTCGACTATCTGACAGGGGATGGATCACATGACTTCTTCTCTCTCATTGGTAGTAGCTTAAAGTCAAACTTTTCCCAACTTTTTTAAGTCGCTGGATACGAACACATCCTGCCCCTATGTCTTAAGTTGCCATTTCGTATTGAAAATGAATGATTTCACATCAATTTATCACTCCAAGTCCCTGGAGTTTTAAGAATATCACTCGCTCTGGCTTTCAGCTCAGATTTAGTCCTTTTTTAAAGCTCAAATTTAGTCGACATTTAATCATGAAATGCACACTTCAGCCGAGTTGAGAAGTCATTCTGAAATTCTTCGTCCACTCATCGTCTGTGAAGTGCTGCAGGAAAATGTTGTCCCACCTGTCCTTGCTTCAGACTTTCATCCACAGAAGCTTTGTTTTGGGTGTGGGAAGGGGCATTTTTACGGCTTTATAAATATAAGCATCATGTGCTCGTCAGCTCCTTATTAGGTCCCGAAATAGATAAATATTGAGTCTGCTTTAACAGACTTTTTCTTTTTATAACAAAGAAAAGAAGAACATGATTCTCCCACTATTCTGAATAGACAACTAAACAAAGTAAAGAGGTTCGGACTAAATGTTCATTTGGTGCAATCTAAAAAAAAATTATTATTTAACTCTCATCCTTCACTTAGGTCATTTTGACCCAAAACTCATGTTCATCAGAGTGCTCCAAGATCCTAGGACCTGTGTATTCGCACTTGAACCACGAATACACAAACTGGATTTGAGGAGTTTTGTGCTTGAAATTTAAAAAAGTAACAAATCCTTCTCTCGCAGGGCAATTTGACCCCCATAGGAATTAATGGAATGTGAGGAACACATAAAAAAACAACTAAAAATGCTCAAAATTCTAACTAAAATGCTTTTATAATGTCTACATGTGTATCTGAATGCATACTGAAGAGAAACTGACTTTAGGACCCAGCGGAACAGCTCATTTGCTCCATATAGAGCTATAAGGCCATCTAGTGGCAAGAGTTATGAAGTATCATATTATATTATTTTTTTTCCCACAAGAGGTCGGAAAAGACACCCAATGTAAGATATTTTTGAGCTGAATTAAGTTATGCATGAAATTGTGAATTATTTTGAATTTAAGTTGAATGTCAATAAAAGTGCTTTAATTATTATTAGTATTATTTTTTATTGATAAAATCTAGTAATTTAAAGTTAAATAAAATAAAACAATAACAAAAAATCTCCAAAAAAATTGCATTAAAAAATAGAATAAAAATGAAATGAAATAAGCTTTTTGGACAAAAAAAGGGATCATTTTAGAAAAGCGTGAGGGAAGGATGAGGTTTTCAAAAATCAGTTTGAATGAATGATTCAATGACTCACTCATAAATACTTGCTTTATTACTGGATGAATCAGCGTTTTTGAACAAATCTCTTCAATGAGCAAATACATTTTTAACAGTCACTTGTCGCCACGATGCAATGATACAATCTTTACTTGAAGCATGATTTAATCTATTTTGATTGCTACTGTAGACATTAGTGTTAATATCCAAACTATAAACTTTTTTTTACTTCTGTGTTAATCTGAATGATTGTAACACAGAAATAATGATACTGTGTGGTTGAGAAGCTGTTTCATACCAAAACAATACAGCACTGGCAGATCTTGTAGAAAGTTGAATCGCTGTCATTTAGGAATAACATCATGTGGGTGTTTGAATTGAGATCACGGTCTTTTAACGATTGATCGTGCAGCTTACTCATATACTACTATCATATACTATGCTTGGATTCATCAATCAAAATTATTTCAATCTAATTGAAACAAAGTTGCCTATGTAAATGTAGCTAGTGTTGACTTTACAGAAATGCCCCTCTGTTCATTTGAATTGCTGTCCCGCTGTTGTCATGCTTGATCTTTGATTAGGGAGAGCTGCTCACCTGAATTAAACCTGTGCCCATCTGAGAGGTGAAGAGACTTACAGTTACAGTCGGCCTGAAATCATCCAAAAGAAAAAGAACAGACAGTACAGTGAGATTGCCGCCCGCCCTGTTATACACTACTGTATAATGACTAATGATTAGCAGCAGTAGGAACGCCCTCAGCACAAAGACACTGGAGGCGTCTGATTTAAACACTTCTGCTTGACATTGATCAGCACCAATCTGGACTCTTGACGGGATGACAGAGCAGGAGTTTCTGAGTTTCTTTTAAGTTAGCACATGAGGGGTACGGTGTGTTTCAGTTCCTGACAGAATGATATTAGAAGAAAAGATGGGGATGTTTTATTCAAGGCACTGCTTTGTAGTGAACAATTGCACTGCCTACAGATAACAGGTGGATGCTTGTGTTACGAAGTGATTAATGCAGATAGAGAGAGAAAGAGGTGGAGGAACATTTACATAGGTGGCAGATACGTGCTTCCAAAAATCTAGATGAAAGAGATAACGAAATATAGAATGAAGAGATGTTAAATTGGATACTGAGTACAGTTTAAGTGTGTTTTTTGGACACCTGGATTATTTTATTTTTTAAATAGAATGTTATATAAGCTGTTGTGTCTTAACTAGTAGGAAACTAAATGTTGGTTTGTAGATCTTGATCAACTTTGCATAAATTTAAGAAATATTTGTTCATTTTTCGTTTCAGCAACTTGAGTAATTCATGTTTTTACCTCAGTGAAGTGCCTAGATTTAAATGTATTAATATATATTTTTTAAATATACACTACTGTTCAAAAGTTTGGGGTCAGTACGATTTTTAAAAAAACTTTTTTTTTTTAAATTGATCTGAAATGACACTAAAGACATTTATAATGTTACAAAAGTTTCTGTTTCAAATAAATGCTGTTCTTTTGAACTTTCTGTTCATCAAAGGATCTTGAAGAAATCATGGTTTCCATAAAAATATGAAGCAGCACAACTGTTTTTAACACTGATAATAATCAGAGATGTTTCTTGAGCAGCAATTCATCATATTAGAATGATTTCTGAAGGATCATGTGACACTGAAGACTGGAGGAATGATGCTGAAAATGAATCACAGGAATAAATTACGTTTTAAATATATTCAAATAGAAAACAGTTATGTTAAATTGTAATAATATTTCACAATTTCTATTTTTTAATTGTTTTTATTTGAACAAATAAATGTGGCCATGGTTAGATACTTCTTTCAAAAACATACAAAAAATATTTTCAACCCCCAAACTTTTGAATGATAGTGCATCTAATAGTTGTCATTACAAAAATATTAAATTTTTGCTCAAAAAAGAAAAAGGTTCAAGCTAATCAGATCATGAGCAGGTTTCTTAATTAAGTCATCTGTTTTTGTGAATAAAGCAACAGCATTCTATTTTAAAGAAAAGGTTTGTTTGTTTTCGTGGTATTTAATGACTTTTCTGCTGATGCAACAAAGTCACTGTGGGGAACCGCAAACATGTCAAAGCCTGTCACCACGAGCCAATCAAATTCGAGTCCTGTCCTACAATATTGCCTCGAGTATTTGGTTTCAATATTCAGTATTCTTAAATATGTTACATTACTAAAGTTAAACGTATTGCGTAGCTCAAAGTTAAACGTATTGCGAATGCAGTTTCATGTTGTTTTTAAGAACAAACTGTCCCTTACCTCACTGTACAACGTTTTCCCCAAATTTACAAGTTTATTGACAGGATCTCAGAGGAAATAGAGAAATTATGAGTAGGAGACTGAGAGACGGTGAGGAAAAGAAAGTGATGTTGTTGGTTAATTAGTATTTTGTCAAGTTTCGTTTGCCAGAGCTCACATGTCAGCAGGGGTTGTGTTGTCTGAACGGAGCAGTGTGAAATAAGCTATTTGAGGTATGTGTTCGGCGGCTATTTTCGTCAACGTTTGTGAAGACAAATCAAGAATGCCAAATAAAGAGCTTTCGTTTAGAGAGCTGGTGAAGGCACTTGAGAAATTCTCACTGGATGAAAGGTGTAAATTGCAACACAGAGATTCATTTTCAGTTCCGCGTTTTGATGTCTGCGGTGTTAATTTAGCTTTATTTAGAAGTTAGTAGCACATTTTGTGAATGGATATGTCCAAATGACCTGACAAGGCTTTACCTGCAGGAAACTCTAGCAACACTCTGATTCTATTAATGTAAACCATATTATTGTCCAGCATTAATGTGTTAAATGCAACTATAAGGCCTGAAAATATTAAGATATTATAAACATGAACATCATGCAAAGGTGCTTTAAATTTTTTTTACTTGACTATAGAGACCAGACCACAATTAACTTTTAATAAAAACATTAATAAGAAAGTATATTTTTCATAAAGAACAATAAAGGATATTTTACGGCTATTTTTGTCTTCATCCACCCATACACCCACCCACCCATCCATCCATTCATCCATCCATCCATCCATCCATCCACCCACCCATCCATCCATCTATCCATCCATCCATCCATCCATCCATCCATCAATCCGCCCACCCACCCATCCATCCATCAATCCACCAATCCACCCATCCATCCATCCGCCTACCCATCCATCCATCCACCCATCCATCCATCCATCCATCCACCATCCACCATCCACCCATCCATCCACCATCCACCCATCCATCTATCCATTCACCCATCCATCCTTCCACCCAACCATCCATCCAACCATCCATCCATCCATCCATCCATCGATCCATCCACCCATCCACCCATCCATCCATTCACCCATCCATCCATCCATCCATCCACCCATCCATCCACCCATCCATCATCCACCCATTCACTCATCCACCCATCCATCCATCCATCCACACATCCACCCATCCACCCATTCACCCATCCACCCACCCATCCATCCATCCATCCACCCACCCACCCATCCATCCATCCTCAGAGGTGAAATACAGTTTACAGTCTTTAATACAGTTTTTTGGTCACATTTTAGATAGGGTCCAATTCTCACTATTAACACTATTAACTCACTATGACTTCTGCCTCTATTAACTCCTAATTACTGCTTATTAATAGTTAGTGAGGTGGTTGTTAAGTTTAGGTATTGATTAAGGATGCAGAATAAGGTGATGAAGAATAACGCATTAATATGTGCTTTATAAGTACCAATAAACAGCCAATATCCTAGTAATATGCATGCTAATAAGAATCTAGTTAATATTGAGAATTGGACCCTAAACTAAAGTGGTATCAGGTTTTTTTTTTTACACTATAAAACTGTCCTAAGATATCTGAATTTTGTGAGTGAGAAATTATGTATTATGTAATTAAATCAACAGTCCTAAAAGTAGCGATTATTTTCTATTATGCAAAATATAATATTTTTTTTTATTTCAGACTTTTGAATTGTGACCTGGGTATGTTGCAAAAAATAAAATACAATTTTGTTAAAATACATCCTTAAAAATACTATAATTTCTTATAAAAATAAAAAGATATACATTAATAAATAAAAAATGTAATTAAATTTTTACATGTTCTGTGACATTCATATGCTGTCAGGTATATGGATTTAAGTTTGTGTGTTCTGTGAATGTAAGTGTGTTCAGACTCTTTGAACTGAATAAAAGAAACCTGGCCTCTCTGGTCTCTGTGGCCCTGAGCTAATCTCACTCTCATACCGCATTGAACAAACACACTTACAACCTTTACAACTCCTGCTAACACACAAACACAAGCAATACACTCACTGGGTCTCTCTCACACACACACACACACACACACACACGTACACGTCTCACGTCTCACTAAACAACCTCTTTCTCACTTTTAGGCTCTTGCTAAAAGCACCCTTGTCCCTGAAATATTAAGCGCGGGTCTGGGGAGACCTAGAGAGGGAGACGTTTGTGACAGAAACACAGACAAGCAATTTGAAATGGATTTTAGGGATGAACCTGATGAACGCATTCAGAATATTTAGTGCTCTTTGCTAAGCCAAGCCTATTAGGATTGCTAACAACTGCATAGCAATGTACTAAAAACCATTTATAACAATGCCTTAGCAACCACCCAAAACACACAACAGCATAGCAATGCGCTAAAGTGCACAACAGCAAACTCCTTAGCAACCGCATTGCAATACCCATTTTTTAAAAATAATTTTAGTACTTCAACTTAAACCTACTTTATTTCAGTTAGTAACCAAAGCAGCATTTCTATTTTTCGTTGAAAAAGTTTTTTCATCTAATAATTATTTCAGTTTTATTTCAATTACTGAAAACCATTTTTTTAAATTAGTTTTAGTGAACAATAACGACACTGGTTGTTACATGGTAGTTTTGACAAGAATAACCACCCATTTATTGTGATTGGTGAGTTGGTTTTTCATAATATCGTTGACATATAATGGTGTAAATGCTTGTGATTGTATGTTTACTATTTCTCTTTTCTGGCATTCTGTCATCTAAAGTCTCTCCCTCAGGGGCCGAACCCTCTTATTTTATACTTGACTTGAATTTTCAAAGTATATCAAGTTAGTGACTTGCGCACCGTCTTTTAGGAAGCCGCGTTAAGTCGGTAATTATACCCTGATCAGACGGCATGCAATTACGTTCAGTCTAACCGTGTTTTCTGATGCCTTTTTTGACTCTCGTCAGTTACAGATGAGAGAAACTGGATATAAACCCTCATCCGAACATCTCATAAATTGTTTAGCGAGTCACTTTTCCCTCACTGACCCTGTCCATGGCACTCTAAGCATGTTGATGGTTTCCATAGCAACAACCCCTTCCTCTCGCAGCCGAAAGCTGTGGACTGCATTCTGCGGACCTTTGCTATGGACTGTAACGTCCAATCCATTCCTCCTCACTGCACTGCTGTAAACAGCAATTTTCTGAGTCAGTCGTCTCCTCCCAGCTTCTAGTGGCTCGCAATTTACAACACACTTTTTTTTTGCCTATCTCTCCGATTGAGAAGTTTGACGCATTTGTCAGCATGTTGCGTGTTTGTTGGGTTTAGTTGCTCATCTGCAGTCAGTAATTTCATTGCAGTGGACTTCAGCGCCCTGCTTATACATTATTCATAATTTATGTGACAGTCATCTCTGCTTATATCCCGTCAGCAGTCCTCACATCAACCTGAGCACCCGAGTTCATCTCTTCCGACAGCTGCAGGCTTTTTACCCCTCAGTCATGTTTTAAGAGTTTTTGTTGAGTCGATAACATTTTCGCATTACACACTTTCTCTTACTTTTTTTCTGTACTGACCGAATCGGAAACGCTTTAGTAAAATGTTCTGGTAGGAAGAATTCTTTCAGCATGCAAAATCAAGGGGTTCTGAGAGGAAGTTTTTAATGAACTTTGAGTAAATGTTTTGTACAATGCAGGGCTCGACAATAAGGCCCGCCAGCATAAACGTCGCTCGGGACAGTACACGCAGCTGTCACTTGCCAGATCGGGCCAGTGCTGCATCACAAAAGTTTATCATTTGCACGTGTTTTTAAGCCTTGCCAGTTTAAATATTTAAGTGCAAGGAGACGCGAAAGAGAACTCAATTCAAAAGTGTGAGAAGTAGTGTGTCAATAGTGTGTGCACATGCACATCCAAAGCGCGCATCCAGAAAGCCCCTTCTCAGACAGCGTGTGAATGCTGAATTGAGCTCTCTTTCACTTTGACTTGTTCTTGAATCGACATATTAACACAAAATTACGTCAAAAATTCCAGTGTCGCATGAGAACTCCGGTCTGATGCACGTGTGATCTCACGTTGTTTCCTTGTCACATCTCGCGTGTGTTTGGTTGTGAAATGTAGTTTGCGGACCGAGTTGTCTGCAATTCTTCCTATAGAGTGGTGCAGATATGACCAAAACGCGGATGGCTGAAAAAATGGCTGAAATAAGGTCTCATTATGCTCATAATTGTGCTCTTATAAATTAGTGTAACTCAAACGTTCTGGGAAAATGTTTTTAGATAAAAACTGAAAGAGTTGTGGGAAGCTTAAGTGATGGTGACATTGAATTTGTGGGACAGTGGTGTAGTTTGTTTATAGCTTACCTTTAGCTTTTTACTTCTGGCGACTGCATTTAGGCCACGTGTCCACCAAAGCATTTTTAGCCAGCTGAAAACACCAGGTGCTCTGCTGAAAACGCCTCGCGGTTGGCGCTTGAGAGCGTTTCAGCGCAGCGTTTTTTCAGTTGAGACTCACTGCTTGTTATGATACGGAATATCCGTGGAATATATTACTAGTATCTCATTTCACAGATAGTTTGTTTCTGTATTGATTCTATATAAAAATGCAGATACAATGTCAAGTATTTGCTCTGGATCTTGTTTTAAATTATTTTGTTCCGTTATTATGCTGCTTGTTTTGACGTTGACGTTGTACAAGCAGAATGTGGCAGTTGGTCGGTGTTGTATTTGTCCCGCCCCTCCTCCAATGTGATTGGACAGCTGGGTGAAAAGTGACAGTGATGAGCTTGAGTTGAGTTTTGCTCGAAGTTGAACATTCTTCAACTCTTGGTGACCAGTAAAAAACACTGAGCACTCAGTGCTTGAAATACTCGCTCAAGGCGCCTCGTTACGCTCATGGCATTCTAAAAACGCGGCGCTCCCATTGAAAACAATTGGATACGCCAGCCAGCCGTGTGAAAAAACGCTTTGGTGGACACACGGCCTTATTAGGCTTCAGAATTCATAAAAATTGTGTCACATCTGTAATAATTATCTTGAGGGACAAAATGTGTAAGTATCATAAACTTGTGTTGCTCACAGAGCTTGTTTTTTGCGATAATCAAAAAGCCTATGGGAAAATCCTATTGGGTTTTTCTCAAGGGAACCAGTGTGATGCGAACTGCCGGTTGGCCTACAAAGTGACGTCATACCTGCACCACTCGATAGTAAAGTCATGCAGTGAAAAGAACTGTGATCTGACGAGTTTGAAAATCAAACATACACTTAAAACTAAGTAGAATCTCCTTAACCTTTTACTGGCCAAGTTTTTTTTTTTTTTCATTTATTAAATTTTATTTGTATTATACACTCACCTAAAGGATTATTGGGAACACCCGTTCAATTTCTCATTAATGCAATTATCTAATCAACCAATCACATGGCAGTTGCTTCAATGCATTTAGGGGTGTGGTCCTGGTCAAGACAATCTCCTGAACTCCAAACTGAATGTCAGAATGGGAAAGAAAGGTGATTTAAGCAATTTTGAGCGTGGCATGGTTGTTGGTGCCAGACGGGCCGGTCTGAGTATTTCACAATCTGCTCAGTTACTGGGATTTTCACGCACAACCATTTCTAGAATTTACAAAGAATGGTGTGAAAAGGGAAAAACATCCAGTATGCGGCAGTCCTGTGGGCGAAAATGCCTTGTTGATGCTAGAGGTCAGAGGAGAATGGGCCGACTGATTCAAGCTGATAGAAGAGCAACTTTGACTGAAATAACCACTCGTTACAACCGAGGTATGCAGCAAAGCATTTGTGAAGCCACAACACGCACAACCTTGAGGCGGATGGGCTACAACAGCAGAAGACCCCACCGGGTACCACTCATCTCCACTACAAATAGGAAAAAGAGGCTACAATTTGCACGAGCTCACCAAAATTGGACAGTTGAAGACTGGAAAAATGTTGCCTGGTCTGATGAGTCTCGATTTCTGTTGAGACATTCAGATGGTAGAGTCAGAATTTGGCGTAAACAGAATGAGAACATGGATCCATCATGCCTTGTTACCACTGTGCAGGCTGGTGGTGGTGGTGTAATGGTGTGGGGGATGTTTTCTTGGCACACTTTAGGCCCCTTAGTGCCAATTGGGCATCGTTTAAATGCCACGGCCTACCTGAGCATTGTTTCTGACCATGTCCATCCCTTTATGACCACCATGTACCCATCCTCTGATGGCTACTTCCAGCAGGATAATGCACCATGTCACAAAGCTCGAATCATTTCAAATTGGTTTCTTGAACATGACAATGAGTTCACTGTACTAAAATGGCCCCCACAGTCACCAGATCTCAACCCAATAGAGCATCTTTGGGATGTGGTGGAACGGGAGCTTCGTGCCCTGGATGTGCATCCCACAAATCTCCATCAACTGCAAGATGCTATCCTATCAATATGGGCCAACATTTCTAAAGAATGCTTTCAGCACCTTGTTGAATCAATGCCACGTAGAATTAAGGCAGTTCTGAAGGTGAAAGGGGGTCAAACACAGTATTAGTATGGTGTTCCTAATAATCCTTTAGGTGAGTGTATATATTTTTTTATATAGGTTTATATTTATACATATATTTATAAGGTCACACTTTAGATTAGGGTACAGGGTTCTTTGCAAAAAGGGAAAAACCTTTGCAAATACATGGGCGTCGGAACCATTGTGTGTGGGTGGGACAAGACCCACCCACTTTTTAAGACCAATGATATTGGACCCACTCACTTTTACCATCTATAATTCTGTTCACCTACCCCTAACCAATAAACACTTTATTATTAAACACACGTTAGACGCTTTATTTCCACTTTTCGAATATTTTCTTAATGTTTATTGAAAATAAATGCCTTTCCGATCTGATATGTGATGGGAAAAGGGAGAAGAGCGAGTTCGAAGAAAGGCGGATTTGAACCTCGGGTCGATTTTTTTCGTCAAAAGTTTCTGCCATGTGCCTTACCCCCTACACTATTGCCACTGTTAATAATTTGGTGTCTTCTGTCATTTTGTCTGGCCCCAACCAGACGTTTAGTAGACAATGCGGACTATTTGCACTAAATGTAAATTGGACCCACCCACATTTTTTTTGCTTCCAACACCCATGTGCAAATAGATTATAGAAGTAAAGTTTTGAGCGCTGTTTTATTGCTGTTCTAACCTTTATATAAATATGTTATTTATATATTACATTTTAAGTAGTCGTAATGCACTGTGAATCTCTTTTGTGTTTAGTTGTAGACTGGTTTTAACATCTTTTTGTCCAGATGTTCCAATGAATTTGCATGATTTTTTTAGCATACATTTTGATTGTGTGTTTTTAGGTGCATTAGTGACACATACACTCACCTAAAGGATTATTAGGAACACCATACTAATACTGTGTTTGACCCCCTTTCGCCTTCAGAACTGCCTTAATTCTACGTGGCATTGATTCAACAAGGTGCTGAAAGCATTCTTTAGAAATGTTGGCCCATATTGATAGGATAGCATCTTGCAGTTGATGGAGATTTGTGGGATGCACATCCAGGGCACGAAGCTCCCGTTCCACCACATCCCAAAGATGCTCTATTGGGTTGAGATCTGGTGACTGTGGGGGCCATTTTAGTACAGTGAACTCATTGTCATGTTCAAGAAACCAATTTGAAATGATTCGAGCTTTGTGACATGGTGCATTATCCTGCTGGAAGTAGCCATCAGAGGATGGGTACATGGTGGTCATAAAGGGATGGACATGGTCAGAAACAATGCTCAGGTAGGCCGTGGCATTTAAACGATGCCCAATTGGCACTAAGGGGCCTAAAGTGTGCCAAGAAAACATCCCCCACACCATTACACCACCACCACCAGCCTGCACAGTGGTAACAAGGCATGATGGATCCATGTTCTTATTCTGTTTACGCCAAATTCTGACTCTACCATCTGAATGTCTCAACAGAAATCGAGACTCATCAGACCAGGCAACATTTTTCCAGTCTTTAACTGTCCAATTTTGGTGAGCTCGTGCAAATTGTAGCCTCTTTTTCCTATTTGTAGTGGAGATGAGTGGTACCCGGTGGGGTCTTCTGCTGTTGTAGCCCATCCGCCTCAAGGTTGTGCGTGTTGTGGCTTCACAAATGCTTTGCTGCATACCTCGGTTGTAACGAGTGGTTATTTCAGTCAAAGTTGCTCTTCTATCAGCTTGAATCAGTCGGCCCATTCTCCTCTGACCTCTAGCATCAACAAGGCATTTTCGCCCACAGGACTGCCGCATACTGGATGTTTTTCCCTTTTCACACCATTCTTTGTAAACTCTAGAAATGGTTGTGCGTGAAAATCCCAGTAACTGAGCAGATTGTGAAATACTCAGACCGGCCCGTCTGGCACCAACAACCATGCCACGCTCAAAATTGCTTAAATCACCTTTCTTTCCCATTCTGACATTCAGTTTGGAGTTCAGGAGATTGTCTTGACCAGGACCACACCCCTAAATGCATTGAAGCAACTGCCATGTGATTGGTTGATTAGATAATTGCATTAATGAGAAATTGAACAGGTGTTCCTAATAATCCTTTAGGTGAGTGTATATTGTCTGTGAGATTTAGTTTTTTCTGTTCAATAAGAGCTGGCAAACATCTATGTGTGGTATTTGCTGCTTAATTAATCACTTCACACAAAAGAAAACATTTGATTACAAACCACGTCGTACAAGAAAATCTCAATGAGCGATTAGCGTTTTTTCACCCTGTTAATTGGGGTCACATGCAAAGGCCACATCAAAACCTGTGAATACCTCATATGTTGGGCATCTTTTGTTGTAATGTTTTTGATTAATGCTGAGAACCGATAAAAGGAAGTACTATGAAAATGACATGATAACTGAAACCAAATTTTAAAAACTCTTCCCTAATGCATTGTGGGGATAGAAATGGTTGGTTAACAGATAATTTCCTCCTTTTGATTAATTAAAATTTTGTGGTTTGAGATTATCTATGTAGCCAGACATATATATACCTCCTATATACTAAGAAAAATATATTCACTGACCCACTTCCTCTCATTCTTGCAGACCTTTTAGTGTCCATTAGTAAGAAAATGAATCACTTTGACTCTGACTGGTCTGTTCACTGATTGATGGCTTTTTAATCTAATTCTCTTTCTTCTCATTTATCTTTTCAAGATAATCTTTTCAATCGAGAACTGAAAGAAACCTTCAATTTCTGCATTGGTCGCTTTTGAAATAGCAAAAATAAAAAAGTAAACTGACCGTTGTGACAATATTGCATCTGAAAAGGCAGAATTTTATTGCTACTTTCTTAAGTTCAGTTATACAAAATAGAGAAAATGGATCAAATGGATGCCAGAGTTTATTTGCTGTCTTTTTATAATTTGACTTCTATCTTTCTGTAAATAGATCCAGTCAGTTTGAAAATTCTCCAAGTAGATGACTATAAGTGTTTCACTTGAGTTTTTCCTCTTGTTATTTGAGATGAGTGTTATATAACCCAATTGTAGGCAGAGATCCTGTCCAACAGAGCCAGAGATGCACACGGGTGTCTTTCAGCGCTGTCAGACGAACAATACTCTGGGAGAGAACATCTATTAAACTGTGTTTTTAGATCTGAACTGTGTGGTTTGGCAGTATGTAAGTGCAACATTTCTCTGTTGTTGTAGGCAATTTAAAGACAAAAAACCCTGCATGTTACAAATCCACTTTATTATATTCTTTCAGAATTTTTACTCAAAGAATGATTTAATGGCGTTTAATATTATTAGCTGCATCACACTCATTCTTCAGATGAGTTAACCACCTTTAACCTCATTTCGATGTGCTAAAATCACATAGGATGTATTTAAATATGTAATCCATTTTTGTACCCTGGTTTCAGTCATATGAGGTTTTCTGATCTATTTTTCCCTCAACATGAGAATGAGTTGTGAAGGATGTCTATTGCACCCCTTCTCATCCTCTCCTTCCCTTCTTGCTGTCTCTGACGACACGTCACTGCAGAGCAGCTGCATCTCTGTGAGGAATGAGAAATATCAATGGGACTGATCTTTCTTTAGGTCATGTTAAATCATTATTGCAGCTATAAGTTAGTCGCACCTTCCCATCCGCCACAGGGGCCGGCAGTCTGCCAGCAACTATTTTATGATGCTTTCAATTCCCATGTCCCCTGTTCCCATCTGTAGCATTCAACTTAATGATGATGATGATGATGATGATGATGATGATGATGATGATGATAATAATAATAATAATAATAATAATAATAATAATAATAATAATAATTTAAGTGATTTTTAACATATTATAATATAATAGTAATAATATTTTTGATTAACATTTCTTTATTATTATTATTATTATTATTATTATTATTATTAGTAGTAGTAATATCATTTATAAAGCTTTATTGTTTGTATATAATATAATAATAATAATAATAATAATATAGAAATTATTTCAAATTATAACTTTGTCATCTGTATTATTATTATTATCATCATCATCATCATCATCATCATTATTATTATATACATATTTTGTATATAAATAAAATGACAAAAGTAATAATAGTAGTCTTATTTGTAATAATGATACAAAATGTTATAAATAATTTTGATCATTACTATTTGTTATTATCATTTTGATATAATATTATATTATTAATATATTTTATTAGTAATTTAATTAAATATAAATAATTTAAATTATTTATAACATTTTGTTGTCTTTATTATTATTATTATTATTATTATTATTATTATTATCATTTTCTTAAATATTTTACATATCAAATAAATTGTTATAAATGAAAGAAAATAGTATAAGTAATAATAATACTAATAATAGTAGTAGTAATAATAATAACAGTAGTAATACTAATAATAATTATTATAGTAGTAGTAATAATAATACAAATTTTAATTATAAAAAATGTGTTACAAATAATTTGCAATATTATTATTAATTGTTGTTATTATCATTGCTAAATAATAATAAAAATAACATTAATAATAATAATAATAATCATCATCATGGTCATAATAATAATAATAATAATAAAATACTACTACTAATAATAATAATATTAATATGTCTGATACCAATATGGCCGTCCATTTTATTTATTTTGTCTCTAATGTGTAGCATGCCTGTTGCTCAGTGCAGCAGGGATACTTTCTGAGCATTTGGATCCGTTTCAGACTGCACCGGGATCATTGGTTTTATCGGAAAGGCTGTGAGGTGTGAATTGATGGCAGAGTGAGGCCATAAACATTTTTATAGACAGAGCAGTAAGTCAATACAACGCTCACCTGTGGAAACAGAGCTTAAAATAGACCTGATCGTTAGCCATGCACGTCTCCCCTCATGATGTACGGACGCTCTGATTATTTGCCTTGTTAAATTTATATCTTGCTCTGGGCTAGGGGCCTGTGAGTAAGGATTGTGGGTAATTTCACCCTTGGGGCTCTCGGCTCACTTTAGATACATTGATGATCTACTGATTTATGAGGTGTGGTGTTGGCCCTTTAAAAAAAACAGCAACATTTCAGGAGGATTGCTAGTTGGTAGATAATCTATTTCATATTTTTGTGAGGCATATTAATTAATTTTGTGAGGCATATTATTCTGATTGTAAGGCATATTAATTGCATTATAACATTTTAAGAATACCTTTTATAATGCATCTCATTCAGAGGGTTCTTAAAATATATTTTTATATATTTCACTTTTTACATATTTTCTTTTCTTTTATGTTGTTAATGTATTTATTTTTTATTTTATTTATTTTATTTGCAGTATGTATTTTGTTGCAAACAGTAACCCAAGTACACATTACCGCCTTCTCTCCACAGAGAAGAAAGAAGTGACCCAGAGTTTGGAGAACTACACGTCAAAGTGTCCGGGTGGAATGGAGATGATCAACCTCCCTGACGGACTCAAACTTCCTCCTGTTCCGTTCACCAAACTGCCCATCGTCAGGTGAGAAAGCCTACATGTCCAGGATTTTTTAACCCACCTAGAGTTAAATGGTTGGGTTTTACTGGTTTCGAATCCGGGTCTGGCGGTAGCACTTTTAGCATAGCTTAGCATAGATCATTAATTCTGTTTACACCATTAGCATATCGCTCAAAAAAAATGACCAAAGAGTTTCAATATTTTTCCTATTTAAAACTTGACTCTTCTGTAGTTACATTGTGTACTAAGACAGACGGAAAATGAAAAGTTGCGATTTTTTTTTTAGACCGATATGGCTAGGAACTATACTCTCATTCCTGCGTAATAATCAAGGAACTTTGCTGCCGTATGATATTACACAGTGCCTGAAAATAGTCCCCAGCACGCTCTGCAAGCAGGTTGTCAGTTGTCATGTTGACAGAAGTTAGCCTATTTTCAGGTGTTGCGTAATATCATTGTACCATGGTACGGCAGCAAAGTTCCTTGATTATTACGCAGGAATGAGAGTATAGTTCCTAGCCATATCGGTCTAGAAAATTGCAACTTTTCATTTTCCGTCGGTCTTAGTACACAATGTAACTATACACATCACAACATGTAAATAGGAAAATGTTGCCGTTATTTTGTCACTTATTGAGCAGTAGGCTAGCTGGAGCCTTTAACCTCCAGTCTTTGTGCTAAGCTAGGCTAGCGGTGGGTGCGTCAGACAGAGTTATGGAACGCATGGAGATAAAAATGGTATGTATGGACTTATCTAACTCTGGGGGATACGGTGAAGAAGCTAAAGTCCCAAAAAGTCACCGTGTTCCTTTAAATTAAAATATTATTTTGTTTGTCTAAACGTGGGAGAATCGTGATCTCTGTTTGAAGGAAAAAAAATTCTGATACTCAATTTATCCAGGATCATGCAGCTCTTTGAATATGTATATGTGGAAGGTCATATGCTAATGAACTCATGTTGGTCATTTTATGCAGCTTACATTCAGTTAATAGTTTCCCATTGTGAATTTTATTGTACATCAAACTGTTTTTGGGATTCAAATATGTCAATTTTCCATGAAATGCGTCCTTTAGTAAATGTTTTATTGTTTATTTGGACACATTTATCTCAGTGTCCAGTCACTCGCAGCCTTTTGATGGTGTTTTTGCACAGCTCAGTGTCTGAAAAATGACTCCTCTAAACTCAAACTTTTCTTCAAAAATTTTCGAAGTTAGTTGGCCTGTGAACCTTTAGAAAGCTGTATGAAAATTAAAATAGCTTTTAAATGCTTTGTTTTATTCTCCCCAAATTAAACATTTAAAGGGATGCACAAAACTTCACATATCCTTTCATCTGTCCCAAGGAAGTTGCTGATGTTCCGCGCGCGTAGGAAAGAAAAGCCTGTAAATGTGTTTAACAGATGTATTTCATAATCCCACCAGTGGGTAAAGCTTAACATGTTCGCTTGATTGAAGTCTCCATTTCTCTGTGCGCTTCTCTCTCAAGATTTTTTGAGTTGTTAAAATTCCTTAATTTATTCTTAAAGGGATATTTAATTGTAAAACTTCGGACGAGCCGAGTTTCTCCTGATATTTATCTCCCTCTCTGCATGTTGTTAACATGCAATATCTTGCTCACTGTCTGCTGCCAGAATATACACAGAGGGCATAATTTAGGCATATCTTTAAAAAAAAGTTCCATAATGGAATCTTGCCGAGATCGTTGTCTTATCGGAAAGAGTAAATGTCAGTATTAAACTGCTCTAATTGCTGTTCAGAGAGTTGTTGTCCTGGCAACAGTGTTATGAGATGTTTAAAGGCACAATATGTAACATTTTTGGATCAAAATATCCAAAAAAAACATTTGAACTATGTTTGTTCAATTGTGTACTTACATTATCCCAAGTGTTTCCAACAATGTTTAAATCCAGAGAAATTGCAATTTTAATCAGTTTAACAGCCCGTGTCATTACATCGCCTGTCAATGATGTCATATCCGCGTTACCCTCAATTTCTGCTTTTAATTCAGTAGAAACCATGGAAACACAAAAAAATGCTTTAAAGGCACAATATGTAAGATTTTTTCATTTAAAATATCCAAAAACCACTAGAACAATGTTATACAGTTGGTTGACTTGTGTACGTTCACTATCCCAAGTGTTTCCAACAATGAAATTCGCAATTTTGCGTCGCCTGTCAATGACCTCATATCCTTGATTTCCGGTTTTACTTTTATACTCCGAAAGACACTTTAATATATTATGAGTTTTATTAAACAAGTGAGCAACTGTTTGCATACCTTTATGGACAGAAAACTAATCACTGTTATATAGCTCAACACGGTTTGAATCTCTTGTTTTCTTGATTTACCGCGAGTACCATGTTTTTACCATGCCTCAGAGACAACACTGTTTTGTCATGTGGCTAACATAGCATAATCAGAAAGAGCTTTATTTGTAGTAACAGTAATACAGCATTTCATCCACCATACAATATATTTTAAAATGAACTGCATGTCATTTAACAACACAAGTCATCCAGCTTTTATTAATATGATATTCTGATATCAGTCTAGCATACTGCAATGTGAACAAGTGTCTCATAGCAGCCATTGAGCGAACGCACAGTAATGTTAACATAACTTTCAACACATTCTAATGTATTTTAGAATGATTTGGCCAAGTAAAACAGCGCTGCATTACCCCACAATTTTAATTTGTCAAATAAAGTGACCTGTATGAGTAGTAATTTAGCACTCGCAGCTGTTTCATTGGTTATAATGAGATAAAATAATGTCAATTTGAGTGATCAAACGTAACTAACAAAGGTCAAGTTCAGTGCAGAAGGAGGTGGGAACCGGCAAGCGTTAAACGTAACTTTAATTGTAATAGACATATACAACATAATGAAAGAAGCAGCAGCGGCCAACTACAGCATATAAGCATAATATAAACAGCAGCATAAAATGTCCCAGGCCTGGTCCTCTCTCGCCTTTCACTGACGTCCGTCATTCCTTCTTCTATCCTTCCAGAGCTCCTCCATGAGACTCAAGGCCACCAGCCTTGTTTCGTTCTCGGCCTCGTCTTGCTTCATACCACAGTAATGATAATACAACTTTAATACATTAGCTCATCCATGAACATGATTTCTGCCTGATTCCCGTTGGATTGCTTTTCATTCGCTGTCGAGGTGAAGACGACAACTCCCATGATTCCACGCTCATTCACGCCGTCAACAAGCTACGCCTTTGTTATTGTTTTAAATAAGTGACCTCTAGCGGCAAAACTTACATACTGTTACTTTAAAGGTGCCCTGCTACACAAAACCGTTTTTACTTGTATTTTTTGAAATATGTTAGGTCCATTTATGTTTGTGTTATGTTGTGAATGTGAAAATTAACTGCTAACTCCTTTGTCAGCTCTAGCCACTGAAAAGAAATAAGCTGAGAAATCAGGCCAATTTCGAAAGCTGGTCAGTCTGACGTGGTGTTGCCTGAGCTCATTACTATTCATGAGCTCGCCCAGTTGAGACCGCGCCCACAGAATTCGGCTAGCTCAGTGACAGTTTTCATATACAGCAAGGATAGCTGAACGTCAATGGTCTTGTGCGCTATGGAGGGGTTTTGCTTCGACCTGAAGGGACTTATTTTCCGATAATTACTGGCGGACAATACATTATCCCGCTTATTATACGGCTACTTGCCAAAACGAGAAAAGAAACTTAACACAACTTCCGCTGGCAAAATAAATAGTTCGCCACACAGATAGAACTTGACAGGTCTTGCGTGGCAATGTCTTACTAGCTGACTTTCACTTTCAATAAAATTCCATTGCAATAAGCGAACAGACCTGCAGAATGATATGAAAGACGTGAATCAAAAGCACAAAACCCGTTGCCATTGACAGCGGTCATTATATACTTTGCAGCGGTAATTATATAGATTTAACAGACCTCTGAACGTTGGGAAGGCCCATTCATGTGAATGGAACTTTCTGCAACACTCTGAAGAGCCGTGTAATAAGCTATAAGAACATGCTGTAATTATCATTTCAAATGGCAAAACAACCAGGCTCAAACCATCTTTGCTTCGGTAATGCCAAAATTACAAGTAGGCTATTTGTCTTTGAATGTCTGTCTAAGGCAGTCGCCATGTCTCCAAATCCAGGCATAGCCCTTTTTGTCATATAAACACATTTAGCCACTAGCCAATAGTGTAATGTTTTAAAAGTGAGAATGTCAGAATACAGTTGCCACAAATACATTTTATAACTTTTCAAACTGTTTGATGTTTACTTGCACATAAATTACCATTCAGACACATCCATGGCTAAACGAGCTGGTTGCGGTTCTTGTGGTGCTTCTGTATCCTCTTCAGATTCAGGGTCATATATATATATATATATATATATATATATATATATATATATATATATATATATATATATATATATATATATACTGAAGAAACCATTTCTGCAGCGATTCCTGACGATTCCAGCGATTCCAGTTCCTCTACTTGTTGTGCTGGGTAAAGGATGCTGATAGCCAGGCTCTCATTGGCTAGCTGTTAGCCAATCAGAGTCAAGCAGCTTAGCTCGTTGAATATTAATAAGAACTGGCGCAATTCGAGCTGAGTCTTCCTGCGGGCTTTCTATACCATGCTAGAATGGCTTGAAACAAGGTAACCAAGGCATTTTTTCCACAAAAAATGTTACAGAGTCCATGGTAGAACTTCAGACATTACTACAAAAGTAATGAAATATGTGTGGCAGGGCACCTTTAAGCTCTAAAGATGAATTGTTCATTGTTCAGAATCGAGATAAAGTTCAAAGTAATTCTTTTTTTGACTCCATGTGTCCTTTTCTATGAGTATCAGGGAACGAGATGGATAGAAACAGAACTGAAGAGTGTTGGAAACTGGTTAATGCTTTAGAGCTTGATTTAGAAACTCAGAAATAACAGGAGTTCTTTTAGGAAGCACAGTCTTGGTTTTTAATATTGCTGTTTCTTGCTTCTTATATGTAAGTGGTTGCTAGGGTGTTGTGAGCGGTTACTAGGGTTTCTAGGATGTTTGGGGTGGTTGCTTGGATGTTGTGGGTGGCTGCAAGGGTATTTTAGGTGGTTGCTAGGGTGTTGTGGGTGTTTGCTTACTGGCTTCAGGCAAAATAGCCAGAGTCTTCTACTCTAGATATGTCATTTTAGCCCATTTTGTTGTCCGCCAGATGACAATTTCAAGTCTGATCACATAGTAGAGCACACCTCTCACCTTGAACCATGATGCATATAGCAAAAAAAAAAATGTAATCAGATTTACAGTGCATTTTGACTACATTTTTTTCCCTTCCTTATATACATGCATGTGTGTGTATTTATATATGCATAATAATTATACACAGTACACACATATATTATGTAAACACAAAATTTTATTTTGGATGCGATTAATCGCGATTAATCGATTTGACAGCTATTTTTTTAATTAAAAGGCTCACCTCTGAAACTCTACTTGCACATATGCTTCTGAACTCTTCTCTGTTTTTATGACTGATGTTTTAGATCTGTGTCTCTGCTAAACCTGCCGGTGAGTCTTCGTCCTCATAAGGTAAAAGGCCTTCTGGGACAGGGGATGTCCACCGCCAGTCCATTCATCTACTCACCAATCACAATGCACAGCAGAGGAGACGAGCGCTCCAAGAAGATCGGTGAGTTTTTCCACTCAGACCTCTCTTAAACTTTCTTTGTGTGTGGTGTTGTTTTCTCTGAGACTTTAATTACGGTACATTAGCATGGAATTTGAGTTTTAACCTCACACACTGTTTATGCGGGGTAGTATCGCTCTGATGGGCTTTCGTAGCGATCTTAATTACTGTTTAAAAGATTGGAAACTAAACACACACCATTGTGATTCCACGTGGTCTGTTTGATTCATGTTTATGACAGGAGCTGTCATTAAGTTGTCTCTTTCCCTGTTGGCAGTCGGAGGCGGTTGGAAGGAGTTGAAGTGTTTTCTGGAACTCTTAGGCAGCATCACACGGCACAGGCTGTGTTATTTATAGTCTTGTTAAGGCAAATAGCAGAACACTTTGCCACATTAAAAATACTATGGCAGTGTAGTCCACCTACTGACTTGTTTAAACTCAAACCATGGTGACTAGCTGGTACGGTGATGGTATCAGATGCTCAAACGATGGTACTTTGATACACTACATACCACAGCTATCTATCATCGATCTATCTATCTACCTCAGTATCAAGGTTTAGTAATGATATTACTATAGTACTTTGATATTTATCATGGCAAATGTTTTCATAGATTTCGTTTTTAAAGCCTTACACCACAGTAGTGTTCATTATATTATATTAATGATATTATATTGTATTTTATTATATTATTATATTGTCTTATAATGCAATTATCTATATAATATAATATAATAGTCATTGGTATTAGCATTTTCATGGTGCATATCCAGAAAACATGGTTTTTACTTCTTAGCTTTGATGTAAAAGACACATCACTATAATAATCGCACACTCAGTCTTACGTCAGTAAAATGTCTATTTGTAGTTCAAGCTCCTCCAGATTCATTTTGAATTCCTGGACTGTATCTAATCTCTCACTCTGGGTGTAACTTTCTTGAGTTCTATTGTTTTGTTGTGGATTTTTTGGGTGTATTTTTGGATCTTAGGGGCCCTGAGGAACTGGCAGGAATCTAATGAAGACAGATGGCTGTTCAGTGTGAGGTTGCCCCGACTTTTCAAACAAATCATGTTGTATAAGAGTCAGATGGCTGTTTCCAGCCTGTCTTATTTCATTCTGCCAAAACCCACCAACGTCTGCTGCGAGTGCCGTTTTCTCTTTTTTTTCCCTGTGTGCTATCCCATGACCACTTGGATACTCCCAGTGGTCCCGATTTCACTCTCAATTACGTTGGAATGGTTAGTCAACCGTTTCTGTCACGGGTCGTGATTAGTCACAGGTGGGCGGGGAGAATCGACACAAGTGGGCACTTTCCTGAAGACTTCGTCTTTCTGCTGTTGAGGCGAGGTTTAGAGTTGCCTCAATTTCCGGTTGATTACACAAGCACCTAGACCTCAAGAGATGGTTTACCCAAGAGGGATGCAGGGAGCAAGAGAGTGAAGGGATGACGAGATTCACAATCAAAACGATTCAGGCGTCGTTTACATAATTGAATCATTTCCAATCAGGGTTAAATTAGTGCCACGTACTTTACAAGGGTCCGTTTCGAGTGCAGCTTCACTGAAATGCCACTTGGACTTGTTTGGCTTTGCCTTCAATTAAACCAGTCAGATCCTGCCCTAATTTTATTTTTAAAATGTTGGCCTTTTGCCATTTTTATAATGTTTAAGCCAAGCCAAGCAGCTCTATTTCTGTTTCTTATGCTTATTATTTGTGATTTGAACTTATGATTTAATTTTGCTTTGCAGAAAATAAAACGGGTTAAAAAAAAAAAATCCTTAAAGGGGACCTATTATGCAAAATTCACTTTTACATGATGTTTGAACATAATTGTGTGTCGGCAGTGTGTGTACACAACCACCCTATAATGGTAAAAATCCACCCACTACTCTTTTTTTTATTTTTTTAATCCCCATAAATCATAGGCCGCGTCTATATGTCTTTAATCATGCTCAGGCCCCGCCCACGACTGCTGACGGACTCTGCCTTATTAGCACAGACCCCGCCCTGAGTGAGCCGCACACAGTCCGCCATGTTTATATCCTCGCTAGAGCAACTAGTGATAAAATGTCTCAGCTAAGTAAACGTTATAACTGTTCTATTGTTGGCTGGAATGATGAACATAAGAATGTCCATAAACTCCCGGCATCTGAGCCACTGAGGATGCAGTGGATTCATTTAATTTATGAGCTAAATTCATATATGTTTGTGTGAATCATTTCACACCGGAGTGCTTTACAAACAAAGGGGCAGTAAAACGCATGATTTGCAAAAAAAGTAGATTCTCAAAGATGGATCAGTACCAACTGTTTGTGATCAAACTTTATATCCAGAACACATAAGAATTACATATTGTTTTGTGAATGTTTGCAAATCGCCTTTCTAAATGTGTTGTCTTTGACTGTTTTCACAGAGACCAGAGCTATGTTGTTGTTGGTTTTTTAACCCGAAAACGCTCACCGTCTGCATAATTCATAATCGCAACTTTTTACACCTACTTCTTAAAAAATAAAACTAACGACATAACTCTAGTCTCTGTGAATACAGACAGAGACAATGGTAACTTTAGCCACAACAAGCACATTCAGAAAGCCAATAGTGTACTTGCGAGTTCTGGATATGAAGTTTAATTATGAACATTAGTACTGATCTATCTTTGTGAGGTTCTCCAGTTCTTATCTGTTGTTGCCAAGGGGGCAGGGAGCAGCAGCTCATTTGCATTTAAAGACACACACAAAATGACGTGTTTTTGATCCTACCCAAATAGGTGCTTTTAACTCTTTCCCTGCCAGCATTTAAAAAAAAAAAGTTGCCAGCCAGCACTAGCGTTTTTGATCATTTTCACAAAAATGTAATGGCCCATAGAATATTTTGTTGTATGAATATCTGAGCATGCAATACATCAAAAGAAAGAGCAGACCCTCTGCTTTAAAAAAAAAAAAAAAAAACTTCACAGACACATTCTGGGGAACCCTGAGATTTATATTACATCTTGAAAAAAGGGGCCCCTTTAAGAATTAGCTGGCCACTTGGCTTGTTCTTTCAAACTAATACTAGTTTGACTGTTTAAGCAGAATAAGCAGTGAAAAAAACTCAATTTAGTAATGAGAGGCGGCTTTATGTGCGCGCACCCCTGTAACACCAACAATATTCATCCGGAGCAAATGAAACGAGTGAGTGAGGGGAGGCGAATTTGTGTGTAACTCGCTGTCAGAAAGATGAGAGAGTCAGACTTTAATCAGTTAACTCACTGAATCAACATCTGCAAGGGTTTGGATCAGCATGAGGGTGAGTGACTGATGAGAATATTTATTTTTCGGTGTCCTGTCCTTTTAAGGTTCTTAAATTAGTTTTATTACTGCATTCGTATACAAATGTGTTGTTAAAAATACACGTTAGAATTTTTTTCTGTAATAAATGACACAGATGGGATTTTACTCTCCAAAAAGCCTTTCCAAGTCCGAGAGACTGATGCCACATCTGACATCTGTGTCCAATAACCATTTATTCGCTCTCCATTTGCACGGCTGTCTAGTAATCACCAAAGTCCTTCACCTCACAGTCGTGACAGGACGTCCCTGCTCTCATATTCCTCCAGCACAGGTGGTCGTGTCTGAAATTCGCGAAGTCTCTAGTTTATCAGAACACACCATCCTGTTTTCCACGTTTAACAATTTCAATTATTAATTTGTTTCTTGCTTAACGGCGCCTACGCACTTTGCGTTGTCAATTGTGGCTTGTAAACGAGCCACATTATACGATCCTCCTTGTTTGATTGGTACGAGCTCGCTTAATATCTTCCCAGAATGCCACAGGGAGGAGGGGATGTGTCACGCCTGTCTCGGGTTAAGCCGAGCACCCAAGGCTAACGTCTCTGAGTCACACACTTTCCCTGACAGAAAAATCTTTGGGCCGATGAAAAATGTCACTTGTTTGTTGTTTTGCCGCCAAGGCTCCATTGGTTTGAATATTGTATGTGGCGATGACGTGCTGCTGCCCCGCATGGCTCTAAATTTGGCCAGGCTGCATGTAATGAGCAACCAGGTTAACACTCCTCGGTTTGATTTGAGAACCGAAAAGAACGTGTTTGCATTGATTTTGGATCGTGTGTCTGTTTCTAACTCTGTGGTGTTGATATTTAAGCTAGTTAGTGCGTGTTTGTTCGGAATCAACTATAGATGGTGTTTTCTTTGCTTTTCTGTTGCTCTCTCGGTCTTGCCAGAAAGCAGCCTGACACACTCACACACGCACACACTCACACACGCACACACACACACACACACCCCAGATGTCTCTGGAGAGAAGACCTTTATCAAGGCAAGCAACCTCCACAAACACACACTGAGGCAGGAGTTGCGTGAGGTACATTTGGCCGTGCATTAACTCAATGAGGTATACGTGCATAATTGTATTTGACTTGGACTGATGAGACGCGCATACTTTTATCGAGTGGCAAATGTTTTTTGAAGTTATTTTATGTGTGCCACTTGAATAGAGATGATGGGAAATGGAAATAAATAATTGATTCTGGTTTCATTCTGTAGTAAGATGAAATATAATAAAAATGCAATTCCTTTTGCCAAATTATGAGAGTATTTATATACATTTTTATAATGCTTTGTAAGTTTATGCAGTGTGTTATGCAGATTTTTCATGATCTTTTTAGGGGTGGCATAAGTGTAATTCAAATGGGCTTTCTGCAGAACACAGAAGATATTTTGAAAAAAAATCACAGCAGTTTTTTGTGCTGGTCCATTTGATGAAAGTCAGTGGGGTATGATGTCATTTTGAACATTTGATCCAATAAGACTCGGCTCATCAATCGTTTTATGATTCCATAAAAACGAACCGGCTCATAAGAATAATTCGTTCTGAAAGGTTTTTAAATCACAAAAATCAAACCGATTCATAAGAATCATTAGTATCATGTTGTTTTTAATGCACATAAAATAACCAACTTCAGGAATCTGAATTTGAATTTAGTAAATCTGCTCATGAGAATCACTTGTTTTTAAATGGTTTAAATGAACCTAACAAGAACAAGCAAATAAATATACCAGCTTATAAGAATAATTTGTTCTGGAATTTGAAAAAAAAAAAAAAAAAAAAAGCTTTTTGTTGTACATTTAATTCATTACGACCCGGCTCATCAGAATAATTTGTTTAATATTTTTGAGTCCACAAAAAGAACTGGCTCATAAGAATCATCTCAAGCTCAGTGATAATACACACTGTAAAGACAGTCACGATGACGTTGATTTTACATCAATCCCAGCGCAAGTCCGAATCGATGATGAAAAATCGGAAGAGCTAGTTATTCAACCCGAACGATTCTCAGTGATGCTACTCAGTTTAAGGGTACATTATGAGGTGTTTCAACTGTAATTCCTCACCATCAGCATTAACAAGTGTGCGTCCATCAATAAACCTGTGTGTGTTTCTAATTTATTGCGGTGCACATGCGGGAACTGTATCAATAACAGTGCATACTTTAGCCCAGCACTAATGTGAATGACAGATGTAACATTAAAGTTACATTAATAAAACATTAATGCAAAACAAATCTTGCTCCATCCTTTATCTTTACTCAAAGTAGTAAGAATGACAGACAATCTGCATTAATAGACACAGTTTCAGGTAATAGCCCAGCCCACAGCTGATTTACAGTAGTATTTCAGTAAGACAGTAATAACGTGAGTTAGCCAGATACTTACACAATATGAAACACAATAAACACATTGTAGAGCACAGCGTCTTCTCAACATGATGCTATCCAGTATCCACAGCAATCAGCTGCAGTGTTTGAGGTGGTTCAAGGTTTCCCTGGTGTCTGCACGCCCAATAAGAGGATGGGCAATGTGCTAATGTTTTGTCTTGAAGTCACAATGAAACGGTTTGGGATTCATTTTAAAATCGATTCGTTTAATTGAGTAAGAGTCGACTCTTACTTTTGAGAGACAATAACTTTATATACGCTGCACTTTCAGATTTAAAACTTTGCAGGATGTTTTCATTTACTTAGAACGGTTACTACATGAAAATCCATAATGGGGCCCTTTAAATAAACAAGAATCAGTTGTTTGGGTATATGGAATGTTTTTGATTCACCAAAAAACACCAGCTTATAAGAATTATTTTGTTCTTCACTCAAATCATTCAACTTTCAAGAACCATTCATTTGGAAATAAAAATGTTTTTATTGATCGCTGTATATGTCATGCTGTAGAATCAGTAGTTGTTTTGTGATGTCACTCAATAGTAGCTACTACAGGAAACTCTGTCAAGGGTATTTTAGTACGGTGTTCTGTCTGAAGTCCATTCATAGTTGGATGTGGGATATTCCTACTTGATAACTCAAGGCACTCCTTTGCCCCAACGTTTGAGAAATTATGATGATTAACAAAACTAAATGGCATTGCTACCATTTGACTTGCAGGTGTCAATAAGGAAAAAGTCTCTTGGAACACTTCAATCAAATTGTAAAGACCAAGTGTGAAAGTTAAAGGATTCTATGTAATGCTAGAATTTGTTGGTTTATAGGTATCTGATTATGGACAGATAATTATTTAGTGTATTTTACACGCCTGTCTCTGCCTGTATATTTCATTTACATGTATGCATTTAGCAGACACTTTTATCCATATCTCAGCAGTATTGCTTATACTACGCTATTTTCTAGTAGCATTTAAGCTGTAAGCCCTGTTTACACACCTGTGATTCAATCTTTCAGACAGCCTGCAGTTCTCTCGAGCCGAAGGCATCGTTTTGGCACAACAGGAATCTCGCACCTTGATCCAAATAGAATTACAGGAAGTTCCATTGGAATCTTCTCAAGCTTTGTCTCTCTAGTGCCTTCCTTTTTAGAAAGTTTGACAGCCGCCCTCACAGCTCGCAAACGCTTCCGTTAATTATCGTGCGTCTTGGTTCTCTAGGCAGAACCGAGAGTGAATTGTCAGCTCTAAGGGGCATTTAGTGTTTCGGCCTGTTCGTCTTCTCCTCTTCCTCTCTCATTTCTTCCTGTGATCAGATATCAGAGATAACAGCCGCCTCTGCTCATTTGTCCAGCGCCGTGGCTGCAGACTAACAGAATATTTAATGCTCTATGTTGTGCTTTGCCTTCCATGTCAGATTCTATAACCGAGATTGATGTTTGCTGTAAAATAAAGGGGGTTATATAACAGGAGATGGGTTTTCCTATAATTGCCCAGGCGGAGAATGGGTTTCGAGGCCGCCAAGTTCTGACTGGTTCTCTTTGCATCCTTAATCATAAAAAGAGAGCGATGTCTTTCTTGGCTACGTAGCATTGAGGGAGGGAAGATTAGGTCTCTCTGGATGTAAAGTCAATTTCTTTATCTATGGAGTGTGTGGCGTTTTGTAAGGTTAGTGACCAAAGCCGCTGTCTGTGTGAATGCCTCCTTGAAATGCCATCGATTTGAAATCATTATTTCTACAGATATAGTGTCAGATGAAAACACCAAACGTAAGCAGGCTTCTTTCATTTATAATAAAACAAATACAATTAGAGACTTCTTTTAGTGTTTCGCTGTAATGCAGAATTCACAGTAACATACACTAGCATTCAAAACTTTGGGTTTGTATGATTTTAAAAATGTTTTTTTTTTATGCTCAACAAGGCTGCATTTTTTTTGTTAAAAAATACATTAAAAGCAGTAATATTGTGAAATATTATTACAAATAACTGTTTTCTGTTTGAATATGTTTTAAAATGTAATTTATTCTTGTGATTCAAAGCTGTATTTCCAGCATCATTCCTCCAGTCTTCAGTGTCACATGATCCTTCAGAAATCATTCTAATATGATGATTTACTGCTCAAGAAACATCTCTGATTATTATCAATGTTGAAAACAGTTGTGCTGCTTCATATTTTGTGTGAACTGATACATTTTTCCCACAATTCTTTGAATAGAAAGTTCATCAGAACAGCATTAATAGAAATATTTTGTAATGTAAAAAGCTTTATTCACTTTTTAGTCACTTTTGATCAATTTAATGCATCCTTGCTGAATAAAAATATTAATTTATTTCCCAAACAATCGTATTGACCCAAAAATAAATGTAATGGTAATAGTTATTACCTTAAGTATTAACATATTATTCAGATGTGTTATAATATAGTGTTGGTGGTGGTACTTTTTTCTAAACTCTTGTCAGAACTTCTGATGTGTTCCACATATGATAAGACAAAGATCATGCAGCTTTTCAATGACACGAGTTAATGAAAACAGAAGTTTCGGGGTGGATTATTCCTTTTCAGTAACACTTTGCTGTAAGGAAGGTTTTGTACTTTCGTTACCAGGTTTTGATAATAGACTAGTCAAGATTACTGTCTGGATCTTTTTGCTCCTACGATAGATCTTAAAACAGACTTTTCATGTGGACCCAGATGTCACATCAGGGTGTATATTTGCCAGTTTACAATTCAGATTTCCTGAAATCACGATACTGATGCTCAATGGAGATGTGTTTTAATTGAATGTTTGATGGTTGTTTATTTTGGGCTCATTAGATAAAACCACACATGGCTGTTGGCTGTTTTGATACAGATGAAATATTCATTATTTTTTCAAGAACGGAAGCGTACCGGTCGACTCCCTCCAGAGCAGAGAATCAGACTTTAGCCATATCAGAGCAAACTCCCCAGCAGCCTGACAGAAAACCCCAAACACTGTTCAATCTCAGCCCCATCCACAGAGCCAAAACTCATTTTCTAAATGTATGACTTGTTGTCGTCCCTGTGCACGTGGAGGAACCATCTGCCTTCAAGCTGCCTTTCATACAGTGAATATATTTACTTTTATTCCCAGAGAAGAGACCAGCATCCTTCAGGTGTGTGTGAGATAGATGAGCCGAAGAGAAGTCTGTAGCTATTTTCGCCCCTGCTGGATATTTACGATTGGATTGACTTCTCCCTGATGCAGAGAGTTTTCACTCATAGCTGATATAAAAAACTTTTGGCTTTGATCAAGATTCTGACTTCATTAAACTGTCGGGATTCTGTCTTCAAACTCTCGTCCATGTTCAGTCTCTGTTCAAATGTTCCAAAGTTTGGGGTCAATAAATTTTTTTTTTTTTTTTTTGTGAAAGAAATTAAGACTTTTTTCTTTCAGCAAGGATGCATTAAATTGATCAAAACTGACATGAAAGACTTTTACAATGTTACAAAAGATTTCAATTTCAAGTAAATGCTGTTCTTTTGAACTTTCTATTCATCAAAAGTATTTGGAAAAATGTCATTGTGTTGCGGTTTCCACAAAAACATGAAGCAGCACAACTGTTGATATTGATGATGATAATAATATATGTTTCTTGAGTCGCTTATCAGCATATTAGGATGATTTCTCAAGGATCATGTGATCATCTGCAGTAATGATGCGGAACATTTTCACACTTCACACTTTTTTCAAGTAGTCGTTGGTCGTTGGACCAAGTAGTTGACTAATTAGCCTTAAATGTGTGTGTATGTACACTACCAGTCAAAAGTTTGAGATCGGTAAGATTTTTTAAAATGTTTTTAGAGAGTCTCTTCTGCTCAACAAGGCTGCATTTATGTTATTAAAAATATAAAAAAGCTGTAATATTGTGAAATATTATTAAAATGTAAAATAACTAGTTTTCTATTTGAATATATTTTAAAATGTAATTTATTCCTGTGATCAAAGCTGAATTTTCAGCATCATTACTCCAGTCTTCAGTGTCACATGATCCTTCAGAAATCATTCTAATATGATGATTTGCTGCTCAAGAAACATTTATGATTATTATCAATGTTGAAAACAGTTGTGTAAAACATTTTTTTAGGATTCTTTGATGAATAGAAAGTTCAAAAGAACAGTATTTAACTGAAATAGAAAGCTTTTGTAACTGTACTACCGTTCAAAAGTTTTGGGTCGGTAAGAATTTTTTTTGGGGGGGGGGGAACTTAAAGAAATTAATACATTTATTCAGCAAGGATGCATTAAATTGATCAAGTGACAGTATAGACATTTATAATGTTGCAAAAGCTTTATATTTCAGATAAATGCTGTTTTTTTTTTTTTACTTTCTATTCATTAAATAATCCTGAAATTTTTTTACACAACTGTTTTCAACATTGATAATAATCATAAATGTTTCTTGAGCAGCAAATCATCATATTAGAATGATTTCTGAAGGATCATGTGACACTGAAGACTGGAGGAATGATGCTGAAAATTCAGCTTTGATCACAGGAATAAATTACATTTTAAAATATATTCAAATAGAAAAAAGTTATTTTAAAAATATTTCACAATATTACTGTTTTTACTGTATTTTGGATCAAATAAATGCAGGCTGAGCAGAAGAGTCTTCTTTCAAAAACTTTGAAAATAGTAATGTTTCCAAACTTTTGACTGGTAGTGTATGTACAACCCTCTACAATGCAGGTAAATCACTCGCATATGCGACTCAATTTTCACTCTGGGTGACTAAATACTACCTATCACTAGCCATTGGCTAATAAATTCTTAGATTTTAATCACCAATGTTTGTGTTAGAGGCTAATTTAAACTGCAAAGGAGGCACAGGCGTGCTTACAAAATGGCATTTAGGTGTCTTTACATAGGCTGTTTAATGCTGCTCAGAGGTGGCATGAATGCATTTACTGTGCACTGTGTTTCTCACACGCAAAGAGAGAGAGTGGCAGTTTTACATGCCATGTTTTATTTTCCTGTTAAAATAACAGTTTATTTGGAATTATTCCGCTTTTAAAAACAAGTAGAAGAGCGGTAATGAGCGGAACTAATGCGCAAATTTCAATCTCATTGGCTGGCGCTCACCTATTACCGTGCCTGTTTTGATTTCAGGAAATTAGTTCGAAATCAGCTCTGATGTTGAACGAGAAGGCCTGGATCTTTTTGCTCTTACGATAGATCTTAAAACAGACTTTTCATGTAGACCCAGATGTCACATCAGGGTGTATATTTGCCAGTTTACAATTCAGATTTCCTGAAATCACAATATTAAATGTTTGATGGTTGTTTATTTTGGGGTCAGTACCGTTCTCCTGGCAACCGGCAAACCTAGACTCATCCATCGGATTGCCAGACAGTGAAGCGTGATTCATCACTCCACTCCGCTTTACACCACTGCGTCCGACGCTTTGCATTGCACTTGGTGATAGGCTTGGATGCAGCTGCTCCGCCATGGAAACCCATTCCATGAAGCTCTCTACGCACTGTTCTTGAGCTAATCTGAAGGCCACACAAAGTTTGGAGGTCTGTAGCTATTGACTGCAGACTTGTGTGCACTGTGCACCTCAGCATGCACTGACCCCACTCTGTGATGTTACGTGGCCTACCACTTCGTGGCCGAGTTGCTTTTGTTCCCAATTGCTTTCAATTTGTTATAATACCACTAACATTTGATTTAGGAAATTATATGAATGGACTTATTGCACAGGTGGCAACCTATCACGGTACCACGCTTGAATTCACTGAGCTCCTGAGATGCCTAGGTAATTGATTTTAAACACCTTTGGCCATGGAAGTGAATGGAACACCTGAATTCAATGGTTTGGAGGGGTGTCCCAATACTTTTGGCAATATAGTATGTGTATGTATATCCCGGTAACATAATTTCGAGTGATTTTGATTTTGATTGTGAGTCTCTGATTATACTGAAGAGATCTCCGCTCAGATGCAAGCCAGCACATCTAAATATTTGATATTCGGTCCAAAAGGAGCTGCTTTGTATGCAATGGCTGTAAAACTGCTGGTTATGAGCCAAACAATTCTTCTCTCACCTCAAGGCTGCTATTAACAAAACTCCCAGCCGCAATTTTAAATAGCACGTTCAGAGATGAAAACAAGCAAGCTGCATTTAAAGATTCCCTGATGCAGTAAAAAGAAAGATTGTTCATCTAAGGGCCTCACCATTTGGTAAAAAAAACAAGTGCAAATGGAAATTTTCCTTAATTATTAATTGCTTTGAAAAGATGTTTATGAGTCTCTATTTTCACATTGAACCATAAAGGCCATAATATGAAGTGAAAAATGGCATAAGCTATTTGTGCAATAAAATAATGATTCAACTAAACAGTTGTTTCCCTGCATCCAAGTCTTCAAGCAGGCAGTTTCAGCACATCATCGGTTGATCTGGGTCTACTTTTTATGAGTTCTCTGTATTTGGATATTTGGAACTCGTGTATCATCCTCTTTTTTGCATACTATATAGTAGGGAAATATGCACTTGTGAGGATGGTGTTTACACTCTTCAGGAGACCTAATTGATCCCATGAATGGCTTATATTTCCACATTAAACTGGATTAGAGAAGGTATTTCAAAAAGAAACTCTCATCCGCATTAAAACATAGTGGCAGCAAAAACTAAGTTTTACAGTACAACAGGCCTGTGTAATTATGTCTGTGACATCTAATGCCCTTGTGTTCTTTCCTGAGTTATTCTGTACGATCTGATCTAAACCATTTTTGTGGTAAAGCTTTAATCTGACATCCGGATCTGCGAGCGTGACAGAGGAACTAACCAAAAGAACACATCGAGACTAAGAATGTACTAAATGTTGTGTGCATGACAAACACAATTATTTCTGCAGTAGACATCTGAGCTCACTTTGTAAAGGATATATTAACATAATCGATTAATAGCTATTTTCACAATACACATTGTTTCGAAGCAGCTTTGCAGAAAATCATGGTGTTAATGTTTATAATCCTAATATCTTCATGCCTTATAGTCACATTTAGCAGATTTGTTTACATCCCGGTTTCACAGACAAGGCTTAGATTAAGCCAGGAGTAAGCCTTAGTTCAATTAGGACATTTAAGTAGCTTTTATAAACGTGCCTTATAAAAAAACATTACTGGTGTGCATCTTGAGACAAAACAATGCATAAGATATAAACTCGCAATTCTGATAAATAAGTCAGTCTTTTTTCTGACTTTATATCTCACAATTCTGACTTTATATCTCACAATTCTGACTTTATATCACTCAATTCTGACTTTATATCTCACAATTCTGACTTTATATCACTCAATTCTGACTTTATATCTCACAATTCTGACTTTATATCTCACAATTCTGACTTTATATCACTCAATTCTGACTTTATATCACACAATTCTGACTTTATATCACACAATTCTGACTTTATATCTCACAATTCTGACTTTATATCACACAATTCTGACTTTATATCTCACAATTCTGACTTTATATCTCACAATTCTGACTTTATATCACTCAATTCTGACTTTATATCTCACAATTCTGACTTTATATCACTCAATTCTGACTTTATATCTCACAATTCTGACTTTATATCACTCAATTCTGACTTTATATCACACAATTCTGACTTTATATCTCACAATTCTGACTTTATATCACACAATTCTGACTTTATATCTCACAATTCTGACTTTATATCACTCAATTCTGACTTTATATCACACAATTCTGACTTTATATCACACAATTCTGACTTTATATCTCACAATTCTGACTTTATATCACACAATTCTGACTTTATATCACTCAATTCTTACTTTATAACTCGCAATTCTGACTTTATATCACTAAATTCTGACTTTATATCACTAAATTCTGACTTTATATCTCACAATTCTGACTTTATATCTCACAATTCTGACTTTATATCACTCAATTCTGACTTTATATCACTCAATTCTGACTTTATATCACTCAATTCTGACTTTATAACTCGCAATTCTGACTTTATATCACTAAATTCTGACTTTATATCACTAAATTCTGACTTTATATCTCACAATTCTGACTTTATATCACTAAATTCTGACTTTATATCTCACAATTCTGACTTTATATCTCACAATTCTGACTTTATATCTCACAATTCTGACTTTATATCACTCAATTCTGACTTTATATCACTCAATTCTGACTTTATATCACTAAATTCTGACTTTATATCTCACAATTCTGACTTTATATCACTAAATTCTGACTTTATATCTCACAATTCTGACTTTATATCTCACAATTCTGACTTTATATCACTCAATTCTGACTTTATATCACTCAATTCTGACTTTATATCACTCAATTCTGACTTTATATCTCACAATTCTGACTTTATAACTCGCAATTCTGACTTTATATCACTAAATTCTGACTTTATATCACTAAATTCTGACTTTATATCTCACAATTCTGACTTTATATCTCACAATTCTGACTTTATATCACTCAATTCTGACTTTATATCACTCAATTCTGACTTTATATCACACAATTCTGACTTTATATCACTCAATTCTGACTTTATATCACTAAATTCTGACTTTATATCACTAAATTCTGACTTTATATCTCACAATTCTGACTTTATAACTCGCAATTCTGACTTTATAACTCGCAATTCTGACTTTATATCTCGCAATTCTGACTTTATAACTCGCAATTCTGACTTTATAACTCGCAATTCTGACTTTATATCACTAAATTCTGACTTTATATCACTAAATTCTGACTTTATATCTCACAATTCTGACTTTATATCTCACAATTCTGACTTTATAACTCGCAATTCTGACTTTATAACTCGCAATTCTGACTTTATATCTCGCAATTCTGACTTTATAACTCGCAATTCTGACTTTATATCTCAAAATTCTGACTTTATATCTCACAATTCTGACTTTATAACTCACAATTCTGACTTAATATCTGGCAATTCTGACTTTATATCACTCAATTCTGATTTTATATCACTCAATTCTGACTTTATATCACTCAATTCTGACTTTATAACTCGCAATTCTGACTTTATATCACTCAATTTTGACTTTATATCACTCAATTCTGACTTTATATCACTCAATTCTGACTTTATATCTCACAATTCTGACTTTATATCGCTCAATTCTGACTTTATATCACTCAATTCTGACTTTATATCTCACAATTCTGACTTTATAACTCACAATTCTGACTTAATATCTGGCAATTCTGACTTTATATCTCACAATTCAGCCTTTATATCTCACAATTCTGACTTTATAACTCACAATTCTGACTTAATATCTGGCAATTCTGACTTTATATCTCACAATTCTGACTTTATATCACTCAATTCTGACTTTATATCTCTCAATTCTGACTTTATATCACTCAATTCTGACTTTATATCACTCAATTCTGACTTTATATCACTCAATTCTGGCTTTATATCACTCAATTCTGACTTTATATCACTCAATTCTGACTTTATATCTCGCAATTCTGACTTTATAACTCGCAATTCTGACTTTATATCACTCAATTCTGACTTTATATCACTCAATTCTGACTTTATATCTCACAATTCTGACTTTATATCACTCAATTCTGACTTTATATCACTCAATTCTGACTTTATATCACTCAATTCTGACTTTATATCTCACAATTCTGACTTTATATCACTCAATTCTGACTTTATATCACTCAATTCTGACTTTATATCTCACAATTCTGACTTTATATCACTCAATTCTGACTTTATATCACTCAATTCTGACTTTATATCACTAAATTCTGACTTTATATCTCACAATTCTGACTTTATATCACTAAATTCTGACTTTATATCTCACAATTCTGACTTTATATCTCACAATTCTGACTTTATATCTCACAATTCTGACTTTATATCACTCAATTCTGACTTTATATCACTCAATTCTGACTTTATATCTCACAATTCTGACTTTATATCTCACAATTCTGACTTTATATCACTCAATTCTGACTTTATATCACTCAATTCTGACTTTATATCACTCAATTCTGACTTTATATCTCACAATTCTGACTTTATAACTCGCAATTCTGACTTTATATCACTAAATTCTGACTTTATATCACTAAATTCTGACTTTATATCTCACAATTCTGACTTTATATCTCACAATTCTGACTTTATATCACTAAATTCTGACTTTATATCACTCAATTCTGACTTTATATCACACAATTCTGACTTTATAACTCGCAATTCTGACTTTATATCTCGCAATTCTGACTTTATAACTCGCAATTCTGACTTTATATCTCTCAATTCTGACTTAATATCACTCAATTCTGACTTTATATCTCTCAATTCTGACTTTATATCACTCAATTCTGACTTTATATCTCACAATTCTGACTTTATATCTCTCAATTCTGACTTTATATCACTCAATTCTGACTTTATATCTCGCAATTCTGACTTTATATCACTCAATTCTGACTTTATATCTCTCAATTCTGACTTTATATCACTCAATTCTGACTTTATATCACTCAATTCTGACTTTATATCACTCAATTCTGACTTTATATCTCACAATTCTGACTTTATATCACTCAATTCTGACTTTATATCTCTCAATTCTGACTTTATATCTCCCAATTCTGACTTTATATCTCACAATTCTGACTTTATAACTCACAATTCTGACTTTATATCACTCAATTCTGACTTTATATCACTCAATTCTGACTTTATATCACTCAATTCTGACTTTATATCACTCAATTCTGACTTTATATCACTCAATTCTGACTTTATATCTCCCAATTCTGACTTTATAACTCGCATTTCTGACTTTATACCACTCAATTCTGACTTTATATCACTCAATTCTGACTTTATAACTCGCAATTCTGACTTCATAACTCGCAATTCTGACTATATCACTCAATTCTGACTTTATAATTTGCAATTCTGACTTTGTCACTCAATTCTGACTTTATAACTCGCAATTCTGGCTTTATATCACTCAATTCTGGCTTTATATCACTCAATTCTGACTTTATATCACTCAATTCTGGCTTTATATCACTCAATTCTGGCTTTATATCACTCAATTCTGGCTTTATATCACTCAATTCTGACTTTATATCCCGCAATTCTGACTTTATATCACTCAATTCTGACTTTATAACTCGCAATTCTGACTTTATAACTCGCAATTCTGGCTTTATATCACTCAATTCTGGCTTTATATCACTCAATTAAAAAAAATCCTGTCCAGTGATGAAGGGTTTTCTGTGTTCACACAAATCTTTTGTGATGTCCTAACAGCCGAAATTCACGCACAATGCATCCACTAATGTCCAATTCGCGACCTAATGACTCATTTGTACCGATTCATTTTAATAACTGGTTAGAAAAACTGATCTGTCTAACACTGAACTTGCAAATCGGTGTAGAATCATTTACTCAGAACACCTCTGAAATGAGAACGTAAGTGTGCTTACCCCATTTAGCAAGAGTGGTTAGTAGGAATTTGCCTTAATAATCCACAGTATTTTCAGGTTATTTATATTGACAATATGTAGTAAATTACCTATAAAATAATTTAGTTTAGACAGGAGTGAGGTAAAACCAGAACAAATTAAGTTGTTTTTAGCTAGCTGCTAATTTTATTCACTTGTATATGGTAGAAAATGACTGTTCGTTAATAAACTGAATACTATATTTATATGTAGATCAGGCATAACATTATGACCTAATATTTTGAGGCATGGACTCCACTAGACCCCTATGTTAGCAGCAGATCCTTTAACTTCTGTAAGTTGCGAGGTGGGGCCTCCATGGATCGGACTTGTTTGTTCGGCACATCCCACAGATGCTCGATTGGATTGAGATCTGGGGAATTTGGAGGCCAAGTCAACACCTCAAACTCGTTGCTGTGCTCCTCAAACCATTCCTGAACCATTTTTGTGGCAGGGAGCATTATCCTGATGAAAGAGGACACAGCCACCAGGGAGTACCGTTTCCATGAAAGGGTGTACATGGTCTGCAACAATGCTTAGGTAGGTGGTATGTGTCAAAGTAACATCCACATGGATGGCACAAGGTTTCCCAGCAGTACATTGCCAAAGCATCACACTGCCTCCGCCGGCTTGCCTTCTTCCCATAGTGCATTATGGTGTCATGTGTTCCCCCAATCATTGCATTCAGTACAATATGATGTCCTACCTGCCTGTCAGCTTATGCATTTTCATACCTCCGCGCACCTTCTTGGCAGACATCACACGTCATCGGCGTGTTTCATGCTATGTAGAGTTAGACAGACGTCAGTCACCTAACACCGCAACCTAAACAGCAGCCTCTTTTACAGTTCCTCCTGAACCAAAACAACGAGCTTATGCTGCGTTCACACCGTAACTACTCTAATTTGGAAGAGATGGAAACTCTTGTTTATGTTCATTATTATTGTAATGTTATGTGCTTTGAGGTAGTTTAATGCCGTCTCTCGTGACACTGTACGTGTTCATGTGTTTTGAATGAGGTGTGGCTTTGGAGACGCTCTGAAGGGAGGGTGGGCTTTCAAAGCTAGCTCGCTATTGCTAGCCTCTCCGGAAATTGCCTACCCTACCCTACTAGTAAAAGTGTTGCTGTTTAATCTAGCATTTTGTGCAGGTTTCCTTCAAGCGAGATGATTTTATCAGCTGTAGCTGTGTTGGTTCACCGTAGCTGCTGTAGGCACTATCAGTTCATGAACTGAAACATCTGTGCTGACACCTGGTGTAACTTTCTGGAAATAGATACAGTGAGCCAAAAAAGTATTTGAACATGAATGTCATTTCATTAAATATAACATATCAAAATGTCATCTGCAAACAAAATTTAGACCTTCACTAACTCAACTGGTCATGTTTACACTAATCTATTGTTTGATCATTCAAAACCTATAGCAAACATCTGTAATACAGAAATGCTTTGCTTTAAAAGCATGCTTGGGTTTTGTTTCTTTACGTTTTCTTTATAATTATCTAATGCAATGAAATTCAGGTTCAAGCGGGGGTTTTATTCAAAACGTTCAGCAAAATGTAATTTTTGTGGTTTTATTTGAAGTGAGACACATCTCATGGGGTTTTCAGTAGGGCCAAAGGGCAGATATCCTCTGGATCTTAGAAGCAGTGCAGGTGTCTGGAGTTGTGTGTCTTCCAGCAGAACAGCAGGAGGAGAGAGCTTTATCCTGTCTCCTGAACGGATGACTATTGCAGGGAGAGGGAGATATCTCCTCCTCCATTATGCACGTAATGAGGCATTAAACACTCTTTAACATCTTTATCAGGACTTTGTCTCAGGCGGCCTCTCGTCCTGATGGTGTTTCAGTGGTTTGTAAAAGCAGCTTCAAGAAGATTGACAAATTAAAGAGGCCATATCAGTGGAAATAGGATTTTTCATACGCTTTTGATGCTTGTTGTACTGTGTAGATACAACAAATGCACGCAAGGTTTCAACTGAGATTTTATCTATTTAGTTATGTAAATAATTTATTTATTTATTTATTTTTTAAATCTATTTATTTTAAACCCTTTTTGATTTTAAATTCTTTCTTTATTATATTATATTTGTTTGTTTTAAATAATTTATTTATATTTTAAACCATTTATTTATCTATATTTAATTTTTTTAATTTATTTTCTTTTTAAATAATTTATTCATTTTTAAATCTAGTTATTTTATCCTTATTTATTTTAAATTCTTTATTTTATGTAGTCTTTAGACCTATAGTCTTTATTTGTTGTTATTATCTAATAATAAATCATTTAAGTATTTATTTATATACATTATGCATATTTATTTATTTATTTTTATTATTCATTTTAAATAATTATCTATTAATTTATTTTAAGTAATTTATTAATAATAATAATAATAATAATAATAATAATACGTTTTATTTATATAGCACCTTTCCCAAGCTTAAGGTCACTGTACAAGAAAATAACACATACACAGCATCAATATAGAACATAGATATACATATACACGCAAATAATTTAAGTATTTAAAATTAATTACTTTAAATAATTAATTATTTATTTTAAATATGTATTTATTTTTAATGCAATCATTTTAAGTAATTAACAAAAATAAATATTTCTATTTCTAGAAGATTATTATATGCATAGGCATGTGTTTTTGTTTTTAATCTATTTTAATATGTGCTATGATTCAGGAATTAATATGATAATGACTGTTATTGGTCATCTTAATTCATTTATATTTCATATTTTGTATGCGTTTATGTATGAGTGGTATCTCGGTGTGTGTTGCGTGGGGGAGAACAGCTGCTCACACGCTGTGCGCGTGCTGATAATCAGCATTTTCTAACGAGCCAATTCATCTCCTGTTAACATTTGTTATGACCTGCAGGAGTTCCCATGCGGGGAGTTCTCGCTCTCCCCTGATTTTCAGGGTTTACAAAACTCTTGCTTTCCCAGATCTGCAACTTGGCCACCGGGCTGTCGTCGTAGCTGGAGTGGCCAGGCAGCCTTGCTACCCGTGTGAAAAGGGTGCTTGTTAGTGAACAGATGGAGCAGCTTTTCAAAGGTTTCCTTGCTTTCCCCACACTGTAAAAGCCCTAGAAGCTTCCTGACCCCTGCAGATGGGATTCAGAGACACTGACAGGTGCATCCATCCTGTCCTGATGACACCTTCTGTGTCCTGTGCATGGCCAGGTCTGTATATGTCTTCAACTGCCAGATCTCAACACCACTTAGAGCGGTTTATCGTGAAGCCACGCTCAAAAGGGCAAATATTTGACGTGTATGTGGGATGGAGTGTCCTCTCACACCAGCAGATGTCCACAGCAGACCCGCAATCCCTGTTTGCTAAGCTGTAATGGACGAGGACAGTGTGGGGCTGTAATGACTGCTGTCCTGCTGGAGGCAAACACTCTCACCCAAAACCACAGGTTGTATATAAAGAGAGATTTTAGCACCAAAACATCTGATGAAAGCTAGAAGGGCTTCCTAATGAGTTTGTTCTAGCATTTGCAATTACATGACCTTGGGCATAGTGGGAATAGTATACTGCCTATTTTTTTTGAAAGTAGTATTTAGTTTATATTTTGTATTTTCTGTTTGACACTTTTCCAAATATAAAGTATTTATCCCACAATGCAGTGCTCTCAACTTGACTTATTTCATTGCATTATTTGATCAGACTGACATTTAAAAACAACTGTACATGAAATACAACAGCAGTGCATATATGAATTTATGCTATTCACATTTCATTGAAATTACCCAAAAAAAATTTGTGTATATATATATATATATATATATATATATATATATATATATATATATATATATATATATATATATATATATATATAAAATCAAATTCTACTCCTAAGAAAAATATATTGTGGTTTTAGGGAAGAAAAAAAAAAGGTGATATTTTCAGAACAATTAAACTAGTTTGTTTGCCCATTTGTCATGGTTATAATGAAAAATAGTCTTTTAAAGCAATTATTAATTATGCTAGCATTTCTTAAATGCCATTTTAATTAAACATATTTGACTTAAAAACTGATAATCATATATATATATATATATACACCGATCAGGCATGACATTCACTGACAGATGTAGTGAATAACACTGATTTTCTCTTCATCACGGCACCTGTTAGTGGGTGGGATATATTAGGCAGCAAGTGAACATTTTGTCCTCATAGTTGATGTGTTAGAAGCAGAAAAAATGGGCAAGCGTAAGGATTTGAGCGAGTTTGACAAGGGCCAAATTGTGATGGCTAGACGACTGGGTCAGAGTATCTCCAAAACTGCAGCTCTTGTGGGGTGTTTCCGGTCTGCAGTGGTCAGTATCTATCAAAGGTGGTCAAAGGAAGGAACAGTGGTGAACCAGCGACAGGGTCATGGACGGCCAAGGCTTATTGATGCACGTGGGGAGCGAAGGCTGGCCTGTGTGGTCCGATCAAACAGACGAGCTACTGTAGCTCAAATTGCTCAAGAAGTTAATGCTGATAGAAAAGTGTCAGAATACACAGAGCATCACAGTTTGTTGCGTATGGGGCTGCATAGCCATAGACCAGTCAGGGTGCCCATGCTGACCGCCGAAAGCGCCAACAGTGCGCCCTGCCACAAAGCAAAAATAGTTCAGGAATGATTTGAGGAGCACAACAACAAGTTTGAGGTGTTGGCCTCCAAATTCCCCAGATCTCAATCCAATCGAGCATCTGTGGGATATGCTGAACAAACAAGTCCGATCCATGGAGGCCCCACCTCGCAACTTACAGGACTTAAAGGATCTGCTGCTAACATCTTGGTGCCAGATACCACAGCACACCTTCAGGAGTCTAGTGGAGTCCATGTCTCGATGGGTCAGGGCTGTTTTGGCAGCAAAAGGGGGACCAACACAATATAAGTTCATAATGTTACGCCTATTAAGAACAACAGAGTGCAGTGTAAAAAAAATCTCATTGGTGGCCTCAGAGTGTTAAAACATCCCTAACACAGCTTTGTGCACTTATTTAAAATATATTTCACTCCAATTGTAGCAAACACTTATACACTCATTGCTGCGTTGTAGTAAACAGTAAACTGCTTTTGTGTAGCTGCAGAGGTTTGAAGCACATGATGTGAGTCACTCAGGAGAGCTCCTCACACATGCAGAACAGCAGAGATAGAGATTTGATCTCTGCGGAGGTTTCGTTTGAAGAGGTGAGTCAGCTACACTTGAGCAGGGTTTCCTGTCGTCCTCGAGTGTGTGAGTCACTGCGGAGAAACATTAATGCAGAGTATGCTTGTGGTGTATATTTTGTTTTTGATATTCTTTTATCAAAACGTAATGGATTGCTCTTCCTCTGAAACACTAATTAGAGTGTACATGCTATATGGATAATGTTAAAGGGATAGTTCACCCAAAAATGGAAATTCTGTCATCATTTACTCACCCTCAAATTGTTCCAAACCTGTATGATCTTCTGCTGAACACAAAAAAAGATATTTTAAAGAATATGGGTAACCAAACAGTGGGCAGTACGGCCCATCAACTGTTTGATTACCGACATTCTTTTTTTGTGTGTTCTGCAAAAGAAAGACATTCATAAGGGTTTGGAATGACATGAGGGTGAGTAAATGATGACAGAATTTTTATTTTGGGGTGAACTATCCCTTTAACCTATAGTCAATTTAGACATATACTGGTAGGGCTGCTTTTCACAATTCAGTGAATTCCTGATGGATAAAACCAAGAACTTCCCCAATTTTAATTGTTGTCCAATGTCTCAATCTTTTGAACGGGTGTGTGTATAAATATATGTGTCTCTCTCTCTCTTATCTATCTCTGTTCCACCCCTTTTCCATGCATGTTTCATGTATAGTTGGAGCATGTATAATGTATCATAAAGCTTCAGGTCAGTGTGTCCTTAAGGTCATCCTGTGAAGAGAGAAATCTAGTAACTGATGTGGAAAGTTGAGTTCGGAGGGCATCTTTTTTCTTATTCACTGCCCGCTTCTCTCTATGTGGCATAAAAGAGTAACAAACCCCCATCTCCTATATCCGTCATTAGTCCACCTTTTTTTTTTTCAATGAGTTTGTCCTGCTGTTGATTAAACAAAACACAAACCAACAACATGATGATCCTTTTCAGTTGATTTCACCAAGGTCGAACAAGCTGTAATTTTAATAAAGGGTATGCATTGACGTCACTTTCCCACTGGAACTCGGAGTGGCAGAAGAGTGCTTGACTAGATTTAATAGGGGAAACTGCGAAAACACGAGTAAAACACGATTATCAGTTTAAACTAATGGTTGGACTTAATATTCCTTACAACTTACCAAAGATGGATGTTGACATGCAGCCAGGAATTGTGTTTCCTGGCATTTACGTACAGTATATGAGCCTGATTTTGACACCAGAGAAATACGCAAAGACAATATATAGGGTATGATTTCATCCCAGAATCCAACATATTGAGACAAAATGATAACTGCAAATCGATGTTTCGCCACCTGGTGTTCAAAAGTTCATAAAACTCAAAACAATTAAACAAATTAGATGACTTAAAATGTGTTAGTTTTGTGAACTCAAAAGAAAATGAAAGTTCTAAATACTCATAAAAGTTCATTTGTTTGAACTAATTTGTTTAATTTGAGTTGGCTGTACTCAAACCAATTCATTATTTTGAGCGTTAGGGTTTACACTGTGCATACCTTTTATATTAACCAACATTGAAAAGTTATTTAGCCTTTTATTTTTACGCCACCGTACAGAGGTAAAATAAATTGGGATTGCAGTTTCATGTTGACTTAAACCGCTGGATGTTGGACTCAACAGGTGGATTTGTCTGCCTCTCATTGCTTTGGCTTCGTTCACATCCTCAGAGCCTCTGGTTTCCATAAGCCACCCATAATGCTCCTCACCTCCTTCACAGCAGTGAGTGCACAGGGCCGATCTGTGCCATCCAGCTCAACTGAAATGCTTAAACCGCCCCATGGGCTTCTTCTTTAAGTAGGATATTATATTTAATTAGCCTGGCCTGGCCTGCCCTGTCCTGTCCCCTTCTCTTCATTTCAGAGGTCTGTGCTGTTTTCTGGTGCATTCATCATATGGAAAACCGTCTCCCACACCAGGCTTCACAGCATCTATTATAAAGAAGCTCCTTTTTCAGCCTTGCTTTAATTTCCCTCAGGAGTGAAGCCTGCCGTTTACTCTGCATCAATTCAGTGTTACCCAACAGTACGTTCACACTGGATTTATACCAGTTTGGAAAGGATTATTAGATTCTTGATGGAAGTGGGAAAATACAGTATTTGGAAGAGAAAATCCATGATGACTTGGATTTTTGGGGAAACCATCTACCCTGAGCAAATGCATTTTTTTTTTAAAGGGAACAAAAGGGTTCTGATTACTTCTCACACACACTGATGATATGTATGTATTTATGTATTTTATTTATTAATAAATTAATTTATACATGTATTTGTTTATATATTTATGTATTTATTGATTGATTTATAAATTAATGTATTTATTTATTTAAAGTATTCCTTTTTACTTATTTTCTTAAATGTACTTGTTTGTTAATTAACTAATTTTATTAATTATTACTTTTATGTACTTGTTTTATTTATTTTCTTTTATTTATTTATTTACTTTTTATTTTAAATATACATCACAATTTATCTTTCTTCTCACATAAATATTTTCAACTCAAATCAGTATTTCATGTCTAATATTTACTTAAGTAGCTGTCTAAAAAACTAGATAATGTACAAAGTGATGTTTTTTTTGTGCACTTACCATGTGACTGTACATATTATCCCTAATATAGTTATTTTTTTTATTAGAAATTCAACCCCAAAATGATTTGCACTGTCTGTATTTTTCCTCCTTTTATTAATGTAATTTGTGCAGTTTTAAACTCTCCAGCAAGTTATTCATCTCACAATGACAACTGTTTCGTTAAGGTGTGAATTTTCTGATTGGAATTCATGAGAAATGTCAACAATAACAATATTTCAGAGGCGACGGACAAGAACAGATACTGTTGGTTTTCATTCTTTCAAAATAATTCATGCATTCTAAACTCCATATGCCCTTCAGCGGCGGATGATTATTAGTGTGAGACGGGGCTCTGGTTAATTTGAGCGTGAAATCTGCGAGCATACTGTAGATAATACAGTGAATATATCTCCTCCCGAGGGAACGAGGGGCCATTGTTTGGAAAAGCTTAATCAGTATAAGACTCTGTCTCTGGATTAATGGAAAAGCTCAGCAGTGAAATGCAGTCCGCTAACTTTCAGCTCTAAAGGATTTATGCAAAATCGGAGAGCAAAATTCAGCTGAAAAGATCAGGTGTATGATTCCTGTAGTTTATACCTTGAATGCAGATGGATAAAAGCATCTGCCAAATGCATAAATGCAAATGTCATATCAGGTCATCCTATCGCACCCCCAAGTGAAATTAAATATTTATAATCACTGCTGGCTATTCAGTCCAGATTTATAAAGCAGTTTATGCAAACATATTGATCAGACCTGTCAACATCAATGAATCTTCTTATGTTTAAGAGCTAAATGTTTTTCTGTCTATATGCATTTATACAGCATGCGGCTTTTTTATAAATATCTGTGTGCATGTGTTGCAGATTTCCAGTGGGTTCAGGGCGACGTGTGTGAAGTTCAGTTAATGGTCTATAATCCAATGCCATTTGAACTGCGGGTCGAGAACATGGTAAGCACTGTCTGCCTGCCTGTCTGTCTGTCTGTCTGTCTGTCTGTCTATCTATCTATTGTTCTATCTATCGTTCTATCTATCGTTCTATCTATCGTTCTATCGTTCTGTCATTCTATCTATTTACACTATATTGCCAAAAGTATTGGGACACCCCTCCAAACCATTGAATTCAGGTGTTCCAATCACTTCCATGGCCGCAGGTTGAAATTTTCTCACTACTAAGTATTCCATGGTCAACTGGTATTATAAGTGGAAAGTGGAAGCAATTGGGAACAACAGCAACTCAGCCACAAAGTGGTAGGCCACCTAAAATCACAGAGCGGGATCAGCGCATGCTGAGGTACACAGTGCGCAGAAGTTGCCAACTTTCTGCAGAGTCAATAGCTACAGACTTCCAAACAAGAACAGTGTGTAGAGAGCTTCATGGAATGGGTTTCCATGGCCGAGCAGCTGCATCCAAGCCTTACATCACCAAGTGTCGGATGCAGTGGTGTAAAGCACGCCGCCACTGGACTCTAGAGCAGTGGAGACGTGTTCTCTGGAGTAACGAATCACGCTTCTCTGCCTGGCAATCTGATGGATGAGTCTGGATTTGCCTGTTGCCAGGAGAATGGTACTTGCCTGACTGCATTGTGCCAAGTGTAAAGTTAGGTGGAGGGGGAGTTATGGTGCAGGGTTGTTTTTCAGGTGTTGGGCTTGGCCCCTTAGTTCCAGTGAAAGGAACTCTTAATGCTTCAGCATACCAAGACATTTTGTACAAGTTCATGCTCCCAACTTTGTAGGAACAGTTTGGGGATGGCCCCCTCCTGTTCCAACATGACTGCGCACCAGTGCACAAAGCAAGGTCCATAAAGACATGGATGAGCGAGTTTGGTGTGGAGGAACTTGACTGGCCTGCACAGAGTCCTGACCTCAACCCGACAGAACACCTTTGGGATGAATTAGAGCGGAGACTGCGAGCCAGGCCTTCTCGTCCAACATCAGTGCCTGACCTCACATATGCGCTTCTAGAAGAATGGTCAAAAATTCCCATAAACACACTCCTAAACCTTGTGGAAAGCCTTCCCAAAAGAGTTGAAGCTGTTAAAGCTGCAAAGGGTGGGCCAAATCCATATTAAACCCTACGGATTAAGAATGGGATGTCATTAAAGTTCATGTGCATTCTTTCCCAAAACATTTGGCACACACAATAAGTGTGCAACAGAATCCAGCCATGTTTAGATGTTAAAAAAACAAAGTTCATTAAATCTTGAGATTTCTTTATATAGAATTTTTTATATTATGTTAATTCTTTTTTATTATTAATTTAAAATATTTAGGTTTTTTTTGTAATTGAAAATGAGAGAAAGGTTGTGAAAGAAAGGAAATCCATTATACACACTCACGTCTTCGTATGAGAAAGACATTTAGCTTGCTAAGTGCATGTGCTCTTTAGTTTAATTTATTTTGTAAAGATTCAGAAAACCTGTGGTTGACACTTTAATGTCATAATCACTGTCACAAGATTTTACTGCAGAACCCTGCAAAGGCTTTGAACAGATTTGACTTGTAATTACTTACTTTTGAAGTGTATAAAAATGGAACATTTTTGACAAGGATGTGGTTGGTTATATGATGTTTTTGTTGGGTTTGTTTGTGATTTGGGCACTGTGGTGTGCAATGGAATCTTTGGAGCAAAAATCTATAGATATTAACTGCACTTTAGAGTTCAACCCAGAAAGCTGACACGAGATGGTGCTGCTTATTGGTGGCTTGAGTGCCATTTTGGTCACCAAGACCTGATCATAATGACAAGGGAATAGAGGCAGAACCACAATGAAGAGATGAAGACAGTTTGTGTGAATGTGGGAGAGGGGTTACAGTGTCTTCCTGACACTATAATGGGCAATTCATATAAAACCCAATTATCAGAAACCAGCCATGTGGAGATGTTCATAAGAAACCAAGGTAATTGTGTATAAAATCTTGGCTCTCCAAGTTCTGCCTGCTCTTCACATAGACAATTGCCTTTTAAAAGGCAGATCATGGAGAACACATTATTGTGTTTCATCAGAGCTATGTATTTTAGGTAATAACAAGGCATCTTAGAATTTTAGCAACCATTCTTTCTGTTGAGGCACCTCAGCTTATATGTTTATTTATTAGTTAATTTTGTTTTTTGTTTTTATTTTGTTTTATTTTAGTTATTTTTATATCATTCAAATATATTATTTTAAATAACATATCTAGCTGCAATGCATTCTTAGGATTTTTGCGAAATTTCACACCTGCTTTAAAATGCTTTCTAGATTGGCAGTGAGTTTAGGAACAAAGCTATATTTGTATTCCCCAATGGAACTGAATACCCACTTTTCTCAAGGGCACAATTGTGATGGAACAGGCCTGTGATTGTAGTGACTGTTGGATTGAATCTACTGTCTTTATGTTAGCAGCCCAGATCCATAACCATTAGACTATTGACACCCCACAGACTCAGGTCACAGGTGTGCACTCCAGTTAGAGGTTAAACTCCAATCCAAAGTTTTTTTTTTGTCCTTTCCCACCTGGGATGGACTATAGTGTAGATGTGTATTTGTGTGAAAAGGAAAATGAAAAAGTTGTGTTGTTCCATACATGCCCAGATCTGCCCCCAGATGGAATCAGCATGATGCCCTATAAAACTCCTCTGCCAGTCACAACCTGTGTCAGATGGCACCGTGGATGGTGCCAGGATGAACCGGTGTGACCTTACTGCTGACCTTACAGTGGCCGCACAGAATGAATTCAACGTACCACGATGCTGTCTGTTCTTTCAGCATCTTACTATTGGTAACCCTTTACGTCTGACTGTGGGTTTTGCAAATATTTAACAAATGAAAAGTGTTAAAAAGAGCCTTGTAACTCCATTGGATCCTCAAACTGTCTGTAAAACCTCATAACTCCACCTTGCTCAGTCTTAAATTAAGTGCTGGACACATTTTGGACTGTCTCTGCTTGTTTGCAATGCAAAGGTAAATAAAATAAGTACAGAGTTTTCTATACTCAAGAAACACTATATATATATAAAATGTAATTTGTGTGTATTTGTGGAGTGGAGAAGTGTTTGTCAGTGAGTTATAGCCAATACTGTCTTAAATAGTCTTTTATAACATAAGATTTTGGCCAAATTACAGAACTGCAGTGGTCAGTATCTATCAAAAGTGGTCCAAGGAAAGGAACAGTGGTGAACCGGCGACAGGATCATGGGTGGAAAGGTGTCAGAATACACAGTGCATCGCAGTTTGTTGTGTATGGGGCTGCATAGCCGCAGACCAGTCAGGGTGCCCATGCTGACCCCTGTCCACCGCTGAAAGTGCCAACAGTGGGCACGCGAGCATCAGAACTGCCTGGTCTGATGAATCACATTTTCTTTTACATCACGTGGATGGCCGGGTGCGTGTGCATCGCTTACACACCCTGCCACAAAGCAAAAATGGTTCAGGAATGGTTTGAGGAGCACAACAACGAGTTTGAGGTGTTGACTTGGCCTACAAATTTCCCAGATCGCAATCCAATCGAGCATCTGTGGGATGTGCTGAACAAACAAGTCCGATCCACCTCGCACCCTTACAGGACTTAGTCTTACAGGACATAATGTTATGTCATAATGTTATGCCTGATCGGTGTATATATGTATATATATATTTTTTTCTTTGTTACTACTATGCCTAAGATGTTTCATTTTTAATTAATTTAATTTATAATTTAAATAACTGTAATTTAATTTATTTATATAGGCATTCAAATTTTTTTGCTACATATAAAATATTAATTGCAGATATCTTCAGTTCCATGAAACTGCTTTGAAAATATTTCTCTTCAATTCACTCTGGTCTCCTTTTAATTAAGTGTATGATTATGGTACGGTGCTTTTGAAATGGGTAGTATAATTTTTGTCAGATGGAACAGAGATAAAAGAAACGCAAAGAGCTAATATTTCCACAGGGTCTTTGTAGCAGCCGATGAAAGTCTGTCGTTAGACATCCAGGCCAGAAAAGAACAGATCGTTAGCATTAGCTGTCAAGCTAATTAACCTTTTCAAGAAGGAAATGCAAATGAGTTATTTCAAAATTCGGCTTATACAATAGTGAATCCCTCCACATAATATGAGCCGCAGGTTTTACATAGTAAACTGTTTTACAGGTTAGGCAGAGCTGAACATTTCATTGTAGCCTGTAGCTAATTAAGGATTGACTACATAAAAGCAGAGCCATCTTGAATTGCATTGTTATCTGTCTTCATTACAAAGCACGCTCAACTGTTCAGTTTGAATGAGGAAGACATCTTTGAGTTCAAGTTCCTGGAAGTGATTTCAGGCGTTATACTAACTTCAGCCAGATTTTGACTTTACTGACAGACTTTGAATTAGACCACCACCATCTCTTCAACCTCGCATTCCATTTGCTTACTCCTCTTTTTTCCTCAGCGCACATTAAAAACCACAATTGCAATTCATCTTGCTCTATTTGTTTAGTAGCGCATGCTGATGACATTTTATTCTTCTATACTAACTTGTGTCGTAGCCAATGGTTCAATAGGTTTCATCATCGTACAGTCTACATACATGTCGTACCCAAGTTTATTAGATCCATGTCATACAGTGTGATTTGCATTGATCATATGCAGAGAAACTAAGAATTTTGTCTTTGAACTTCTGTTTTTGCAGTAGCTCTGTATATTTCGATGGCATCGCAGTCGAAGAGTGAAGTAGATGAAGTAGATTTAATTATTGTAGAGTTAATGAAAGTTATCATGAGCATTGTAATGTATGAAGCGGATGTCATAACAAATATCAGTAGACCGGGAAGATTTTAAAACATGAGGTTCATTTATAAATACATAATATCTTACCTTCACAAACCGGTAGGCCGAACACAATGAGCGCAATGCTAAAAATGGGCGGGGTAACGTAAGGTCTATAGGATTGCCGAAATTGCACAGTCTGTAGCAGCCATTAAGTTCTCATTGGATAGATAAAAAAGTTTCATGTCAGAGAAGTTGGACACTGAGCAGACCGAATATCAGGAGAAATGGAAAATACCTTTTCTCGATTCTTTTCCTATTGAGTCCGGAGTTTAATGGTTTCATTCAGGCTAATATGATAAAAATCCCATAAAGCACATTTGATGGAGTCTGAATGGCATCTCGCGTATAAAAAGAAAGCGGGAAATCTCTCCGTGGAGAGCAGCTTGACTTCTGGAGGTATAGTAATGATGGGCCCTCACCTCCACGCTGAAGGCTGCTGGTTTTCAATCTGTCTCTGTCTCTAGCTCGCATCTGCCACTGCTAACACGGGTTCCTTTCTTTGTAGTTCTGTGAACAAGAGCAATTTTCTCCATGGGTAATGGGGAGAGCATGCTGGGAGTGATTTCATCTCCTACATATCAGATGGATATCAGGATGATTGATTATATGATGTTTGGAGTAAAAAAAAAAGGAGCAGAGAAAGAAAACTGGAAAAAAAAAAAAAAATCTCAAACCTTGGTCTGTCACCAATGTTTTTTTCATTGATCTATTTCTGGCTTTTCAGCTAGCATTAAACTGTAAAACACGGTGTATTCCCCCCCCAAAAAAAGCTAAATTAGGAGGTTGATGTCGGAAAAACAAAATGCCAAACAAAATATTTGCTATTAGGGTTTAATGATATGTGTTTTTTTGTTGTTGTTGTTGTTTTTTTAGTGGTATTTGGTAAATATGCATTTTCATTTGAACTGAAGGATTTAAAGGGATAGTTCACCCAAAAATTAAATTTCTGTCATTACTCACTTCACATCGTTCCAAACCCGCAAGACCCGCTTTATATGATGAACAGATTTAATTTATTCACATATGAACATTGATTAGCGAACATAAACAGAAGCTCAACAGAACCTACTTGACGCGCAAGAACAAACCTCATTGGTTCTTGCTGAAGCTCAAACGTGCTGCTTAACATGAGAATGAACCTCATTGGCTCTTGAAGAAGCTCAAACGTGCTGCGTAACACAAGAATGAACCTCATTGGTTCTTGCAGAAGCTCAAACATGATGCGTAACACGGGAATGAACCTCATTGGTTCTTGCTGAAGCTCAAACGTGCTGCGTAACACGAGAATGAACCTCATTGGTTCTTGCTGAAGCTCAAACGTGCTGCGTAACACGAGAATGAACCTCATTGGTTCTTGCAGAAGCTCAAACGTGATGCATAACACAAGAATGAACCTCATTGGTTCTTGCAGAAGCTCAAACATGATGCGTAACACGAGAATGAACCTCATTGGTTCTTGCTGAAGCTCAAACGTGCTGCGTAACACGAGAATGAACCTCATTGGTTCTTGCAGAAGCTCAAACATGATGCGTAACACAAGAATGAACCTCATTGGTTCTTGCTGAAGCTCAAATGTGCTGCGTAACACAAGAATGAACCTCATTGGTTCTTGCTAAAGCTCAAACGTGATGCGTAACACAAGAATGCACCTCATTGGTTCTTGAAGAAGCTCAAACGTGCTGCGTAACACAAGAATGAACCTCATTGGTTCTTGCTGAAGCTCAAACGTGCTGCGTAACACAAGAATGAACCTCATTGGTTCTTGCAGAAGCTCAAACGTGATGCGTAACACAAGAATGAACCTCATTGGTTCTTGAAGAAGCTCAAACGTGCTGCGTAACACAAGAATGAACCTCATTGGTTCTTGCTGAAGCTCAAACGTGCTGCGTTAACATGAGAATGAACCTCATTGGTTCTTGCTGAAGCTCAAACGTGATGCGTAACACAAGAATGCACCTCATTGGTTCTTGAAGAAGCTCAAACGTGCTGCGTAACACAAGAATGAACCTCATTGGTTCTTGCTGAAGCTCAAACGTGATGCGTAACACAAGAATGCACCTCATTGGTTCTTGAAGAAGCTCAAACGTGCTGCGTAACACAAGAATGCACCTCATTGGTTCTTGAAGAAGCTCAAACGTGCTGCGTAACACAAGAATGAACCTCATTGGTTCTTGCTGAAGCTCAAACGTGCTGTGTAACACAAGAATGAACCTCATTGGTTCTTGCTGAAGCTCAAACGTGCTGCGTAACACAAGAATGAACCTCATTGGTTCTTGCTGAAGCTCAAACGTGCTGCGTAACACAAGAATTAACCTCATTGGTTCTTGCAGAAGCTCAAACGTGATGCGTAACACAAGAATGAACCTCATTGGTTCTTGCTGAAGCTCAAATGTGCTGCGTAACACAAGAATGAACCTCATTGGTTCTTGCTGAAGCTCAAACGTGCTGCGTAACACAAGAATGAACCTCATTGGTTCTTGCTGAAGCTCAAACGTGCTGCGTAACACAAGAATTAACCTCATTGGTTCTTGCAGAAGCTCAAACGTGATGCGTAACACAAGAATGAACCTCATTGGTTCTTGCTGAAGCTCAAATGTGCTGCGTAACACAAGAATGAACCTCATTGGTTCTTGCTGAAGCTCAAACGTGCTGCGTAACACAAGAATGCACCTCATTGGTTCTTGAAGAGCTCAAACATGCTGCGTAACACAAGAATGAACCTCATTGGTTCTTGCTGAAGCTGAAACGTGCTGCGTAACACAAGAATGAACCTCATTGGTTCTTGAGGAAGCTCAAACGTGCTGCGTAACACAAGAATGAACCTCATTGGTTCTTGCTGAAGCTCAAACGTGCTGCGTTAACATGAGAATGAACCTCATTGGTTCTTGCTGAAGCTCAAACGTGCTGCGTAACACAAGAATGAACCTCATTGGTTCTTGCTGAAGCTCAAACGTGCTGCGTAACACAAGAATGAACCTCATTGGTTCTTGCTGAAGCTGAAACGTGCTGCGTAACACAAGAATGAACCTCATTGGTTCTTGAGGAAGCTCAAACGTGCTGCGTAACACAAGAATGAACCTCATTGGTTCTTGCTGAAGCTCAAACGTGCTGCGTTAACATGAGAATGAACCTCATTGGTTCTTGCTGAAGCTCAAACGTGCTGCGTAACACAAGAATGAACCTCATTGGTTCTTGCTGAAGCTCAAACGTGCTGCGTAACACAAGAATGAACCTCATTGGTTCTTGCTGAAGCTCAAACGTGCTGCGTTAACATGAGAATGAACCTCATTGGTTCTTGCTGAAGCTCAAACGTGCTGTGTAACACGAGAATGAACCTCATTGGCTCTTGAAGACGCTCAAACGTGCTGCGTAACACGAGAATAAACCTCATTGGTTCTTGCTGAAAGTTGATGAATATTTATGTGAATAAAAGCCTAAATAAAATCTGTCCATCATATAAAGCAATCGAGTGTCTTCAGAAAATTTGGACTAATAATGATCTCTTCATGAACTTTTTGAAGCGTCAAAGTGGTAGTTGTGTAGCTGTCTTTGGAGGGACAGAAATCTCTCAGATTAATTTGTGTTCCAAAGATGAATGAAAGTCTTACGGGTTTGGAACGACATGAGGGTGAATAAATGATGACAGAATTTTCATTTTTGGGTGAACTATCCCTTTAAGTGCTGACTTTAGAAAATGTCACCTTTTGGGAGATTGAATGATTTTTCCTTTTAGTGAGAAAACACCAAGTCAAGAGAGAGAACAATAAACACTAAATTCCTCTTGCGCTCAGCAGCGATACTTTATCATTTAAACAATTTACTGAGTTAAGAAAGAATACAATACAGGCTTTTTTTCTCACATTGTTAGTATTTATTTATTAGTTCGTTCATTCATTTGTTTGTGTGTTTTTTATTTGTGTTATGTTCAAAGTGTTATCATGTTATCAAAGTGTTTTATTTAGATTTGTTTTGTTAGAAGTGTTTTGTTATTTATTTATTTGTTTGTTTTATTGGTATTAAACTGAAAAGAATAAAATGAATGAAAATTGTCATTATTTACTCGTTCTTTCTTACATGGAACAAAAAAAGGAGATATTAAGCAGAGCATTCAAATGTCATTACCACTATATATTTACCAATGTGTATTGACCATACTCTGTGTGCTTGTGTTCATCAGGGTCTGTTGACATCAGGTGTAGATTTTGAGTCCCTTCCTGCCGCTCTGTCTTTGCCAGCGGAGTCTGGCCTCTATCCGGTGACTCTGGTTGGAGTTCCACGCACCGCAGGCAACATCACAATCAACGGTGAGTTTTACAGCACTCGCTGCAGTTTAACTTCTGTAATCAGAACTGAAACTGAATATTCAGTGAGGAAATAATTATTTTTTTCAATTGGGGACTGATTGGCTTGTGAATATGTATTCTGTTTGTTGCTCTAGTATAAAGGGCAGCAAATATTTTTGAGTAAATATTGAGTACATTATGTAAATAGGATATTAATATTAAATAGTAAGTAAATGGGGTTGTTTTTGAGTTCATCAATATTCTCTGCAATTTTTCTAATTTTTCTAGTTTTTCAAAACCAATGGACTAGTGAAAGCAAAAAAAAAAGATACATTTATTCTGGATCATAATGCTGTAATAATGCAGAATTCAAGCCTCAAAACTAAAAAACAAGTAAAGTGTTTCTCTGCTTGAATAACCAGCTAAATATCCTCTCATTAAAACAGGATAAACTCATTGATCCCTGCTTCATGGCCATTCCAGCAGTTCTTAATGTCTACAAATCATGAGTGTGTTTCGGAAGACTTTAATAAGCTTTAATTGCCTTCAAATTATTAGTGCGGTCTGTGATTATGCAACATTTTTAGATATGATTTTTACTAACTCTGTTTGTTGTGCAGGGTATCACACATCAGTGTTTGGGGTGAGCAGTGACTGTCTTCTGGAGGGTCTGGTGGGGGTGAAGAGCAGCGGCTGTATGGTGGAGGTGGTGCCGTCACTCCCACGACTGCAGCTCTGCACGTCCTTACCGAGGTTCAAACGCTTTTCTTCTTCATAATATATAATAAAAATAAATAAGAGGAATAGTAAGGTGATTTAATTATATCACATTCTCTTATGATAATATTTTAGTTGCTGTAGCCTGCTTGCAAAACAGTTTTTTTTTTTTTTTTAGAGATGTCGCTTTGTCACAAATCAGAGGAAGCGTTCAGGTGGTTATTCTCAGCCTCAGACAGCATGTCCGATTGCTCATGGAAAGCCCACGGACCGCCTGATGCATATTGCACACAAATATAAAATGGCTGGCAGGAAATCTGCTGTGATTGGCTGGCTGCTGTTGGCAGGTTTTGGAAGTCAGGATTGCAGAGGTTTTTATCAGCCTACCAGATAACAAAGTTTTGCCGTAAAATTCATGTCGTTGATTCTTTGAAACGTATAATAAACCACACTATTTCATGCCAGTAGTAACTGGCACTAAGACATTAGCAGCAGATCTTTTAAGTCTTGTAGGTTGTTTGATGGAGACGCTGTGGATCGATCTCGTTGGTCCAGCACATCCCATAGATGCTCAATTGGATTGAGATCTGGGGAATTTGGAGGCCAGGATGACACCTTGAACTCTTGATCATGTTCCTCAAACCATTACTGAACAATGTGTGCATTATCCTGCTGTAAGAGGCCACTTCTACCAGGGAACAGCATTGTCATTAAGGGGTGTACCTGGTCTGCAACAATCTTTAGGTAGGTGTAACGTGTCAAATTGACGTCCACATGAATTGTCGGACCCAGAGTTTCCCAGCAGAACATTGCCCAGAGCATCACACTCCCTCCACCGGCTTGTCTTCATCCTACAGCGTGTCCTACTGCAATCACTTCCCCAGGTCAACGGCTCACATGTACACGGCCGTCCATGTGATGGCGACCTTCTTCCACTCCTCCAAGGTCCAGTTCCGATGCTTTCGACGCTGGATAGCGGTCATCATAGCCACTCCGATTGGTCGCAGCCCCATACACAGCAGAGTGCGATGCACTGTGTGATTGTGACACATTCCTTCCATAACCATCATTAAATTTTTGTGTGACTTGTACCACAGTAGTCCTTCTGTTGGCTCAGCCCAGAAGGGATAGCCTTCATTGCCCTCGTGCATCGATGAGCCTTGGGCGCCCAACACCCTGTCGCCGGTTTGTGGTTTGTCCCTCCTTGGACACTGTTGGTAATTTCTCAGCACTGCTGACCGGGAGCAACACACAAGCCTTGCCGTTACAGAGATCCTCTGACCCAGTCGCTTTGCCATAACAATTTGGCCCAAGTTACTCAGATCATTATTCCTGCCCAGTTTTCCTGCATCCAACATGTTGATTATGAGAACTGATTGTTTGCTTACCATCTAATTTACCCAGACCTTAATATGTGGCCTTTTTTGGAGAAGATCAAGGATGAATTTTAAAATATAAAAAAAAAAGATGTTTCATTTAATTTAAGGTGGATAATATAAGGTTATTGCTTAAGCTACCACTGCCGTATGACAGTAGTAATCATAATATATATAATCATAATAAATAAAAAATCTAAATTATTCTATAATGTATATAATATAATAATAATAAAAAAAAAAATAAATAAACCTCTGGCACCAGTGCTAACACCTTAAGAAAAGACAGCCTTAAAATAGCAGTTACTCTTTGGCATCAGGTAGTTCTAGTGAGAGGGAGGAAAGAGAGTAAAGATGATGAAACGCTCTGTTTGAGTGTGTTTGAGACGAGTGGGGGATTCTTACTATACCCGCTGTAACTTATTATTGGAATATATGGTTTGCGGAACCTCCTCGACTCTCAAAACCTGCAGGCAAGACTGGTGTTTTGGGGATTTTTGGTGGAAGTATTCTCCTCAGTAGTCAGTTCTCCTCAAGTTCTTACAGGTGTCCAGTAGAGGATCCACAGATGGAGTGCATCACATTAACTATCAATGTGATCCTCCAACATCTGATAACCAGAATGTGTTTGAAAAGCATGTCTAGTCGTTACACCTGTGCAATATTCACCCTATTTGGGTTGGAGCTGCTCTCGAGGACTGTCTGTTCCTCAGAAAGCTATAGTGTGAACTTGACTTTGAAAATAGCACAAGAGTGGGATGGACTACTTTTACACTGCTTTATGCTGTTTATTTAATCTTTCCTGCTTCTTTGCTCAAATCGTGTGGGGAAATACATTTTTCAGGCTTGTCCATTTAATGTCCATGCTTGTTCTAGTATTTCAGCAAATGATCAAAAACACAATTGGCTCTTTTAATTTTAAGGTGTCACTACAGACACGATATTGAGTTATGATTTCTCTAATTCATCTTTCTACATTGTCTCTTTCCTTTATAATCTCTGTCTGGATTAAGCAACATTACACAATTTTTGTCTTGGCACTTGTTGTGAGTCTGTTTAATTTTTTTACACAAGAACCATCTTACATACCTTTATGTAGTTATTACGTCAAGAGACTTATTTCCCCTCCTTTTCACTTCTTTTTTTAACATGGTTTATTTGAGAAGATTTTGGCAGGTTGAAGACTCTGAAAGATCCCAAAGCACCCAGAGCTAATTACAGTAATTCCTTATAGGCCTATACACTCACACACACACACAGACACACACACACACACACACACACAGACACACACCCACAGGCACACACCCACAGGCACACACACACACACACAGAAAGTTGACAGGATTGTCAGTCATTTTAATCACATTTAGCTCTGCAGAGGCTGCTGTAAACATATTTATTCTCAAGTACATAAAAAAATTATTCTTCAAACTTAGACGAGTCAGTCTGGATTGAAATGAAATTAGATGATTTAGAGTGGCTCTGCTGTAATAAAGGTTTGGTCAGAGACATTATAAGGGGGAAGAGATGGACCACTTGTATAAAAATGAATGGAAGAATTGTAACTCCAAATAAGATGGCTGTATAAATACCACCTTTCAGTTAAAAGTACCAGTTATCTTTTATCATAGTTTATTTACTCTATGTGCATGTGAATTAAGTTTAGCCTACTAAAACACAAACAGTTTTGGAGATTTTTGGCCTTTCCTACTTAAGTACAAGTGAACAGTTTTTTTTTTTCTTTAAAGAAACTTTGTTTTAGTCTTTTATTCATTACAAGAAAATGAATGAATTCATGCAAATATTTTGTTGTGAATAGATGTTTCAGAAAACAAAACCTTGCGGCCCTCATTTTGATCTGAGCGTCCACTCTCATTTTTCATTCTTTCACTTTCTTTTGAGCTTTTTGAAGGGGTACTTAGAGCCAAACGTCAGTGCAACTGCTTTTTTTACAAAAATGACATGGCTTGAAGACATAAAAAATGTATTAAAACTTTTAAATGATTGACTAAATGATGTTTAGACACCCTGAGAGGAACAAACACTGTGATTGAGGGGAAACTCATGGACTAGAACATTGGCCGCACACGTTTTTTTTAATGGACTCTTTGTGTTAAGGGTTTTGCTCAAGCCTCAGGGTGTTCCCTCATTTTAAAGGTTTTTAATTTTTCATGCACAAAGGTGAATCTGAATTTTGCAGCATGCTTTTTGCATGTCCTCATATGTTGTTTTTCTTATTCAACTAGAAGCATGTGTGCCATTGCTAAACCAGAGGTGATATAGGGGGACAAGCCACATGAGAAATCACTGAGGCGAAGCCCTAATAAGGCGATTGACTCTTTTAATTGAATGGCGGCTTTAGAAAAGAAGGTTCCACCTTTCAATTAAAAGAGTCATTGACCTTATTGACATCGTCATTGGCTGGACTTTACGATAGTCCTCTAGGGCGTGTGTTATCTGGACCAACATAAAAATACATTTAGCACATTCTGCAAAAAGAATACATGTAAATTTAAATTAATATGTTAACTTGTTATGGTGAAATGTTATTGAAATCTATCTACAGACAGATAGACAGAGATCGCTAGATAGATAGATAGATAGACAGACAGGCATCTATCTATCTATCTATCTATCTATCTCTGTCTGTCTGTCTGTCTTATCTTTCTATTTAATTAAGAACATTAGAGATGTAAATGCATAAATCTCATTTCAATGCAATGAATATGCAGATTAATAATTGATTGTAATAACTATAATAATACCCAGTGTTTTATATTAATTTATTTAGCAGACACTTTTCTCCACAGGTGCACTCTGCAATTCTTGGATTATTATGCAAAGCAATCAAAAGTGTTTATCTATAGTACTTTTAAAGTAAAACTTTTTAAAGTAAAACTAAAAGTAAAAGCCTTTTAAAGTAAAACTTTTTGTCAATTTTTCCACTGTTATAAATTATCCCTGCATTTACATTTGTGTCTTCAGAATGTCTATGAAAGTTTTTACATTTAGCATATCAAATTGTGACAATTTCATGATGCATCACATGCATTTTTTGTCTTGGTCCAGGTCGGCTCATCTGTCTAGTGAAGACCTGTCCACTAGCGTGTCCCTGCAGCTGTTTAATGGAGAGACCCAGCAGCTGACCATCACCCTAGAGAATATCGGCACAGAGACACTGAACACACTGGAGCTGACGTCTAAAACTCTCAGCACTAAAGGTACACACAGCATACAGTATAAATGTCATCTCGTTCTTTATTATGCAGTAAATGCTGTGGCAGTTTTGATACAGCGCATGTCCTGGTTCAAAGGCTGCGCTGATTGTTCTGAGTTCGTAATAGAGTCTGTGCATTAGTCTGATCACTCGAGCCCATCTGACATTTCCCCGTGACTCCACTGTTTTGATGTGCTCTCTCTTTGAATAAAGACGTCTGCTTTTACGCTCTTGCGTCTTTGAGGATGGAAAATAAGACCACGTGGTGCTCTTAGTGGTATTCCACACAAATGCGAACATGAAAAGTGTTGTCTTTGGACTCTGTGTGTGTGTGTGTGTGTGTGTGTCCTCTAATCCCAGACAGCTTTCAGCATCGGTGACTGAGCAGGTGGCCTGTACTGGTACCGACACACACACACTACCTTTTCTTTGAAGTTGTTGTGGAGCTGTCCTTTGATTGAGCCGTGTGTGTGGATTTATTTAGCTGTACTTTAGTGAAGGATTTGTTCCCAGAAAGAGCTGAATCTGACACAACCTTCCTATGGGGACATTTTTGAGTATCTTCAATTGAAAAAACGCAAATGGATGCGTATTAAATTGATCAAAAGTGACAGTAGAGACATTTATAATGTTACAAAAGATTGAATGTATCATGATTTCCACAATAATATCAACATTGATAATACTGTTCCATATTCAATATTCAAATTCAGCTTTGCATCACAGGAATAAATAACATTTTAAAATATATTCAAATTCAAAACAGTTATTTCAGATGGTAATAATATAATTTTTGCTGTTTTTTTTGTCAAATACTGTAAATGCAGCATAAGAGGCTTCTTTCACAAACATTAAAATGCTTAACACACCAACACTTACAACAGTATTGTAGGTTTTAGTTTTGATAATTTCAGCCACGGTGCTTTAATTTAGCAGTTAAAGCCATTTTAGTGACTCACGACAAGCATTTTAAGGCAACTTATAATGTAAAAAGATACACCAAAATGCACATTTAGACCCCTCTGTTCTGTCACTGTTTTTAAATGCAAACTCCCCTTGAGAAGTGCATCAAATTTGGGCTTCAACTTGAAACATGTTGAATTATTCATTGTTCCTTATGTCAGAGTCGTCGACCCACTGAGTTGCTTTTTGAAGCTGTTTTGCACAGGCCTATTTGGATTGAGGTTTGGATTAGGGAAAGTTTATAATAATTATAGTCAGCTTTATTTAAAAAACAAAACAAAAAATCTGAAGAAAATGTCAAATGTGAACCCTAACATGTTGTTAGAGTGTTTCCAGTGTGCTGTTTTGTTGTTGCCAGGTTGTCAGTGGTTTTAAGCATGTTGCTATGGTGTTCTGAATGGTTGCTAGGTGGTCCACCCTCAAGTCTCCGTGATATTCTTGTCTCTAGATATGACTGGGGATCTTCCTGTAGTGTAAGTCTGTGGGAGTTTATTTATTTATTATAAAGTTGAATAGTAATAGTGATGCTTGCCTTAGTAAACACTACTAATAAATAAAAGCCACACACGTATCAATTACTATCACAAAATGAAAGAAATTAATCTAAGGGAGAATGTTCAAAAATATGTATTTGTTTAGAGGAATGACATTGTGTTTTACTGTAATGTTTTATGTAAGAAGGTCTGTTAAGCTTGAGTGGCTCTATCTGATGGGACATGATATCAGAAATGAGAGAATAACCAATCTCATGGTTTTTGGGCAGCACCTTGATGTGTTTCTCTACATTCAGGAAATAATAATAAATAAAAAAATAGTCTACATTGTCACTTTACTACTAATCTCAAAGAGCCAATCTTTTGGCAGGTCTGGTCCATTTTGCAGGCTATTCTGGCCAAGAATCGCCCACTTTGACAGGAATGGTTGTTTTTAATTGCTTAAATCAAATTTGTTTGGTCACACCTGGCAAAACACCTGCAAAACGCTCCTCTGTGGTTTGCAAGCAGCCAAGAAACTGGATTGGAACTGCATTTTGTTGGTTATTAATGCTAAAAGATATGGATTAGATTCATCCCAATGGAGCTTTACTCACTCAATTGAATATTTCATGGCACGGTTTTTCTAAATATCCTTAGGGTGAGTTTACACACATTTGTTTGTATATCATCTCTTTCCTTTGGGAGTTGAAATGCCCAAGAGTAAAGAGAGAGAGAGAGAGAGAGAAGAGATCTCCTGAAGGCTGCAGTGGGACTATAAATATCATGTCTAGTTTCCTACTAACTGTTGACATGGCCAAAGGAAAAGAAACCAGGAGAGAGAAAAAATATCCATGAATCGTGCCTCATTCGGGTCTGGAAATGTCAGAGCGATTGCCGTCCCTGCTGTGCATAAACTTGGATCTCCAGACGCTAACTAGCTCACCTGTCTTTCACAATTCGTTTTATAACTAACCATTTCTAAACTTGAGAAATACTTAATCTCTTAGGAACCTGGTGCTTCAGTTAAGTTCTCAAATTATTATTATTATTCAAACAAATGAATATCCATACAAATAAACAGAGGTACCAAATGCCTCCTCCTAAAATAAAAATGTTGACAGTTTTATAAGACATTGTTAAAGCTCATCTAAATGTATTTAATATATCTAATATAATATATATTAATGCTGGTTCTGATAGAAAGGTGTCAGAATACACGGTGCATAGTGGTGTGTGTATATATACAGGTGCTAGTCATATAATTAGAATATCATCAAAAAGTTGATTTATTTCACTAATTCCATTCAAAAAGTGAAACTTGTATATTATATTCATTCATTACACACAGACTGATATATTTCAAATGTTTATTTCTTTTAATTTTGATGATTATAACTGACAACTAAGGAAAATCCCAAATTCAGTATCTCAGAAAATTTGAATATTGTGAAAAGGTTCAATATTGAAGACACCTGGTGCCACACTCGAATCAACTAATTAACTCAAAACACCTGCAAAGGCCTTTAAATGGTCTCTCAGTCTAGTTCTGTGGGCTACACAATCATGGGGAAGACTGCTGACTTGACAGTTGTCCAAAAGACGACCATTGACACCTTGTGTTTTTTTATTGTACCATGAAGCTAATGATGTTTTCTTCCTTTGCTCAACACCCACCAAACATCTGCAATTATCTTATCCTGTCTGCTGTCTCATTACAGAAAACCTCTCCAGTGGGGAGCGCATAAAGACTTTTACTGTTTTTTGTTGTTGTTTTAACTATGGCAAGGTATACCATTATTAATTAGTTTTTTTAATGAAGAAGTTATTCAGTGCTGATAGAGGATAAGATGTATTTGCAGGTTTGATTAATTGTATGTAAATATTCACTTCTTTCAATTCACTTTTTGTCTGTATTCTTAAATTTCTTAAGTGCATGAGTAAACCCAAGGTATATTTTTTTTATTAAGTATACGTTTTTGCACATTCAAATGCACACTTACAAAGTATACTTTCTTTTGACTTGTACGTTTACACAGACGTTCGGTGCATGCGCAGTTTTGTGCAATCTCTCGAGTTACAACCCATGTAATTCTGCAAAAAAACTAAATACGCATATGTGACCTTTGTAACCAAAATACGCACAGTTACAAAAATCCAGGGGTGCGCATACAGAATGTGTGTACTTTTCTGATGACGAAATTCGCACCACGTGCACTGTACACTGACCCTCAGTGTGTAAAAAGTGAAGTATACTTTGGCCTTAAACTAGCCAAATGATTCAGGCTGAATCATGAACTGGTGTAGACTGAACAGCTAACTGTTTTATAATGAACCACAAACCGATACGAACTGAATCACGAACCGTGAATCACAGGCCGATTCAGACCTATTTGGTTAAACAAATGTATTGAAAAAACTGTCTCAAAGGAATGATTTATTTACACATAAGACTTCAATGGTGCTGATTCAACCATAAACTAATTATTATTATTTTTTTTAGAATTATCATGATCCAATTCTGACTGGATCACAAACCGAATCAGGCTGAACTACAAATTAATTTGAACTGAACCTTGAACCAATTCGGACTGAACCACAAACTGATTCACCTTGAATCACAAATCGATTTGGAGCTTCAGTATTTGCTTAAAATTAAGTCAAACAAATCGACTCGAAATAATGATTTAGTCACAAATCAGACCTTGCTAGTTCAGACTATAAACAGCTGACAGAAAATACCAAACACCAGATCTGATTTGTGAAGTATTTTCAGGTAAATTGTGGTGTGAAAATGTCTGTCTTTTACCTGACACGTTTAGTGAGAGGATCTGTCCATGTTCTCACTGCTTGAGAAAGGGCCGCTGTGACAGAAACAGTCAAACTCGGCAGCTTCTGGATATGCCTTTACCACATTTCTTTCTTTCTCACCTTCTCTCTTGTTTCTCCGTCCTCTAGTGAGTCTCTACAGGTACTTGAGCGCTCAACTGCAACCCAAGCTTGTTTTTCAGGCAGCCTGAAGGCAAAGGAACACACACACATTCGCTTTCCCCCATCCCAGGTAGAGCTAGAAACTGCCGTTGTATCTGACATTGAATATGACTGAACCAAAAGCTGAGGAATGAGATATGGGGATGGACCGCAGTCTTTATTTATGCACCTGATACAGAAACCTCCATACCTGCACCCATATGCAGCGCTGCCTGCTGCTATATTTCACCCCTGACAGCATGTTCCAAATGAAAAATTATATTTCTCAGGTCTTTGTGGTGTTGGAAGAAAACATTTCCCCCCGTCTTTGTGAGGATTGCACCAGCATTTCCTTTTGTTAGTTAACTTCAGTAATTACTTCGGCTGGAGTTTTCCTGTTTCGACTTAGTCTTGGCCTCAAACTCATAACCTGATTTAGCTTTCTACATTGTCCTGTCTCCCTATGTGTATCAAAACAGCTCGGGACACAATCATAAATCCCACTGTCAAACTTTATCTTCTACAAACTCAGCATGCAGTCAGTCTCTCTCAGACGGACGTATCTGCAGTGTGATGTGATGTGATGCAGCTTGACTGAAGTTCATTCCAGTCCGTCGGAGACACAAGGACGTGCACTTCACTTCCCTTTTTTAGCTGTCCCCGTTATGATTGGCGTACTGTCACTCTGTCAAAACACACATGTGCTCATGTACGGTTCATGAGCTGCTGCGTCAGTTCTTCTCACTTTTGGTAGTTCCTTGTGTTCTTGCTTCTTGTTGATGCCGTCTTCAGGTGCTTTTTACTGTCTTCTTTTGGTATGTATGTAGCTTCATCTTAACCTCTCTTAAAAGATTTTACTTTTTTTTTTAAGCCATACAACAAGAATATGCACAGTAACTTTTCACAAGTTCAGTCAGTTAACATTCATTAATGCATTAGGTATTATTAACAAATACTTTATCTATCCATTCCAATCTAATCCAATCCAATCATCCATCCATCCATCCATCCATCCAAATCCAATCACTCAATCATCCATCCATCCATCCATCCATCCAAATCCAATCACTCAATCATCCATCCATCTATCCATCCATCATCCAAATCCAATCCAATCCATCCATCCAATCCCATCCCATCCCATCCCATCCCATCCCATCCATCCATCCATCCATCCATCCACCATAGATATGTATGTATTAATGCATATTTTATGTATTTATTAACCTAGGTTAATGTTAATTTATTAGTATTACTTTATATCATTGTTAATTCATGTTTGTTCATAATGCATCAACTTATGGTAATTAATTCAATTTAAAAATGTTAAAATGCATTCGTATATGTAGATATTAACATAAACCAACATTAATAAATGCCAAACAAAAATGGTTCATTGTAATTTTATGTTAGCTATTGCATTAGCTTTTGTTAACAAATTGAATTTTGACCCTCCTAGACAAGTGTGTTCTATCTATGGGTACTTATGGTACTGTACATAAGCTTAATCAAAAGTTTGATATGTCAGAAGTCAAGTATTCAAAAAATAATAATTTTATAATGATTTTTTTTTTAAACGTCAAGCTTTTATTTTGATGGAAAATTGCAGGCAGCCATTAAAGTGTCATGTTTTAGCCATAGACTGTTTCAGCACTGGTCTTTCACACCTCAGATCTCAAAAAGACGGATGTATAAAGCTGTGGAGAGGTGGTAGTGTAGACGGGGAGAAAAAGGGAGGTCAACAACCAATAAAACACAGACCTACAACATACTTTTTATACAGACAAATGAATATTAAAATCTAAGTAGGTGAAAAAATAAGAGATGGGGGCACTTTTTTAAAATATAAACCCAAGAAAAGTTCTGTTTATGTTCAAAACCCCACTTTTCCTAGGGCAGTGGTTCCCAAACTGGTGTACACGTACTGGGGATACGTGAGGGGACAGAGGGGGTATGCAAATAATGCTGAGTTTTGCCCTTCATTTAATTTTACCCCACCTTAAAATAACATTACAACTGACCATGTATTTTTCACATCCAAACAAATTAAAGACCTTTCGTCATGCCCATTATACCAACCTGTAGATACCCACACTCTGAGAAATATGCTGCCTTAGCAAATAAAATACATACTTAATACTTAATACAATGTACCTTTGTAAGAGTTACTAGCATAAAGAACAAATATAGACACAGACTATGTATAGAGATTGAGTTAAGACTCAAACTGATACAGCTGTGTAAGTTCTTGTTTTTAATGTTGTTGATAAAACAACTGTTTTCAACATTGATAATTGGATATTGGATAATTGAAAATCATCATATTAGAATGATTTCTGAAGGATCATGTGACACTGAAGACTGGAGGAATGATGCTGAAAATTCAGCTTTGATCACATGAATAAATTACATTTTTAAATTACAAATAGTTCTTTTAAATTGCAATAATATTTATTACTGTTTTTTATTGTGTTTTTGATCAAATAAATTAAAAAACATAAAAAAATCCTATCAACCCCAAACTTTTGAACGGAAGTGCAACTCAAAACACAACACAAAAATATTCCCCCCCCTTTTAGTTGTGTGTGTGAAATACTTTATTTCTTTTGTAAACAACCATTTGTGTATTGTTCCACATTGGTCTTTTTGTGGGATCATCCAGTTCCGATTGGACCTCATTCTGACCACCTCAAATTCTCCAGACATGACCCAGATTGTACATTCACTTCTGCACTGCATTCCCCTGGTGAAATGCTGGGTCATGATGGAGGCAGTAGATCAGACGGCACCCCTCTGTGGGCTGAAGGAAGCTTTGAACGCCGCATGCCCCTGTAGCTCCTGCCAGCACTCTTAATTAAAACAGATTGCCTGACGCTTCAGTTAGCTTAAACGCCACTACTATTCTGGCTAGCCTAAATTCTCTGCACCATCAAGATGCTGACTAATGTTTTAAGGATCTCTGAAGTTCTTATGTTTCAGAGGAATTGTAGAATCTTTATATATCAGCACACAGTCAAGACTTTCACATAACCTGGGGTTAAATGCCTTTCTCAAGAGCGCAAATACCACCAGTTACCAGCTCTCATACCATCCAAGAATTAAAATGTTGTAATCTAGGCTACATTTACATGCAATTTATGTCTCATAGCTCTTTTTGCATTGTGTCAAGCTTGGCATTATTGGTTCTCGCATGTCTAATCGCTAATTGCAATATGCCAAGTTTCAATATGTGCATGCACGAGTGAGAGTTTTCATTGTTGCCTAAACTAATCCTGTAACCGCTACACCGCTCCACAGTGCTCTACAGAAATCGTACGACACTCCGTAAAGGCTTTAAAAGACTCTGGAGCGTTTCAAAAGACTCTGAAAGAATTCCAGAAAGGCCCAGGGAGCTTTCTGTCCTCTCTCCATCCATGTGCATACACAGATTTGCTTGTAATAACTCTTCTGCACGATGCACGCATTGCCTTCAGGGGCTCAACCAGCATGTAGCAGTGGATGGTCCAATTAGGGCCTCTAATTACCCAGCGGTACTGTAATACACGAGTACAGAGCCACTGTTAGGATAAAAAGCTCTCGCTGCTCTTATTGTTGTTGTGGTCTAAGTGCTTTCATAATCTTAGCCGAATTGACAGAAGCCATCAAAGTCACAACTCAGTCAGGATATCTTTTCTGAGGATAAAACGGTTTGTGTGTGTATCATCAAATTGTGACCCCTGAGGTGTGGAGCCTTTGCTAAATGAGGTGTGTAACGTGTATTTTACACCTTTCCGTCTAGTTCAGGCTATTTTTACCACAGGAATGCGTAAGACTGAATGTCTTCTGGATCAGTGACGTCCATGTTTTAAATGTCACCCCTGATATTTTTGATACCCTATGCTTTAGTCTCCCAGACCAATGAAAGTTATTTTACAGAGGTTTCAGTTCTTAGTTTTATTATGATGACATTGTGTCTGATAGCTTGGTCAAGCACCTTCTTTTTTTTTGTTTTGTTTTTTTTGTGTGAGATGACTATAAAATATAGGAATATAAAAATGTACTTGCATTTCCTGACAGAAATACTGCTATAATACAAGACAGCAAAAGAATAGTGTTAAAGTTGTTTTGTAAAATGATACATTGTGTAGAGTTGATAAAGAATTAGCAATAAGCTTACCAGAAAATACCACTTATTTAGCCAGTTTATGTGGTGAAAAAATATTTCATTTTTCTTTCTTCAAACTTTTTAATGTTTATTTTTGTATTTTATTTTGTATTTATTTTATTTTATATTTTATTTATTTTTATTTAATTTATTTTTAATTTATTTTTTTATTTTAAAGAGAAGGAAACATGAAAAATTATGTTCAACATGTCATATTTATTTGCAAAGTCTGAACTTCCCAGGAGTCAGTGGGAGATTTTCAAACAAACAGAGAAGGTCTTGAATATTTGTACAAGGCTTTTGGAATTCTTGGAGAGATTGTGTTGGTGTCCCGAGACGCGTGAGGTTCTGGATGGAGAGGATTTGGATACTGATGTTCGTGGGTGGTTTTGGATAAAGGACAGTGATGGATGTAGAAAGAGCAGATGGCAGCATGTCCTAACTAAAGGAGGGAGGCCCACAAGGAGCAGCCAAGGTCACCATGAACTTCGAGTCTCACACACAGACTGAGCCGTTGGGTTTAGATTGGTGGGTGTTGGCTGCAGCACCTTTGAAACACTTTCTCTCTCACACACACACAGCGGTTGTTTTGGCTTGTCTGCAGCATGGTCTCCTGTAGCTCGCACAAGCAAACAATGAATAAAATATGAGCAGAGAGTGCTCTGATGAGACATCTGTGTACAAACACACGCACACTTGCTCACTATAGTTTCTCCCTCAGCCAACAGAGGGCAGAGATGCCAGTGGGCAAATGTTAAATATATTTTTATATACTTTTAGGTTAATACTAAAAACTGTTAAAGCAACTTCAACCTTATACTACTTTAACCCTTGTGCATCTATTAAAAAAAAGTTACACATAGATCCAAAAATGTCCATGTCAAAATTTTTATAAAGTGAAAACCCAAAAAAAGTTATACAGGTTTAAAATTATGAAAATGATTTATGAACATTATTTTATATAAAATATATATTTTATGAAAGATGTTGAAGCCATAAATCTAAACAAGTTGAGTTCCAAATTTGAGGTTGATATTTCAAAAAATGAGCTTTCAGTAAGATTTTGTTTGGGTGCAGTGCCACATTTTCCCCATTAGGTGCCAGTAAATAGTGATGGGCATTCCGTCTGTTTTTCGTGAGCCGGCTCATTTGGCTCACAAATGGCTCTTTAACAAATAAATGTTTTAACTATGACTTTGACTATGATAGGCGTGAAAACAATACTATTAAACATTTGCATTTAAATTACAACTTTTTAATGTATAGAAACAACATTCAAAACAAATACAAATCTGAATCTGAACAACATAATAGAACCCATATTAAAGAAAAATAAATAACTAAAAGGATTAAACTGGTCCCTCTTTTTCTCTCTTCTTTATTGCCATGTTATAACCAGCATGAACTATCTTAACTAGTTGTGTTATGAATAACTAGCATGAACACACACAGAGATATTGTGTGTGTGTGTGTGTGTGTGTGTGTGTGTTGTCTCGGCCCTCCCTCATGCAGTAGAATTGGTTGACACCGCGTGTATGATTGACAGGAACAGACTGTGAGGCTGATCAGACAGTCGAAACGAATGTGTGTGCGCCTTTAGGCCTATATAATTATTTTATTGTTGTTCTTTGAATTAGTCTATAATTTTAAATAAAATCACTCATTATTTCATTATTACAATAATTTAATTTCTATAGGCTATTTTTTTTTTTAAATAGAGTCGGCTCTTCAGATATGCGAGCCAGCTCCCGACGTTCACCTACAAGAGTCGGCTCTTAGAGCCATCACTACCAGTAAAACTCCACTGATACACACAGTGGATGGATTTGTGATTTGCAGTTGAGTTTTTCTCTCTCAAATATTACAAGCACACACACACACACGCACACCCACACACAATTTTTGTATTACACACATATACACCACACTCTGACATCCATACTAACACACCCACACAGCTATAGCTGCATAATGTATTCAATTGGCTTTATAATATGCAGAAGCAGAAAACAGGAATAAAGTGAGTATTTATTTTATAGGCCAAACCTGAGAAAATGGCATTATCTGGTAAAAAATAGTAAAAATTAAAATTTTGAAGCCTTGCCTATTAACAAAGATTGCATCATTTTATAGTTGAATGGCCCTGGTCTTAATAATTGCAGTTTTAACGGGTTTCAATGGGGACATTTTTGTCCAAACGATGCTAAGTGGAGCTATTTTGTGTAACTAGTGCAAAATAGATTTTTTTTAAAAAATGAAATGGGGGTGAAATAGTAAAATTCCAATAAAAATACACACCTGTGCCAAAATGTATGTAGTTAGCATTAATGGATGGATGGATGGTAGTTAGTTAATTAGTTGGTTAGTAAGTAGGGGTGTAACAGTACACATATTCGTACCGAACTGTTTCGGTACAGGGCTTCCAGTACGGTGCGCTTGTTTACCGAACTGTACCAAATGCAATCTTTAACAGTTAACAGTCGGCTTGTTTTACGTGTGGAACATACTTAAATCCGAGTTCCCACACAAACATATTAAGTATTCTGTCCATTTTATCACGAAATTCAAACGATAAATGCCGTTTTGACGCTCTTTAATGTGGTGTGACACAGATCACTGTATGGGCGCATCCGTTCAAGCGGCAGTGCGGCGCACTTATTCTTCAGTCAAATTATAAACATGAATCAACATCTGAAGGTATGTTGAGGATACATTACAACTTACTGAAAAGTATCATATGTTGTGTAATCGCTCAATCAGTGTTTCAACGGTGGAAAGACGCTAATAAAACAGCTTGTAAACAATGTCACAGCATTACATTTACCTCTGAAGTCATTCAGTGTCATTCAGTGTCCACAGCTGTAAGTTCACTAGAGAAATCAACTCTTTCACTAAATATATGCACTATATTAACCTATATATTCATTATATTATACTTAACCTGTTAGTGATCTCTTGATTATTTAATTTATGTTTAAATAAATCTGTCATGAAAATGACAGTCACTGTGTATGATTATATTTCAACAACGAATTGGAGTAAAAACTATTTTATAATTAGATTTAGAAGTTAATGCAAAAACTGCCTAATGTGAAGTTTACATGTGTGCATACAATGCAAGTGCAAGTAAGGGCTCCCTATATAGTGTACACTTTACAGCATTAGCGGAGATCATTTTTATATCTTTAAGAAACTTTTAGTTATAATTAAACAAGGTACGTACCAAACCGTCAGTTTTGTGTACCGTTACACCCCAATATATAGATGGATAGATGGATAGATGGATAGATGGATGGATAGATGGATAGATAGATGGATGGATGTTGATGATAGATAGATATGATAGATAGACAGAATGACAGAAAGAATGAAGACAGAACAGTAGGTACATTAGAAAGAATAGAAAACAGTAGAAAATTATATAGATAGATAGATAGATAGATGTTCCACCTTTCTTTCTTTCTGACTCCAGATGATAGTCAGTGTAGGTCTGGCTGTTTCTGTTTTTTTTATATATAGATGTATAATTTATGACCTTGGTAGTCGCAGTCTGTTTGATATCAAGCTGTGATTGATGGATGTCAGATTACATCAGCTGTCAGACTTTTTTGAAGTTAGCGATGATGCTTTTCCCTTTGACAGTGACATTTTCCGTGTATAACATATGGTGCAATGAAACTGTTTAATAACTAAAGGCCATGAGACCAAAGGCCATTTGATAAAACCCTCACCCCAAGTATAAACGAATTCTGATTAGACTTGATTATAGACTTGTGACTTTCACCTGGTGAAGAAAAAAATACAGACTTAAATTGAAAGAGGTACTTGAGCTAGAGATGAAAAAGTCTGGTGACCACCCAGAACACCCTAGCAACCATGTGGAACACCATAGCAACTGTTACCAACCACTCAGAACCAGTTGAACCGCTTAGAAATTGTGTTGGTGACTTTTGCACAGGCAAACCCCACTCACATTTACTTAAAAAAGAGTGAAAATGTAGTTAACAACTTTGCATTTGTATGTAGGAGAATGAGTGCAGCTGATATAGATGTTGTATGGATCACAGCACGTGAAACTGTGTCCAGCTCTCCGTGACAGTCTCATGGCTGAAGCTGTGACCTTTCACTGTCTAACCAGGCAGACACACGTTTAGCTCAGGGGTCTAGATTTGTCCGCTGTGTGTATGCGTGTCTTTTTTTCTAGCCCGGAGAGGAGTTCTTTCCGATACAGTGGGAGATGATCAAATGAATGAGGCTGTTGCTTTCACTTGCACTCACTGCATGACTCTGGATTTGCATTTTCTTTTTATACAAAAATAATGTTGTTGAAGTTTTGGAAAAAAAAATTGGTCTGTATTTCTCTCCTCCAATGAAATATTAGAGTTTTATATACTTAATTGCTGAAATGTTACATCTGCAAGTAATTAATATCATTTATATAAAATAAATTTTTCAAATGTATTCTTTTTTAAATATTACTAGAGCTTAAATATTATTAGAGCTAAAACATTAAAAACTAACATGAACTAATGGAACCTTATTGTAAAGTGTTACAACAACAACAATAACAATAATAATAATAATAATGTATTTGTTCTAGTGATATTTTAAATAATAATAATAATTAACTTTTGATTGTATCATATTAGTAAATGCTGAAATTAACATTAACTAAGATAATAAATGCTTTAGGAGTTAACTAATATCGTTAACTAATGTTAACAAATAGCACTTTATTGTAAAGTGTTACTATTATTATTATTATTATTATTATATATAATTTTAAATATTACTAGAACTAAAACATTATTATTATATTTTCTGGTAAAATTGCTAGAACTAAAACATTGTTATTATTATTTAAATATTACTAGAACTAAAACTATTATTATTATTATTATATATTTTATATGTTACTAGAACTAAAACATTATTATTATTATTATTATTATTAATTTTAATGAAAAGGAAAATGAAAAGTTGCAATTTTCTAGACCGATATGGCTAGGGACTATACTCTCATTCCTGCGTAATAATCCAGGAACTTTGCTGCCGTACCATGGGTGCAGCGGCGCAATGATATTACGCAGCGCCTGAAAATAGGCTAACTTCCGTCAACATAACCAACTGACAACCTGCTTGCACAGAGAGCGTGCTGGGGACTATTTTCAGGCGCTGCGTAATATCATTGCGCCGCTGCACCCATGGTACGGCAGCAAAGTTCCTGGATTATTATGCAGGAATGAGAGTATAGTCCCTAGCAATATCGGTCTAGAAAATTGCGACTTTTCATTTTCCGTCGGCCTTAGTACACTATGTAACTATACACATAACAATATGTAAATAGGAAAATGTTGGCGTTATTTTGTCCCTTATTGAGCAGTAGGCTAGATGGAGCCGTTTACCTCCAGTCTTTGTGCTAAGCTAGGCTAGCGGTGGGTGCGTCAGACAGAGTTATGGCACGCACAGAGATAAAAATGGTATGTATGGACTTATCTAACTCTGGGGGATACAGTGAATAAGCTAAAGTCCCAAAAAGTCGGCGTGTTCCTTTAAATATTTCTACAACTAAAGCACACTCACAGATCATAAATTGTGATTTTTGTCAAAAAAAAATTTCCATTGTAAAATTAAATAAAATTTAAATTTTTTATAAAAATAGTCACTGGATCTATCAAAGTTTGCAGGATTGTCCTTCTAAAAGAGGTTTAAATGTGTATGCTTTGTGTCTTTAAAAGTAAATTATGCTTAGTTTTTTTGCATCTCGATAGACCAAAGTCAACACAGTTTCCTCTGATTTCTTTACATTTTCTGCAGAGTTTTATTGAGAATTGTATTCTTTCTCTCTTAATTGCAGTTGTATTTTATATGCATTTATATTTGTGGCTGAACAAACAGTGTGATTTTAAATTGCCAGTCATGAGAAGTTTAAATATTAACGCTACTCTCGCAGCATCACTTTTAAATGGCAAACCTTGTCATTGCGATCCAATCGGAGATTTTCATACTTTAATCTGAAATGTATTATAAAGTTTATACCTTAAACTGAAATTATCACACAACGTTTAAATGAAGTCTGTAGATGTGGCTTGGGCTGAATTAATTTGGGAAGTGTTTGCTGAGGAAGATGAATGAGAAGAGGAGGAATATGAATGGAGTGCAGGAGCCTGTGGAGTATTTCTGATGCTGGGAGAGTACGGCAGATAATGGCCGTGTGTGTGTGAGTAATAATGATTTCTTCATGCTGATGGAGGATTATGATCATCATCCGAGTGTCTCTCACAGTCTCTCCTGCTCTTCTCCTGCTGTGTTTTATATCTGGTTCTCCCTATAGTGAGAAGTGATCTGAGCATGATTATCAAAGTTTTACCTTCGTCTGACATTGAAGAGGCATGTTAATAATTTGGTAAATCAGCTTTATTTGTTAGGGTTTCTCTTCTCCTCTCATTCCATCTATCACTCCTAGAGGGACACTGTCTCCTTAAATGTTTCAGTCCAGAACTCTATTTAAAGCCCGTCAGGTTCTTCAGATTCATACGTCTGTAGTTCTGGGTTTGTGTTGGAGGACTGTTGATCAATCATATCATTTTAATGGTATGAATTTGCATCAAATGATTTGCAAGCAAGCATGAAGTGTTTTACTAGTATTAACTCTGTCTGTCAGTCTGTCATTCTTTCTAAATATTGTTCTTTCTATCATTCAATATAATGTTAAGTGGTTCTTTATATCATTCTAACATTCTATCCATCAGTCTTTCTGTTATGTTCTATCATGCTATCTATCATTCTATCTTAATTTTTTTTTCACTGGTTCTAATGTTCTATTGTTCTATCTATCTTTCTCTCATTCTAATACTATATTTATTGTTCTTTCTATCATTCTAATGTTATCTCTTCTCTTTCTTTTTTTCTCTTCTCTATTGATTATTTGCAGTTAATCAGTTTGACAGCACTACTTTCTGTCTTTCTGTCTGTCTATCTATCTACAACAATCAGGCATGACATTATGACCTAATATTGTGTTGGTCCCCCTTTTGCTGCCATAACAGCCCTGACCTGTCGAGGCATGGACTCCACTAGACCCCTGAAGGTGTGCTGTGATATCTGGCACCAAGATGTTAGCAGATCCTTTAAGTTCTGTAAGTTGCGAGGTGGGACCTCCATGGATCGAACTTGTTTGTTCAGCACATCCCACAGATGCTCGATTGGATTGAGATCTGGGGAATTTGGAGGCCAAGTCAACACCTCAAACTCGTTGTTGTGCTCCTCAAACCATTCCTGAACCATTTTTGCTTTGTGGCACGGCGCATTATCCTGCTGAAAGAGGATACAGCCACCAGGGAATACCGTTTCCATGAAAGGGTGTACATGGTCTGCAACAATGCTTAGGTAGGTGGTACGTGTCAAAGTAACATCCACATGGATGGCAGGACCCAAGGTTTCCCAGCAGAACATTGCCTAAAGCATCACACTGTCTCCGCCGGCTTGCCTTCTTCCCATAGTGCATCCTGGTGCCATGTGTTCCCCAGGTAAGCGACGCACACGCACCCGGCCATCCACGTTATGTAAAAGAAAACGTGATTCATCAGACCAGGCCACCTTCTTCTATTTCTCCGTGGTCCAGTTCTGATGCTCACATGCCCACTGTTGTCACTTTTGGCAGTGGACAGGGGTCAGCATGGGCACCCTGACTGGTCTGCGGCTATGCAGCCCCATACGCAACAAACTGTGATGCACTGTGTATTCTGACACCTTTCTATCAGAACCAGCATTAACTTCTTGAGCAATTTGATCGCCGGTTCACCACTGTTCCTTCCTTGGACCATTAGATTCTGACCACTGCAGACCGAGAACACCCCACAAGAGCTGCAGTTTTGGAGATGCTCTGACCCAGTCGTCTAGCCATCACAATTTGGCCCTTGTCAAACTCACTCAAATCCTTACGCGTGCCCATTTTTCCTGCTTCTAACACATCAACTTTGAGGACAAAATGTTCACTTGCTGCCTAATAAATCCCACCCACTAACAGGTGCCGTGATGAAGAGATAATGAGTGTTATTCACTTCACCTGTCATAATGTTATGTCTGATCGGTGTCTGTCTGTGCAAAGAAATCCACAAAGTTTTACATACTGTATGTTTCCAGTTCACAAACTTCCCCAGAAATGTGCTGGTCAGTGTCTTGTTTGTCACCTCTGTTTAACACATGAGACAGCAAAACTCTGTGTCTCCTAGCAACAGAGTTTCAAGCCCGGCTGTACCGTGGTGAATTATGGTCACTGCTCAGCTGTTTATAAAGCCGTCTTGCACGTCTACACGCTGTTTTTATCATTCACTCGCACAGAATTATGAATTATTGAATATTTGCGTCCCCAACAAATAAGTGTGGAGAGCTTGAGCTGTGGGTCTCCCTCCTTTTCTTCCTTTCCTCTGGCTTTTGGGTTTGAGTTTTATGGCATTTAACTGTTATATTGAATAATTTAAATGTACACAGAGGCTATTTTCAGACTGTAGTCTATATGAAAAAAAAAAAACGGCTTTTTTTTTTGCTATTGAAAGTTTCAACTTTTGAATATCTTTCAAAGATTCCAGGCCTTTGAAGCTCTCATCTTGGCAGCTTGGGAACATAAAGTAAGCGTGACTGTTTTTTTCTGTTTGGTGACTCCAAAATTAGGAGATAAACATGGTTGAAAAAGATTCCTGTTAATCATGTAAAGCTAGCCAATCTGAGATTATGATTTTGGAAATCTCTATTATTATGCGCAATATGCTTCAGATGATCCATGAGCAGTCTGTCAGCATGCCGCCTGAAATTGCTGTTTATATGCTAATATGTTTGGGAAATCACAATTAAATCTAGATAAAATCACTGGAAAAAATGTCATGCCTTATTTTTGTGTTCTTAACTTTGTTCCACGGGTTCTGTATCCTCATTAGCCACATACTAATTGTGAATTTTGCCTTTTGCGGAGACTTTGCGGTTAAACGCGTGGTTTGAGATCCCCAGGCTCCAAAAAACAGATTGTAGTGTTGGCAGCCGTGTACGTTCAGGATGGATGTAGTCTGCTGTCCTGATCCGTCCAGGACCGCTGCCAGGAAGAAGCCCTCCAGGATGACGGCTCACAGGCCCCGGAGCGCGTTGTTGTGGAACAGGGTTTAACATCTGTCCGGGTTGTTTATTTCCATCCATGTTGTTCTGAAGAGAGGATCATGGCTCTCGAGAGACAGCTGGAATAGATAACCGCTAGGGGAAGAGAAGACACTGAGAATTAAAGTGCTAAAACTGTTGATAAAGCAACATGGGTTCAGTACAGTTTAATATTTACTTTGTGTACTTGTCAGTGTAACTGTTACCATAATTAGGGCCAGATTTACTATCAGCGTGCTCCAGCACAAACCCTCTTTCTGCGTTAAAAAACTACTGTCAGGATTTACTTAAGACATGCAGTGGTAAATTAGCGCTGGAAAGGCGTGGACAGGGATATTTTTGCGGCTGATATTGTTGCATATGTATTTGTAGGAGTTTCCCTTTTAGACGCAAAATAAATCATGCAAGGTGATTTACTCGTCAGTTTACTGGTGTTTGTGCCGTTATAAAAAAAAAAACACGTCTTAAACTTAGATTGCGCTGGTCATTATGGAAATGATCCGGTTGCGTCTGTGTTCTTTCATTTGTGTGTCGTCAGTAGATCACACGCAGTCCCAGCTGTCCACTCCCATTTGCGTTTTTTTGGAATTGCGCTCTTGCGCTAATTTGCCCTGTTAGTAAATCTGACCCTTAGTGTTTTTTGGCCATTTTTAGCAGCAAAAGCAGTGAAGGAAGAAGTTCAGAAGTGTAAATGTTTGTTTGATTTAGCCTAAATCTTTAAATGTACTCATTCGCTACCATTCAAGTTTGGGGATGGTACAATTTTCAATGTTTTTTGTAAGAAGTCTCTTCTGCTCACCAAGGCTGCATTAATTTGACCTAGTAATCAGTAAAAACTGTAATATTGTAAAATAATATTGTAATTTAAAATAACAATTTTCTCTTCAAAGCTGAATTTTCTGCTTCACATGATCATTCAGAAATCATTGCTGAATAAAAGTATTAATAAAATTTAAAAAAAAAAACCTCACCCCAAACTTTTGAATGGTCGTGTATATATCTTTTTTAATTCACTAAGAATGAATTCTATATTTTATTTGCATCTTAATGTCATTTCAGTTCTACTTTCTGAGTATGAATTATCATATGCAGTAAAAGACAACAAGCACTGCAGTTTTGCCGCAAACTCAACTGACTGGCTTTCCTGTAGGCTATGATTGTCTCTTCAGACCTTGGAACTGCACATGACCTTCTTTTGACCTCCTAACTGAACTCCTTCCCACAAATGATCATAGATATTAAGTGCAAACGATAACCATAATCAAAGTACTCAATAGTCAAAGTGCAAATAGAAACAAAATGTTTTTCAAGCATGATACAGAACTAAGAGATGGTTACAACTAGATATCTTTCATATTGGGAGATATTCGCATGCCACAGGGAGTCGCTTTCAAACAGCGGTAACTTATTGAAATCGCGCTTGAATGCGCGCTCCTGTTTACTTTCACGATCGTGCATACTCTGTGATTAGGGAGCGTTGGTGCTTCTGTTGTGCAACGAATCCTCCGCCACGTCATCTCTCACGTGATCAGTGCTGTGCACTGTATGACTTGAACAGCTCGTTTTGGATGAGCTGATGGAATTGAAGCGACTGTTATCCACCTGAATTGTTTTTATTTCTATAAAAAGCTAAACTAGAGGGGAGGCATAATGTAAACGTAGCATTGGCATATTCTATCCTAACTTCACCCTCATGCCCCGTCATGACCAGGTCATGACAATATGACGCGAGACAGCTTTTCACCTCAACGAGAAATCTCGTCACAGTTTAGTCTCGCGAGATCGCGTGGCTCGAGAACTAGTCACACCCCTACTAAATACATTATGCAAAGCATGAATTGTGCCATGATCTCTACAAAATGCACATCATTTTTAATTAAATCTTGTTGACCAACAATTTTCCATCTGGTATAATAGCACAATGCTGATTGTGTCGCATTGTGAATCTGATGCATTCTATAATACGTAGAAATAAGGCGTTTAACCAAAAAATAATTATTTAAAGGATCAAAATGAAAATTTCCTGATAATTTACTCACCCTCATCTCATCCAAGATGTTCATGTCTTTCTTTCTTCAGTCGAAAAGAAATTAAGTTTTTTGAGGAAAACATTCCCGGATTTTTCTCCACATAATGGACTTCAGTGGCAACCAATGGGTTGAAGGTCCAAATCAATGCAGTTTCAAAGGGCTTCAAATGGCTTCAGAGGCTCTGCACGATCCCAGACGAGGAATAGGGTCTTCTCTAACGAAAACAATCGGTCATTTTCAAAAAAAAAAAATGTATATACCTTTTAACCTAAATGTAAAAAGTCAATCATACAGTCTCCCTCTCAATGGGCAGTTCTTGGCCATGTCGTATTTAAAGTCAAGTGTCTGACTTTCAAGAGTCAGTAGGCTCTTTTGTGTCTAGAATCAAGGCTTTGTGTTTGTAGACCTGAGGTTGGAATCATTACTGCTCATAGACACTAGAGTGTAACTTTCAGTCTGTTTATGCTAAAACACACATCTGATTTGTTAGCGTTCACTCTGACCTGGTCAAACCCTTCACCCGGCCTCAGACAAACAGGTGTCAGGTGTTAATATGAGTCAGTGGGTTGATTATGAAGTGTTTTCCTGTTGAATCTCTGACGACCGCTATTGTAATGTAGCCCCTAATTCATGCGTTTTTCGGTCTTTCATGTGGAAATGAAAATCAAAGCTTTGATTCGTAAGGATCATGTGTCTGTAGGCCAGACGGCTCATTTAAACGCTCACAGACGTGTTGTGAAGCAGTAATTTGAATTTGTTATTTGGCCTCTGTCTATTATTCATCCTCAACGAGGTTTTAGCATCTGAATAAAGCTTTGAAGAGGCGTTTCTTGTGTCTTCACATGCACCAGGAGACGAGGAGAAGAACAGAGAGAGCGAGTTTGTAAGATTCTCGTTACACGATAGGATCAAACTCTCGATTGTGCTTCTCCTTAGGCGGAGAAACATTGCTTTAAGGAAAAACATTGAGAACAGAACCTGAACTAAATAGTACAGTGGCAGTACCGGTATTGAATGATTATTATAGTTATGTTGTTATTGACACTGTACTTTAGTGAATACCATGGCACTCCATATTTTCTCATCTCATCTGCGATCATTTGTGCCTTAATGTTTTTATTTTATTTTATTGTTTTAATTGTATTTTAATGTTTGGTTTTAATTTAATTTGTTCTTTTATTATTTTATTTTCATTTACTTTCATCTTTGTTTTGTTTTTATGTTATTCATTTCATCTTTTATGTTTGTTTTGTTTTTTATTAGACGTTTCATCTTTTGTTTGTTTATTTTGTTTTTATATTATTTGCATAATATTTTATGTTTGTTTATTTGTTTGTTTATATTATTCTTTTCATCTCTTGTGTTTGCTTGTTTTGTTTTAATATTATTTGTTTCATCTTTTGTTTGTTTTTTGTTTTTTATATTATTCGTTTCATCTTTTATGTTTGTTTATTTTGTTTTAATATCAATTAAGTTTTGTTTTAATATTATTTAATTTTTGTTTTGGAATTATTTAATTGTAATATTATTTTATTTATTTTGTTTTTAAATAATTTGATATTTTAATATTAAATGTTTATTTTAATATGAATTATTTTTTTATTTGTTTAAATGGTCAGCATTTGGATTAGTAGTGAGAGTTTAAAGTTGCTACTTCATTCAACACTTGATATAAGGAATAACATATAATAAACTATTTGTACAGAGAGTGAGAAGTTTCTCTCTGTCCAGATGTCAGTGTTAATCAAAACATATCTGAACTCAGTTCTGAGTTTTTAGCTGTATTTTCATAATGTTACTAGAGGTATTTTTCCGTAATGGATTTCTCCTCCAAAGGTTGCATCACCAACAGTTTATAAATACTTTATGTAGTTTACCAGGGTGAGTCATTTAATACCAGTGAATTTTCAAGTTGGTTGAATAGTAAGCCAAAAAGAAAGTCTTGAGTCACATAATAGAGAATTTTCGAGATGAATTAAATAGATTCTTATACAGCAGGGGTCTTCAGTAGGGGGTCGGTGGCAGTACTGCAGGGGCTCCATTAATTAATTAATTGAATGTATTTTGTGAAAAATAAGGCTTAAACTAAAATGTATTATTAATATGCAGATTTTCAAGTACATGCTATGCCTTTGTAGATGCTACTTTTGTAGTAGTTGTGGTTTGTTTCAGAGGTTCTGGAGCTTGGATGACCCTTAACTTTTACCGGTTTACTCTCTTTGTGCAGCTATAGATAAATAACATATGCAAGAAATGAAGAATCAGTAATGTGAGTCTCGTGTCTGGATCTATCTATGAAAATATATTATGCATGACAATTTATTTTAAAACTATTTTTATATTAAAACATATAATTTAAAGAACATTAAAAAATAAATGTTTATTTTTGCATTTTTAAATACACCACTTTTTTTAATTAAAACTATTTGTAAGTCTTGCAATAGAAGAGAAAGCATAATAAATAATAATCTGGAAAATCCAAAAATCCATTAAAGCTCTTATCTATTTCTTAAACTGGAGTTTTTAATTTTTTCTTTTTTGTTCATTTTTTTTAAATTTAACATTCACTTATCAAAGTGCTGCAAACAAATATTTCCCTCTTTTCTGTATTACAGAGAAACTGTTTGGTGAGTTTGTAAGCTGGGACCTGCAGGACGCTCTGTCCCACCTGCCTCTGAAATCCGGGCAGTCTGTCTCCATCCCTGTCAACATATCCACCAAACTGGACTTTTCTGGTCAGGAGAACCTGTTACATGACCTGAACGACGGTAAACATACACACGAACACAGCACACATCCGCTGACACGCATAAACAACATCATTTGGGTCCGTTCTGGTTTGTCCCGTCCAATTTGTGCTCAATTTCTGTGAGTGCATCACCAGAGCCATCACGCTATAATCAAGATGGGCCTGATTGCTCTCTGATAGATAAAACGGCAGTATTCACTTTGCCCTGTTATGGTAGATCAGATCCAAGGGAGGTGATTTGAAATGGTGTCTGTACCACCTCATTTTACATTCAGCAGAGACATCGCTTGAGCTGCCGCCTCTCTTCTGTATTACCCTCTCTCTGTCCCCTCTGCCCTCTCTAGTTCCTCTCTGGATTCATATCTCTTTCCTCTTCACATCTTGTTCCTTTTGGCTGTTTCCTGGCTGTATTGCACTTATACCTTCTTTCTTTCTGTATCACCTCTCAGTTTAATGCACCTCTCATGCCCTTTGAGAAGGAAAAATCACCATTATCTTAGTTGTTTCTCCTTGACAGCAATGAGATGAAATGGAGAGCAGATTTGCGTAATGTCATATCAGTAGACCAGTCATCGTTCACATGTGCACTACTGTTCAAAAGTTTGTGGTGAATAAGATTGGATTAAGATTTCAAGGTTGCATTAAATTGATCAAAAGTGACAGTAAAGACATTTACAATGTTGCAAAAGATTCATATTTCAAATATATGCGGTTCTTTTAAACTCTCTATTCATTAAAGAACCTTGAAAATATGTATCAGTTTCCACAAACTATTTTCAACATTGATAATAATATGAAATTCATTTATATGAATATTTCTGAAGGATCATGTGACACTGAAGACTGGAGGAATGATGCTGAAAATTCAGCTTTGCATCACAGGAATAAATTACATTTAAAAACACATTCAAATAGAAAACAGTTCTTTTAAATTGTAATATTGTTTTGCACAATATTAATGTTTTACTGTATTTTTGATCAAATAAATGCAGCCTCTGTGTGCATAAGAGACTTCTTTCAAAAACAGTAAAAATCTCTTTTTTTGGAGATTTGTTTCAGTAAATGGTCTTAAAGGGGGAAAATGTTTTAACTTCTATCTTAAAAGATGAAGTGAAATTCTTAATATGACCTAAAACATTTCTCATCCAATTTTCTTCTGGACCTCTTCTGGACTGCGAAAGATCAAGCTCTGAGAATTGGAAATGTCCTCTAGGTTCTCTTTGTCTCATTGTACGCACATGTTAATATTAATGAGACATGAGGAGAGCAGACTGTAGCAGACGAGTGGTGGTGTGCATCTGTCTGCTGCGTTTCTGCTTGAATTACAAACAGGTGCAAGATGAACAGCCTCCTTCCTCTCTCTCCTCTCCAGGGTCTCTCCTCTGACGCCGATAAAATGTTTTAATTATTGTTGAAATAATAATTTCTCTGAATTAGGCTGATAAGACAGCTTAAATCCTGTCCTATTAGCGCAGCATGTAGAGGGCAGTGAATTGTAAACATTGCTGATGTTATCGCAGGTGCTAATACAGTATTGCTGTTATTTAGCGATAATATTAGCACTGTTTGACATTCGTTTTCTCATTATGGTGGTTTGTAACTGTATAAACAACTAAAAAAGATCAAAACAAGTAATTCAGATTTTTAAATGTTTGATGTGGCACTTCCTAATCTCTGATTGGCTCATCATCCTTCTCTCCATTCGGATGACATAATGGAATGCAACATCTACAATTTTACATAATTTGCATGAAGTGGCTTCCAGACTGTTTTAAAGTCAACATCAGGGATGTGATTTTTTTTCCATATTTATAAAATTTTTCAGATAAATAAATCTATAATAAATAAATCTTATACAAATAAATCTGAGAAAAATGGTGGATATTCAGCCTATCTAATCATGTAAACAACATGCAACATGCTACATTTATATATATAGGAAAAATGGGCAAGTGTAAGGATTTGAGCGAGTTTGACAAGGGCCAAATTGTGATGGCTAGACGACTGGGTCAGAGCATCTCCAAAACTGCAGCTCTTGTGGGGTGTTCCCGGTCTGCAGTGGTCAGTATCTATCAAAAGTGGTCCAAGGAAGGAACAGTGGTGAACCGGCCACAGGGTCATGGGCGGCCAAGGCTCATTGATGCACGTGGGGAGTGAAGGCTGGCCCATGTGGTCCGATCAAACAGACGAGCTACTATAGATCAAATTGCTCAAGAAGTTAATGCTGGTTCTGATAGAAAGGTGTCACAGTTGCATCACAGTTTGTTGCATATGGGGCTGCAGAGCCGTAGACCAGTTAGGGTGCCCATGCTGACCCCTGTCCACCGCTGAAAGCGCCAACAGTGGGCATGTGAGTATCAGAACTGGACCACGGAGCAATGGAAGAAGGTGGCCTGGTCTGATGAATCACATCTTCTTTTGCATCATGTGGATGGCCGGGTGCGTGTGCGTCGCTTACCTGGGGAACACATGGCACCAGGATGCACTATGGGAAGAAGGCAAGCCGGCGGAGGCAGTGTGGTGCTTTGGGCAATGTTCTAATAATATTATTAAATATAAAACCCCTGTTTTTTCCACATTTAATATGACATAATAATATTAAATGTGGAAAAACTGGGTTTTTATTTTTTGGGAGGATTTGGATTTTGCAATAACTAACCAATTACAAGTAAGTGAATGAGTTGTTAGACTGATTCAGATAGTCAGAGTGAGTTCAATCAAACGGATTCATTATGATAAACATACAAGTTAAACACACTATACGTTTTCTTTCTGTTCCTTTCACTATTTCTTTCAGCTCTTTTTCTTTGCCCCTTTTATGTTTTTATCTCTTTCTCAGTGTCTGTCTCCATCTCTCCTGTCAGCATAACTCAGGCTGTGATGGTGGTGATGTCATCACTGTGATGCAATGCTCTGACTCTCCTCTGCTCTGACTCTCTCAGAGGCCGATGGGTTCAGTTCGTACGAGTTTCTTTAACACGCCGCTCTGTTCGTTCATTTCATTCATCTGTCCTCTATAAATCGTCTCCCCATCAAAGAGAGGCAGAGCGCGAGGTCCAGACATTCAGACTAAACACATTAGTGCCTGAATGTTAAAATGTCAGTGCAAGAACAACATAATGAGAGAGGAGTGCGGCTCCATTAAACCGGACAGCTCCCCCCGCTGAGAGCTCGCTGGAGGTAAACGTTTACCCTTCATGCAGGACGTAAGCGACCGCTGAGCCCTGGTACGGATGATGTCACGCCGTCATAGGGATGAACTCACTAGCCTCATTGGGTAACGCCTGGCTATCACTGAGCACCGCATTTTGAAGGTTCGTTGTGATGCGGCCCGCTGAATTTTACTTAAGCAAGGAAATAAATGACGTCTGTTAAACAGACTGCTCAGGATGTTCATTAGGTGGATCGTTTGAGTTGATATTGAGCTCCTTTACCCTCCGTGTTTCACTTATTTACTTTGAAAGGGTAAAATCTAAATATAATAGAAAAAGAATCAAGACTGCAATGCTAGTAAGTGTTGATTATATTTTTGTCTGTCTATCATCACACTCCCATTTCACTCTCTAGGCCTGCCCAAACACACTTTGTCATTTCAACACACTCAGCTCATTTAAGATTTGTATTGCAAATTCTGTGCAGAACTGATTACTGGTGAATTAAGAATGCTGTATGACTTGATGTGACATCATGCGGGCATATGCCAAAAAAAAAATCGGCTCTGAAAATTTTGCCCGCGAGGCAGTATTTTTGGTCAATCTCAGCATGGTGTCACATAGAAACTAATTATGTCATGGAAAAAAAAATGTTCATCTGATAACTTTATTATCATATTTAATTTGCAGTTATTTTATTTTATTTATTTTGTTTTTTGTTTTTTTCTAATTTTTTTCTTTTTTTATTTATTTTAAATTAAATAAAAAAATAAATCAAATCAAACCAAATTATTTTGTTTTATTTTATTTTATTTATTTATTTATTTATTTTTAAATTATTTTAATTATGCAATAATGATGGGAATGATGCAGATTGTATGTAAAGGACCTATAAGTCTGTGCACTATAGTTTCATGACTGAACTAGATATATATCTTAGCTCCACCCTCCTCCTATCCCATGACACTCTCTTAGCTCTGCCCTTCTTTTACCTCATGTCACTCTCTTAGCTCTGACCTGGTGTCTGGGCGTCTGAGACTTGTAAAGTTAGCAGGAGACATTACGACATATTGTGCCAGACACTCTTGAGGGGAAGTGATGTCATTTCAGAGGCAGTGGGACTCATAATGAGGACCGTAAGTTCTCTCTGTGTCGTCTTCCCTTTCGAGTGGTAAAACACACATACTGACCAGATCTGTCCTGATGTGTGCTTCTGTGTACAGTTCTCTTTTACCGCGCAGCAGAGGGACAGCATTTGAAAGATGACTCTGTTCTACAGACTTGCGTTTCTGTTAGAAGAGTGATGAGCCGCATTTTCATATATGCACTTTTCACCTGGCGTCTCTTCAGTTCTTCCTCCTCTGTTGAATGTCACAATCCATACGAGTGTATTGAAACATCTGCGTGAGATACGGACAGCAATCTGTGCATGACAAACGCTGCAATTTACCCTCATTATTCTACCTCAGATAGAGCCAAAGCAGGTCAAATCCAGAAATGTCACCGCTACAGAAAGACCTTCAATTAGAGCAATGGCTCTGTGGCAGACAACACAACCTCCATGTTTCAGCATATCTGTTATTTATTTATTTGTTTGTTTATGCATATATGCATTTACGCATTTATTCAAGCTTTTATTTATTTATGCATTTATTATTCTTTTATTTTTAGTAATGTAATTTATAAGTGATTCAGGGTAATTAATGAGAAAAAAAATGATTTTGATTTGGCACTTTTCTGTAAAAATTGGCCTTTAAAAGTGGGGTTAAAGCATGTGGGGTCTATTGTAAGAATTTTTGAGTGAAGCAAATATTTTAATAAATGTTTTGAACTTTTTCAGTTTGAATTAATTCACAGATATAAGCTGCACTTCCCAGCACCTCAAATAAACTTTAAATTAGAGACAGAATTAAAACAGAATTAATACTCACAAAACTATAATGACACAATCTATAAGAATCATGTTGTCTGAATAATGTTCTGCAGCTGATGTCGCACATTTGTGTTCTTTAGTTTTGTCTTTTTATGTTCTTTTAGGCTTGCAGAACATTCCTGCAGTCTGCACCGTTTAAGTCTGTTGATGAAAGTATCATTCGTCATATTTATGTCCCATTTCTAAAAATAACCCAGAATGTTTCTTGCTTGAATGATTTTGTGTTTGCGTTTATAAGTTTATGCCATTATCCATATGTGCTGGGGAGATAAAATGTATCCACCTGAGTGTGTTGCAGAGATCCACTGCGGCACACATACTCCATCGCCTTATTTATTACCAAGCTTTTCCAGCTCATCATATTTCAAACTGTCACGTTATGGATTAAAATTTTATTTCGAGCACTAAACACCGGACAAACAGATGCGCTGGGAGATAGAAAGGTGGATAGAGAGAGGTGGAGAGGAAAGCGTTTGAGCGATGTTCACATCCTATGAATGTGAGAAATTATGTCTGTATAATAGCGTCCTCTCCTCACATAAGTCAAAGAAGATAGTGATCTCTCTTTCCACTTCCCCTCTGCCTGCTCGCTCTCTGTCTCTCAGGCCTCTGGCTGCTGTGTTCATGTGCGCTGTATGTCTAATGGATATTGTTGTGTGGTTTCAGATGGTATCAGTGTAACAGGTCTGCCCGTCTCCAGCCCTCTGCGGCAGGTTCTAAAGCCACGCTCCGAAAATAAACCAGTCGGCACTGACGCCAGCAAGAACGAATACAATCACGTGAAGGTAGGAATTCTGTCCTCAAGCTGTGCACGTTTTATTTTTCTGCTCTAAAGCTATATTACACATCATTACTGCAGGACAGTTAGTGTTAGTGTACTAGGTAGGTGTGATGCTGTTTTGATGGTCACTTGGGTTCTCCGCCAGCATTTAAGTCTTATAGAGTGCAACAGTGCCTGCCCACTTTTTCAGCGCTGTTGGTTCTGGAAGTATTTTTTTTCCATTCATTTATCCTACAGGGATTTCAAAAAAGTCTTCATTAACCCTCTGAAGTCTTGATTATCTGAATTCTGCTCTGCATAAGTGTGCACTACATATCAAATGATGTTCTGAGTTGCAGTTGCAAAAGACCATTGCGATCTTTAGCTATTGTCTCTCCCTATACAACTGTCTGTGGTATGCAGGAGTGTCTTCAATATAGTCTCTGTCCACGGTGCTGAAGTTTGTGTGTGAGAGATGGTGTGTATCTCTGTCCATGGTGCTGAAGTTTGTGTGCGAAAGCCAAGCGCAGCCTCCCCCAGTTTAGCTTAAAGCCAATACGGAAGTGACATAAACTGCAATTCATCGACTGGCCGCTAGGGACAGGCTCCAAAAGGGAGCAGAATCTCATTGAGCTCCATGTTAAAATGTTTTTTACAGCAGAAAAAAAACATGTTCAAAAAAATTTGTACCTGGTACAAATTGTGGCTTTGGTCTATACAGCTCATTTTGCCCTTCATGACAACTGTGAGGGGGTGAATTTTTTTATAACTCATTCGTTTAAATGATATTAAGCCTTAAATGTCTGCATAATTAAGGACGTGGTCACTTGAGTGACAGGTGGATTGCTGTGCTGTCACTACTAGCTGTTTGTCCACCTGTTAGCTCCTCTTTGCCCATTTTCAGTTATCTGGGAGTGACGTGCGGTGGCAATGGCCTCACTTTAGGCTTCAGAAACACTCTTCAGAAACCTATAAGTGACATCACGGACACTACGTCAATATTTTTTAACAGTCTATGGCGAGAGCGTGTATGTATCTCTGTCCATGGTGCTGAAGTTTGGGTGTCAGAGAGTGTGTATGGTGCTGAAGTGTGTGTGTGTGTGTGTGTGTGTGTGTGTGTGTGTGTGTGTGTGTGTGTGTGTGTGTGTGTGTGTGTGTGTGTGTGTGTGACTGACTGTCCCTGTCCATAGTGCTGAAATGTGTCTCTGTCCGTGGTGCTGAACTTTTGTGTCTCTGTCCATGGTTCTGAAGTTCATAAGTTTTAGTAGAAGTCAAATTTGCAAAGTAGACCTGGTGGTGAGAAGCTCTGCTTGATTTTTTTTCTTGAGCAGCTTGAAATTTTCTCTTTATAGTCCAGTTTTCATTGCTCAGTATCTCAGAGGCAAGCCTCACATCTGAGATAATATGAAAATACAGTATCTACACAGACTTTAAGTATTAAGTATTTTGATTTTGATTTAATCAGGATTTATTTTTTCATTTAGTTTCTTTCTTTCTTTCTTGTTTGTTTATTTTATCTGGTTTATGCTATTATTTTATATAGTGAGGGTCAGTGTAAGGGATATGACCAGTCTAATTGGTAATGGAGGAATGGACTACTAATTTTTTGTTGAATTAAATTACATATGATTTTTACCAGCAAAACACCTCATTTGTGATCACATTATTTAAGAAGATTTTGCAGTTAAGCAGCACGGCAATAACATCAAGACATCCAGCCTCGGTTCGCCCACTAGCGACCGTCATTACAGCGACCCGCCGTCCTCCAGCGACAAAATCACTGCCGGCGTGATCGGGGCATGAGACTGACAATCCATCTACCTCCATCCTTCCTGTCATCACTGCATAATTTAGTGCCATTTTCAGCAGACAGAAAGAGTTTGAGGATGCCGGGGTGAGAGAATACAGATGCATCCTGAATTGAAACAAGATGAACAGGGAAGCTAGAGAAGTAATGAGCGGAGAAAGTGTTGAGTGACAGGTCACATCGACGCTGCGGGATATATCCCAGCCTGAGACACTTTGAATGTTTGAATCTGGACGAGCTGAAGGTAATCACTTCTGCTGCCTGACTGACAGCGTCCGACTGCGACACACAACAGGAAGTGTCTTCACTCACTTCCCCTCTCATAACCCTATCAGCACTGTCTACTGAGATAGAGAGAGAGAGACAGAGAGAGAGACAGAGAGAGGGGAGACAGTGTCCCGGCCCTCACTATCTCGAAACGGCTTAACAGTGAAGAGGAGAAGTCTCCAGCTCAGCTGTTTCCAGTGCAGTCTTTCTTTCTCGTTGTCCTGGCAGGGACTGAGGGGTGATAAAGGAGAAAAAGAGAATCCTGTCTGCTCTGCCTGGCTGGTCGAGCACAATATACAAGCGGATTGAGGCTGTTGGAGAGGGAAGATTAGGGTCAGATACCTGAAGAGAGTATTTGTGTGTGTTCGAGAAGAGCGAGAGCTTTGCTTCTCAAGAAACATTTATTTTTTATCAGTGTTGAAAACAGTTGCGAAAACAATATCTTTTTAATATTATTGTGGAAACCATCATACAATTTTTAAGGGGGACTATTTGATGAATAGTCGAAAAGAACAAAATTGATTTGAAATCGAAATATTTTGTAACATTATAAATTCTTTACTGTCACTTTTGATAAATGTAATGATTTATGTATAAAAAACGTACAGACCCCAAACTTTTGAACAGTAGTGTTCGCTTAACTGCATCACTTTTTTTACATTGATGTTGTGATAAATTGACAGTATTATTACTGTTATACTTATTTTTATTAGGAAATATATGTGGGTCTGGGTGTGTCCTAGGATTAGAATTTTTTTTAAAAATAGAAGAATTTGCTTTCTTTTTTTTAGATGTGGTTTGGAATTGGTAAAATGCGCTTGGAATAAAATATGATCAGAATATCAACTTGCATAAACACACTGTATGGTTGCTTTTCTTTTTTAGCATTTATTTTTGCTACTTTTTAAAAACTTTTTTCTGATATATAGATTTTATAGTTTAACCCTTGCCCCAGATTTTCAATATTAAGCTATGGAAATCAGTCATGCGAATATACATTATATTTAAAACTGATAATCTAAACAAATAGTTAAACAATCATCAATAATTTCAGAATTTAATTTGTGTAACATTATTTATATAAATTTTTCAAAAATTATAATCAAAGAAAAATTAAGCTAAATATACAGTAATTTTTATTGGGTCTCTGAAAAGTGTGAAAGTAATATTTAATTGGGTATATTTAGGATGCATAAATTCTAGCTATGAAATTAGTCTCAAAGGAGTTAACCAGATTATTGAACTATGTAACTTGTTTTGTTCAAATTAACAAAATTGTAATAATGAGACAATACATTATCAATGCTTCTTCCAAAGCATGTTTTGTGTTACCCTGATTCACTATGGTAAGCCTATTATAAGTGTTTATATTTTAGACCTGACGGGATGATTTTCACAGGAAATTGCGTACATACGTCGTCCGTGTGTGTCTCGTCTTATCTATAAATCAAGAAAAGTTGCTCCGGCTACTTGTTTTGAAGCATGTATGGCATTGGAGTGGCATAGGTTAGTTTTCACAATGAGCAAGAAAGGTTGACATGAGAGAGAACGCGACCGAGCTCGTAATAAAGAAGAATCAACATCGGCTTGGCTTTTCGGAGATGACGAGAACTGAGGGATTGTAAATGTTCTAAAAGCGACCAGAGATGGTGTTTTTATTACTCAACAGGTGACTAAGGTATTTTATTGAACAGATAAATTGCCATAAGTAGCGCTCTAACAGAGTTGATTGTAAAGCATTATCTGTTGTGAAGGGTCATTTCATTATGGTTGTTGTAGCTGTGCTGTTATTTATTTTCCTAAGTACCATGTCTATTAAGCTACAGTAACATCTTCAGCTAGTCAGCTTGAGATCCTTTCCATCTATACTGGTTATATCTCCTAAGACTAGTAGTGAATGTTTTATGAGTTGTAGAATATCCATATTCATCCGCACAGTCATGCAGAGCCGAAGCACAACCAAAACAATGTTCTTCCACAACATGCATGCAGTTTTTTTTAACAGCTAGAGAGCTAAAAGTTACATGGTATACCTTTAAAAATTTTTAAAAGTGCCCATGGTTGAAGAAACACCCTTGAACCCTAAAATTTATTTTAAAGCCACATGAGGTGTTGCATCCACTAAAATAGCTGTTGGATCCAATTCCTGAGGTGCCAAATCTGGGTTCGACTTGTTCTCAGCGATTTAATTTGTTGGAAAGTGTTTGGTTCACCTGTGCACTTTTTTTATCTCCTTAGTTTTACTATAAAAACATAACATGCACAGAATACCAAATGCTGTCGAAACATTGCAAGAGATGTGAAGAATGCACGCCTCTCGCCAAGGGCAATTTCTTCGAAGATGAACAGCAGTGATTCAGTAGATTTGCATACAGTTGGAATGCATGCCATTCAAAAACTGCTACACATTCACTGCTCATTGCATGTTTGTTCATTGATTATTTTGGCTGAATTGATAGTGCTTTTGGGTACCAATTAGGATGCAGTACGCTAGCTCTGTTTAACATGAACGTTCCTCAGATTTTTCTCCCAAGATCGGCACAGAAAATTCCGTCTGGGTTTAAACATCAGTTGCAATTCATTTGCACAAATTAAAGGGATAGTTCACCCAAAAAATTTAAATTACTCATCGATGTACTCACCCTCAAGCCATCCTAGGTGTATATGACATTCTTCTTTCAGATTAATACAATCGGAGTTATATTAAAACATATCCTGGCTAATCCAAGCTTTATAATGGCAGTAAATAGCAGCCCAAAATTTGAAGCCCAAAGAAGTGCATCCATCCATCATAAAAGATATCCTTTTTGCGTAAGTTGAATACGGAAGGTGGTCTGGGGGAAGCTAGATATTTTACTTTATAACGTGTTAAAGGAACATGCCGACTTTTTGGGACTTTAGCTTATTCACCGTATCCCCCATTTTTATCTCTGTGCGTGCCATAACTCTGTCTGACGCACCCACCGCTAGCCTAGCTTAGCACAAAGACTGGAGGTAAACGGCTCCATCTAGCCTACTGCTCAATAAGTGACAAAATAACGCCAACATTTTCCTATTTACATGTTGTGATGTGTATAGTTACATCATGTACTAAGACCGACGGAAAATGAAAAGTTGCAATTTTCTAGACCGATATTGCTAGGGACTTTACTCTCATTCCTGCGTAATAATCCAGGAACTTTGCTGCCGTACCATGGGTGCAGCGGCGCAATGATATTACGCAGCGCCTGAAAATAGTCCCCAGCACGCTCTCTGTGCAAGCAGGTTGTCAGTTGGTTATGTTGACGGAAGTTAGCCTATTTTCAGGCGCTGCGTAATATCATTGTGCCTGCTGCACCCATGGTACGGCAGCAAAGTTCCTCAGTTCCTCGTGCGTCAGACAGAGTTATGGCACGCACAGAGATAAAAATGGTATGTATGGACTTATCTAACTCTGGGAGATACGGTGAATAAGCTAAAGTCCCAAAAAGTTGGCGTGTTCCTTTAAATATGGATATTTTTCTTACACTCACAAACCCATTAATTTGCTTCAGAAGGTCTTTATTAACCCCCCAGAGCCGTATGGAGCACTTTTTTGGGCTTTAAATTTTGGGCTCCCATTCACTGCCATTATAAAGCTTGGAAGAGCCAGGACATATTTAAATATATCTCCGATTGTATTCGTCTGAAAGAAGATTGTCATATACACCTAGGATGGCGTCCATTTTTGGGTGAACTATCCCTTTAAGGCAGTTTCTTTTCATAGCGATTAGAAACTATTCTTGGAGTGCACTCGAGTTCTGATGTCAAGCGGAAAGTTTTGTTGTGATTATCGGTCTCATTTTTTCCTCTATTTTGCTAGTGTTTTGTCCTCTGGTTTAGAGATGTTGAAAACAGCACAAACGGGTTCGTCAACGTTTCTTGGTCCAGACGGTGAAGAAGCATTTTAATAATTCCTCAGATGGTGCTGGAGGGAAAGGGAATCTATCGAGTTTTGTTTTGAGGCTGATGTGAGTTCAGTTCAGTAGATTAATGACTCGTATGGAGACGGAGCGTCACATGTGACCCCTGACAGATCCTGCGTATGTTATAGCACAATGCGCTCGTGACAGATCCTGCAGGGCACAAACTCTTAAATTAAGCAGTTTGGTTTTGACATGCTCCGCTGCGTTTGTGAGTTTGCAGTCTGTCCATACTAGCACACACATGAATGTATATTTGGTCATTTAGCCTCATGATTAGTTTGTTTACTTGTTTTATGCATGTAAAGGAAATGAAAAGCACTCTTTTTCCCATCAGCGGCTGATATCCGGAGCTTCTTTATTGAAGATGAGCAGAAACGTTAAAAGTAAATTATCATCATTTATGAAGTCTGACAATGCTGACTATCCATCACACACACACACACACACACACAGATAGATGTGCATAGATGCCATTTGTTCAACTTCTGCTAATGCCTCTGCTTTTGTTGTGATGGACCGATGATTTGATCACTGCTGATGAAATCCACCCTTAATGACACTGCGGTTAAAGATGAATGCTGAGTCTAGGTATTCAGATCTATGTTCAGATGTGTTCATTCAGAAATCTCTTTCTTTCTGCCTGTCTTTCTTTCTCTCTGTTTTTTCTTTCTTTCTTTCTTTCTTTCTTTCTTTCTGTCTTTTCTTTCTTTCTTTCTTTCTGTCTTTTCTTTCTTTCTTTCTTTCTTTCTTTTTCTTTCTTTCTTTCTTTTTCTTTCTGTCTATCTTTCTTTCTTTCTTTCTATCTATCTATCTATCTATCTATCTATCTATCTATCTATCTATCTATCTATCTATCTATCTATCTATCTTTCTTTCTGTCTTTCTTTCTTTCTTTCTTTCTTTCTTTTCCTCTCTCCGTCTTTGTCTTTCTTTCTCTCTATTTTCTTTATTTCTGTCTGTTTTTTTTTCTTTCTTTCTTTCTTTCTTTCTTTCTTTCTTTCTTTCTTTCTTTCTTTCTTTCTTTCTGTCTGTCTGTCTTTCTTTCTCTCTGTCTTTCTTTCTTTTCCTCTTTCTGTCTTTCTTTCTTTCTTTCTGTTGTCTTTCTTTCTCTCTTTTTTTCTTTCTTTCTTTCTTATCCTCTTACCGTCTTTCTGTCTGTTTGTCTGTCTGTCTGTCTTTCTCTTTGTCTTTCTTTCTTTTCCTCTTTCTGTCTTTCTTTCTTTCTTTCTTTCTTTCTGTTTGTCTGTCTGTTGTCTTTCTTTCTTTCTTTCTTTCTTTCTTTCTTTCTTTCTTATCCTCTTACCGTCTTTCTTTCTTTCTTTCTTTCTCTCTGTCTGTCTATCTTTCTTTCTTTCTTTCTTTCTATCTTTCTTTCTTTCTTTTCCTCTTTCCGTCTTTCTTTCTCTCTCTGTCTTTTTCTCTTTCCATCTTTTCTTTCTTTCTTTCTTTTTTTGTTTCTGTCTGTCTTTCTTTCTTTCTTTCTTTCTTTCTTTCTTTCTTTCTGTCTGTCTGTCTGTCTGTCTGTCTGTCTGTCTGTCTGTCTTTCTTTCTTTCTTTCTTTCTTTCTTTTCCTCTTTCCGTCTTTCTGTCTGTCTGTTGTCTTTCTTTCTCTCTGTCTTTCTTTCTTTTCCTCTTTCCGTCTTTCTTTTCCTCTTTCCGTCTTTCTTTTCCTCTTTCCATCTTTCTGTCTGTCTGTTGTCTTTCTTTCTCTCTTTCTTTCTTTCTTTTCCTCTTTCCGTCTTTCTTTCTTTCTGTCTGTCTGTCTTTTTCTCTCTCTGTCTTTTCTTTCTGTATCTTTCTTTCTTTCTTTCTGTCTTTTTCTCTCTCCGTCTTTTCTTTCTGTTTCTTTCTTTCTTTCTTTCTTTTCCTCTCTCCGTCTTTGTCTTTCTTTCTCTCTATTTTCTTTATTTCTGTCAGTTTTTTTTCTTTCTTTCTTTCTTTCTTTCTTTCTTTCTGTCTGTCTGTCTTTCTTTCTCTCTGTCTTTCTTTCTTTTCCTCTTTCTGTCTTTCTTTCTTTCTTTCTTTCTTTCTTTCTTTCTGTCTGTCTGTCTGTTGTCTTTCTTTCTTTCTTTCTTTCTTTCTTTCTTTCTGTTTGTCTGTCTGTTGTCTTTCTTTCTTTCTTTCTTTCTTTCTTTCTTTCTTTCTGTCTGTCTGTCTGTTGTCTTTCTTTCTTTCTTTCTTTCTTTCTTTCTTTCTTTCTTTCTCTCTGTCTTTCTTTCTTTTCCTCTTTCTGTCTTTCTTTCTTTCTTTCTTTCTTTCTGTTTGTCTGTCTGTCTGTTGTCTTTCTTTCTTTCTTTCTTTCTTTCTTTCTTTCTTTCTCTCTGTCTGTCTATCTTTCTTTCTTTCTTTCTTTCTTTCTTTCTATCTTTCTTTCTTTCTTTTCCTCTTTCCGTCTTTCTTTCTCTCTCTGTCTTTTTCTCTCTCCATCTTTTCTTTCTTTCTTTCTTTTTTTCTTTCTTTCTTTTCCTCTCTCCGTCTTTGTCTTTCTTTCTCTCTATTTTCTTTATTTCTGTCAGTTTTTTTTCTTTCTTTCTTTCTTTCTTTCTTTCTTTCTTTCTTTCTTTCTTTCTTTCTTTCTTTCTTTCTGTCTGTCTGTCTTTCTTTCTCTCTGTCTTTCTTTCTTTTCCTCTTTCTGTCTTTCTTTCTTTCTTTCTTTCTGTTTGTCTGTCTGTCTGTTGTCTTTCTTTCTTTCTTTCTTTCTTTCTTTCTTTCTCTCTGTCTTTCTTTCTTTTCCTCTTTCTGTCTTTCTTTCTTTCTTTCTTTCTTTCTTTCTTTCTCTCTGTCTTTCTTTCTTTCTTTCTTTCTTTCTTTCTTTCTTTCTTTCTTTCTTTCTTTCTGTCTGTCTGTCTTTCTTTCTCTCTGTCTTTCTTTCTTTTCCTCTTTCTGTCTTTCTTTCTTTCTTTCTTTCTGTTTGTCTGTCTGTCTGTTGTCTTTCTTTCTTTCTTTCTTTCTTTCTTTCTTTCTCTCTGTCTTTCTTTCTTTTCCTCTTTCTGTCTTTCTTTCTTTCTTTCTTTCTTTCTTTCTCTCTGTCTTTCTTTCTTTCTTTCTTTCTTTCTCTCTGTCTTTCTCTCTGTCTGTCTATCTTTCTTTCTTTCTTTCCGTCTTTCTTTCTTTCTCTGTCTTTTTCTCTCTCCATCTTTTCTTTCTTTCTTTCTTTCTTTCTTTCTTTCTTTCTTTTTTTCTTTCTTTCTTTCTTTCTTTCTTTCTTTCTTTCTTTCTTTCTTTCTTTCTTTTCCTCTTTCCGTCTTTCTTTCTCTCTCTGCCTTTTTCTCTCTCCATCTTTTCTTTCTTTCTTTCTTTCTTTCTTTCTTTCTTTCTTTCTTTCTTTCTTTCTTTTTTCTTTCTTTCTGTCTGTCTGTCTTTCTTTCTTTCTTTCTTTCTTTTCCTCTTTCCGTCTTTCTCTCTGTCTTTCTTTCTTTCTCTCTATCTATCTATCTTTCTTTCTTTCTTTTCCTCTTTCCGTCTTTCTGTCTGTCTGTTGTCTTTCTTTCTCTCTGTCTTTCTTTCTTTTCCTCTTTCCGTCTTTCTGTCTGTCTGTCTATCTATCTTTCTTTCTTTCTTTCTTTCTCTTTCTTTCTATCTTTCTTTTTTTTTTCCTCTTTCCGTCTTTCTCTCTGTCTGTCTTTTTCTCTCTCCATCTTTTCTTTCTTTCTTTCTTTCTTTCTTTCCTTCTTTCCGTCTGTCTGTCTGTCTTTCTTTCTCTCTGTCTATCTATCTTTCTTTCTTTCTTTTCCTCTTTCCGTCTTTCTTTTCCTCTTTCCGTCTTTCTTTTCCTCTTTCCATCTTTCTGTCTGTCTGTTGTCTTTCTTTCTCTCTTTCTTTCTTTCTTTTTCTCTTTCCGTCTTTCTTTCTTTCTTTCTTTCTCTCTTTCTTTTTTTTTTCCTCTTTCCGTCTTTCTCTCTGTCTGTCTTTTTCTCTCTCCATCTATTCTTTCTGTCTCTTTCTTTTCTTTCTTTCTTTCTTTCTTTCTTTCTTTCTTTCTTTCTTTCTTTCTTTCTTTCTTTCTTTCTTTCCTTCTTTCCGTCTGTCTGTCTGTCTTTCTTTCTCTCTTTCTCTCTGTCTATCTATCTTTCTTTCTTTCTTTTCCTCTTTCCGTCTTTCTTTTCCTCTTTCCGTCTTTCTTTTCCTCTTTCCGTCTTTATTTCTCTCTGTCTGTCTTTTTCTCTCTCTGTCTTTTCTTTCTGTCTCTTTCTTTTCTTTTCTTTTCTTTTCTTTCTTTCTTTCTTTCTTCCTTCATTTGAAGTTTTAACAAAGTTGTACATTAATGCTATGAATGAGAGCACAGACTCGTTCTCCTTCCCTTTAGGCCGGTGTGTGTTTTTAACTCAAAGCTGTAAAGTCCAAACACATCAGTGATGTGAGGAGATATTTTCACCACAGGCTCTGGATATGAGTCACGCTGCACCTGGAGGCTTTTGGCTTTCCAACGGTGTGTGTGTGTGTGTGTGTGTGTGTGTGTGTCTTTGTGTTTTTATGTAGCAATACTTAGTTGTCCATAGATTTGAGCCAAATCTGGCAAAATCTCTCTGTGGGATGTTATGAAGGTAAAACTAATTTAATATTACTTTATATGAAGGTAATGAAATAATGACATAACACATTTTTTAAGAAATTAATATTTTCAATTGCATTTTCAGAGGCATTCAGTTGCTCAAAAGTGCCAGTAAATACATTTATATTGTTAAAAAAAAATTCTATTTTTTGACATTGATAATTATAAGAATGTTTCTTGTGCAGCAAATCAGCATATTAGAATGATTTCTGAAGGATCTGAAGGACTGGAGTAAAGATGCTGCAAAATTGCATTAAAAGGAATAATTTAATTTTAATCATCTTAAAATATATTTAAAATATTTTACAATATTACTGTTTTTACTCCTATACTATTATGCATTGTTGTTTTATGCTAGTTCACTATAATGTTAACGTATAAAACCTTAGAATGATTAGTTTGGTAACTTAATATATTCAACCTTATTGTAAAGTGCAATAAATCTTTATAAAAAGACAACATTAACAATGCCTGAGTTAGGGTTGCAAAATGTGCATGAAACAGGATATTTTATGGGAAATGTCATAGGACAGGCCTTTGGGATTTGATTGGATATAGTGAAATGTTAGAGAGTTATAATGAATTTAATATAAATTACATTTTGATATTATTTATATTATTAATAATTAAAATTATTAATATAAAAGCTTTAGATGTAAATGTTATATACAAAAATATGCACTAATAGGCACAATAAGACCAGATATGTTTGATAAAAATGTAAACAGGATCAACTTTGATTTCATGTTGACTTTAAACTGAATTCAATTTTGTCTTTCCCCTTTATTTATGAAGGTCAAATGTCTTGTTTGTGTGTATCTGTCCTGCTGAGATGATCTTTAGAAGACTTGGTTGCGTTTGCGCTTGGTTGCACTGCTAAATTAGCATGTGCATCTAATGTCACTTCTCACTGAATTGTAAAGCTCCTTTATTTTCCTCTTCAGACCAGTAAGGGTTTTAATTCCTAATGCTGTTCAAAGCACACACACACACACACACACACACACACACTTCAAATGTATTATTATTTTCTGTGCTTTTGAAACGTAAAAACATAGTGCATCTTCTCGTGCCCGCCTGTGTGTGTGTGGTTCCCTGCGGTTGGCTGCTGAAAGTGCTTACACAGTAGTCAGAGCTACAGAATAACTGCCATACATCATCTCACAGATGAGCTGCCAGACACACACACACACACACACACATACGGGCACGACTCCAGCTGCTGGTACGGACCTTCTCCTCTCTCTTTCTTCCTCTCGCTCTGTCTCATCGCTCCTCTGAGTGATCACATCACTTCCCTCTTCATGGCATTTAACTGGCCCTTGAGCCCCCTAATGCCCCATCTGACCCTCTCAGACCCACACGTGAGAGGGAATCACTATACTATTTAGGTCTTAGGGGTTTTTATGAGCAATAGTACTAGTGATACTTGCCTTAACAAACATGAGCAACATTGTATTTCAGCTGTGAAAACATTACAACATTAATTGTATATGATAACACACCGAGTTCAAAAATGCTTTCTACTACAAAAAGAACATTTACTGGTGCCGAGCTGTTCTAAAATTCTCTGGTGTATGACATCTGAATTTATGATTTATGATTGGATGTCACATGGTGCTCTGTTGCTCATTTCACCTGTAAATGAGTGTTTCCTAAAACAACCTTTTTTTTCTTTAAAATCAAAGAGAGGGAGGAAAATGCTCTAAATTTGGACTTTTTCTGAACTTATGAACCTCAAGGGGACAAAAATAATAAATTGCTATAAAAAGCCATTTAACATGCGCTCACATTTCTGTTTTAGCCAATCAGGAGACAGAAAGCCATTCAAGACAGACGTTAAACGAAAACTAAAAGTGGCAGGTCTGAAAATAAACAGTGAAACTCCGTCGAGACTGAACACACCATCTGCGTCTTCCGTGGAAACGCTAGCAACAGTGTACAGTGCTGGTGATTGTGTGAGTGTGTGTTTAAAACATACATAGTTTTATTTAGGACTAGTTTTGTGTGTTAGAAATCACACACAGTTGTGTATTTGTGTATCTATTTGTTCTGACTTTAAGTGCCTACAGTGGCACAAAGAACACAATCGTATCTTAGCAACAGGCGAGCTTGGCATTTTGGAAGTTTTATATGGGTGGCATCAACCCTCAAGGAACGAAAAACATGAGTTGTGACTGGTTAGGACTTGTGTTCAGATCACTATGTGTTTTTCTGCATTTTTGTGTACATGTGTGAGTCATTTGTTTGTGTGTTTTGAGTGTCTATGGGTAGTAAGTGTGTGTGCCAGTGTTTTCTGAAGCCCTCCGCTGCTGCTGAATCTCCAACAGCACTGCAAAATAAGGGTGTGTTCACACTTGGCATGTTTGGTTCTATTAAAACGAACCCTGGTGCGGTTGCGCTGTTAGTGCGGTTCATTTGAATAAGTGTGAACGCTGCCATCTGATCCCTGGTGCGCACCAATCAAGTGGACCGAGAACGCTGAAAAGATGGGTCTTGACACGGACCAAAGACATGTAAATGAAAAAAAAAAAGGGACATGATGTCACAAGATGCGACTTTAAAAAGACAGATTGCTCAAATATACCTGTTTTTTTCTCAGCAGATCTTTGTCTGTGTGTGTGACAGAGGGATTCCTGCCGCTGATTTGACTCCTTTACACATTTTATAAGCTCTTTGGGAGTTCTCAGCTGGTCAAAACACCATCATATGTAGCTACGCACATACAACGAGCGCATTTAGCCCAAAAAACAGCATTGTTTTGGATGTTCGGTAAGTTCCGTCATGGAATATACGTCATAAAAGCTGGCCAATCAGGTTGTGAACATATCCCTTTAGGTTCGGTATCTTTAGGTTCGGTATTAAAAATGCCAATGTGAACGCTAAGCGGACCAGGATTACATTTTTTATTTTTTTTTCCCCAAACCAAGCGAACCTAACTACAAGTGTGAACACACCCTAAGTCGCAATTGTGAGTTTGCATGCTGAATTGGATTTAATGGGGTAAAAAAAAAAAAAATTGTAAGAAGAAAAGTCTTTCTATTGAGTTGCATCCAAAAACAGATACAGCACAATTCTTTTAATTAATTATTATAAAAGATTTATAAATTCAGGAATTGTTTTGAATCAGTCCGATGACTCCACTGAATTATTTTAGTTTTTAATAAATTAAATATTTGATTCAGCACATGATATTGATCAAAAGTGACAGTAAAGACATTTATAATATTACAAAAGATTGCTGTTTCAAGTGAATTATGTTCTTTTCAATCTGTTCATCTAAGAATACTGAAAAAAAATATTATGCAGCACAACTGTTTTCAGCATTGTTTCAAATAATAATAAGAAATGTTTCTTGCATATTAGAATGATGAGGGGATCTGAAGGATCATGTGACACTGAAGACTGGAGTAATGATGCTGAAAATTCAGCTTTGAGCACAGGAATAAACTACATTTTAAAATATATTCAAATAGAAAACAGTTTTAAATTGTAATAATATTTCACAATATCTCTGTTTTTATTGTATTTTGATCAAATAAATGAAGCCCTGATGAGCATAAGAGACTTGAAAATGAAAATCTTACGACCCCAAAATTGGATGGATGGATGGATGGATAGATAGATAGATAGATAGGTGATTGTGGCTTTGAGCATATCTTTATGCTGTGTGCATCTCAGTCCATGTGTGTAATCTGGCCAACCAGACCGAACTGACTTCCATATGCTTACACACACACATTCAATCAGCCATGCGTGTGTGTGTGATTTGATGGATGGCTCAGTCTGGCTTGTTTGTGTTTTACATGGATGCCAGCGTGTGTGTGTGTGTGTGTGTTGTGCATGAACAGCTGGTTTCTTGGCTGTCATTGTGTCAGAATGTGTGTAGGACAGCAGACTGTCACTGAGAGAACGAGGTTTGAATGTGCTCTGTTTGCTTCATCACTATTATTATTGCTCATTCTGAGGGTTAACAATTGAAACCCTTGTTTGAAACAACTAACCCTAATGCCCTGTTCACACATCACTGAACTGAACTGTTAGTTGCCAATAGACGCTATAGACTTTAGAAGCTTTATTCAGTATTTCACTTTGTGTTGGTGATGATACTTTTTGAAGAAATGTACTTTAATCTAGGAGGAACTCAATTGATCAAAAGTGACAGTAAAGACATTTGCAGTGTTACAAAAGATTTCAATTTCAAATAAATGCTGTTCTTTTGAACTTTATGTTCATCAAAGGGGGGGGGATATCACAGTTCCACAAACATATGAAGTAGCACAACTGTTTTCAACATTGATAATAATCATAAATGTTTATTGAGCAGCAGATCATCATATTAGAATGATTTCTGAAGGATCATGTGACACTGAAGACTGGAGGAATTCAGCTTTGATCACAGGAATAAATTGCATTTTGCAGCACTGGACACAACCACATCACATCACTATCAGTCACTGGTTGTGTTGTTGGACAACGGCAACTTGAAATGACACTAAACGACTCCCAGTGATCCCGCGTGTGTGTTTTTGTGTGTCAGGGGAACATAATGCTATGAGACCTGCTTTTACAACATAGAGGTGACTAGAGGCCAGTGCTGATAAACACATCTGATAACCTGCTGTTATCAGGATCTGACCACACAAACATACACATCTCTTATTCATCTGAGAAATAGACCATAAAAACACTAAAACAAGCATGAGAATTCACATCCTTTTTGTCTTTAATATACACTGCCCTGCCAAAAGAACTCGCTGTATATGATTGAATCATTATTGCTGTGATTATTATCTAGCATGTTATATGTTCTTCTAACACTAACTGATGGAGTGTATAGCATTTCATTTCTTAACCCTCTGAGCCCTGAGCTGTTTTCTGGACCCTGGAGGTGTTTTGACATGCCCTGGCATTTGTGCTTATTTCTGTTACTTGTAACATTTTCATGGCTAAACTCTGCTACAATAATATGTGAGCAGCATGTGTGTAAAAGTTTGTCGTTTTGAGAAAATGACGTTTATGCGTGGTTTGTGTCACTGTTATAAGGCTATAAAACCCATACTGAATATTTGTTCACAAGACTTTTGAAAACTGGATCACGTAGGCGAGAATTTTTGCTTCAAGACGATGTAAAAATCACTCTGGCCATTCATTCATATAAAAAAAATATACTGATTTAAAATTTGTAAGACATGTTTTGTGTCAGGAAGGCTTATGCAGGGAGGGCGTGAATCATTGTGAATATTGATGTTTTTCACACCGGAGTAAGACAAAGACACTCCCTCTAATCCTAATGGCCCTATATCAGCTGAATGACTGTGAGGGAACTAGAACAAAAATGTGAAGAGATTAAAAGAATGGCTTTTTGAATTTATTTACAACACAACATAACGAAGGACAAAAAGTGGGACAAAATGAGGGATAATCGTGGTTATTTATAAGGGACACTCAAAATGTTTGTACTGTAGCTACCACACTGTGTATGTCATTTCAGTGTCTGCAGTTAAGTGTGTGTATAAAAGGCTCTCAGATATAAACACATTTGTCTTGCTCAAACTATTAATGCACAATTTAATCATAGAAATGAATGTCAATTTTTACACACAAACCAACTAAAGCTTTTGTTATACACTACCGTTCAAAAGTTTGGGGTCAGTAAGAATTTGTTTTAAATTAATAGTTTTATTAATAATTAATAATTTTTAAGAAATAGCTTTATTCAGCAAGAATGCATTACATGTGTCAAAAGTTACAAAAGCTTTTTATTTCAGATTAATGCTGTTTTTTTACTTTCTATTCATCAAAGAATCCTACACTTTTTTACATTACTGTTTTCAACATGGATTTCTCATTACAGTATCACCGTGAATGTCAAATGTAATCTACAAATGCATACGCAAACAGATGTTTCTGCCACGTCTGCTGTTGCTAAGCTTTTTCATCTCGCTGCACATAGACACGCCTGGGAAAAACGAGCGCGTCGCACCGCATGATCATGACGCCGGCGTTGCTCTCTATTTGAACGCGCTTGTCGCGCGTCTACATTTAAAATAACGAACTTGAGCGCGCAAAAGGCGCAACGTATGTGAACGACCCCTCAGTGGTTACATCAGCGTAGCAGTCAATAAACGGGACAGTCATGTACGGGACATTTAGGCCCAATAAACGGGACGTCCCGGCTAATACGGGACAGTTGGCAACCCTACTTTTATATCATGCTGTGTTTAATATTATAGAGCATAAAAATATCCCCATGTCGTACGTGTATCTTTATTTAGCATTGAAAGGTTGCCTACCTATTTCATATTTCAACATGCTTCCGTTGATTTCACACATTTTAGTCTAGCAATAGTTCAACTAGTAGCCTACAATGTGAAGTTTATGCATCAGTAACGCTGAAGAAATGTTTTACCTTAAAAATTACTCATGTTAAAATCACGTTCTGTTTCTTCTGAGGTAAATTCACAGCATGTCTTCCAAACTCGATGAAAATCAGAAGAATGATGAAGCTGATTCTTTGTTTTGAGGTGATGGGGGGCGTTTACAGGTTTGCGTTCCTTCATGTGGATGATTTGCATGTGAATCGCTTTGGGTGTGGTCACATTAAAGATAATGAGGCTCCGCTGGAGGAACTGTACCTCTCGCTGTTTTCATACGGATTAAATAAACAGAATATTTGAAATTTTTATAAATTCATTTAAAAGAAGACATTCCAAGCCTTATAAAGAGATATCTGTCGTGTCTGTGTGGCAAGTATTCACTGAGTTACATGAGTTCATTTTCAGATGCATTTCAGAATGGACTTCACAGGGAGACAGACGGGAGAACGCGCATCCTGTTTGTTTTCTTTATTTAGCGAAAAGCACAACATTTAGTTTTTATTTGGAGTGTACATAAATAAAAGTAGACACTTTAAGCTTTGTAAAGACATATCGTTCATGAGGAAAAATCCAGCAAAACCCGCGTTCTTCGGGTTCAGAGGGTTAAACAACCATGTAGGAAGACACATCATGGCCATATTTCAGGATGACAAATCCAAGATTCATCAGGCTCAAAATAGTGAAAGAATGGTTGTGAGGGAGCATTAAGAATCATTTTCACACATGAATTGTCACCTCTGAGTCCAGACCTTAAATTCATTGGAAGTCTTTGGGTTGTGCTGGAGGAGACTTTACAGAGTGCCGGACTCTTGCATCAGGGGCTTTCCCACTGGGTGTTTCTAAGAACTTAGTTATAGGAACTAGCCACCAGGGTGGTTCCCTAAGCACCACAAGTTATCCTAGGAACATTTTCCTGGTTGCATTCGCATCGCAAGTAGGAACTCTGAAGTGATGTAAGACACGCTTGTTGTTGTGACTATTTTGACGGTGCTGAGAACGCCAGAGCACACAGCTCTCACATTCTCTGTCTTCATCAGTTTACGATCTGTTTAATAGTCCTGTTGTCACATGTCTGTCTTGTCCTGTAGAGTACATGTGGTGTGTTTATCATGTTTTGGTTTATTTCATGTCTCTGGTCTCTTGTTTACCCCGCCCATCTTGTTACCTGGTTATTGTTTAATTGGCCCCACCTGTTCCCCTCCTGATTTGTTACCCTTTATAGTCTCTTTGTGTTTGCAGTCCTGTGTGGGATCGTTGTTGGATGTCGTCTGCCCCCTGTCGTGTTCCCTGTTTACCTTTCCTGGTATTTAGGTTTATTTCATGTTTGGTTTTCCCCCTCGCGGGTGTTTTGTTTATGATTGTGTTATTTTATTATTTACAATAAATCTTCTCTTCCTGCGAATGAGTCCTCGCTCCCTTTTCTACCACCTTACCCCTGACACCTGTCTAATATTTTATTAGATAGTACTGTTATACAAAGAAAGTAGACAGCATATGAAAAAGTATTAGCGTTTGCCACGTGTTTGATAGCCAATGTCACTTTTGCTTGGTCCCCTCATATTTGCAATGGATTTTCTCTTCAGCGTAAAGGTTGAGCGGTCCATCTATCACTGTTTTCCATGTTCATAGAGTTAGTTTCTGGAGTAAACACAGACAGTAATCTGTGTGTGTAGACAGCTTTTTTTAAACATGGCGAGTGCTGGTGTTTTGCGTGCGTTCAGCCAATCAGCGTACACTTACGTCACTGGTAGTTCCTATTGTGCTGGGTTAGACCCTACTCTGAAGTAGGAGCTAAATTAGTTCCCCCAAAAGGAGCTCCTAGAACTAAAATCGTTCCTAGTTCATGCGGTGCGAACACGCCAAATCCGGGCACTTCCACCAATAGTTCTAGAAACTATGAAAAGATTTCTCCCCCTAATATCAGTACAAGATCTTGATAAAAATGTATGCACCTCTTGATGGAAATGACATCATAACATTTATTTTCATAAATGTAATTAGAATAATTCAAACCCTATTGAATGTTATGGTTTTATGTATCAGCACATGATACAAAATCATCTGGTCTTTGGCAGGTCTTAAAATGAGGTAAATACAACCTAAGATGAACAACAACACATGACATATTACACAGTGTCATTATGTATTTAACAAAAACTAGGCCAAAATGGAAAAGCCATGGGTGACAAACTAAGTACAACCTTACTGTTAACATATAAATTAAGAGGGTAAGTAGCAGTCAGACGCTGCTAATCAAATGCCTTTGATTAATCGATCATCAGGTCACAAGTGTGACCAACTCTATAAAAGCAGAAGTTTTTGCTGGTCTGGAGCCTCCAGGTGTGTGTTAACACAATACCAAGGAGGAAAGACATCAGAAATCTTAGAGAAGCAATTGTTGCTGCCATCAATCTGTGAAGGGTTATACGGCCATTTCCAAACAATTTGAAGTCCGTTATTCTACAGTGAGGAAGATTATTCACAAGTGGAAGACATTCAAAACAGACACCAATCTTCCTTTGAGTGGACGCCTAGCAAATTCACCCAAAGGTCAGACCTTGCAATACTCTAGAACTACATATCAGGCTCTACAGGCCTCAGTTAACATGTTAAATGTTAAAGTTCATGACAGTTAGAAAAAGACAAAGCATGGCACGTTTGGAAGGGTTGCCAGGAGAAAGCCTCTTCTCTCTAAAAAAAACATGGCAGCACGGCTTAGGTTTGCAAAGTTGCATCTGAACAAACCTCTGGAACAATGTCCTTTGGACAGACAAAACCAAAGTGGAGATGTTTGGCCATAATGTATAGCGGCAAGTTAGACAAAAACTAAACACAGCATATAGCACAAACTCCTCGTACCAACTGTTCACACTGTGAACCTGGGTCAAACAGGACCTGGGCACCTTGTAGTCATTGAGTCGACCATGAACTCCTCTGTATACCAAAGTATTCTGGAGTCAAATGTGAGGCCATCCGTTCGGCAGCTAAAGCTTGGCCGAGATTTGGGCCATGCAACGGGACAATGATCCAAAGATCACCAGCAAATCTACAGCAGAATGGCTGAAAAAGAACAGAATCAAGGTGTTACAATGGCCCAGTCAAAGTCCAGACCTCAACCCGACTGAAATGTTGCGGCGAGACCTTAAGAGAGCTGTGCATAAACAGATTCCTGCAAACCTCAATGAACTGAAGCAACGCTGTAAAGAAGAGCGATGTGAGAGACTGATAGAAAACAATTCCTTCAAGTTATTTCTGCTAAAAGTGGCTCTACAAGCAATTGAATTATAGGGTGTGCTTAGTTTGTCACCAGTGGCTTTTCCATTTTTGTTAAATAAGATTAATAACATTAATCAACCTTAAACAACCGAACATTCCAACCAACCAATCAGATTTGAGGGTAGGTTTACGGTTTATGTCAAGTTTAGGCTTAGAACAAGGGTTAGGTGCTTCTACACCATTCTTATTCACCTATCATTTCTGATACTGATTTTAGGGATAAGTTATGGGTAGGGTTAGGTCTAGGGGTAGAGATATGGTTAGAACTGTTTTTGGACAGGGATGTTGTTCCAGGATCAACAAAAGATGTTGATGTTTTAGTGTTGGTGTGCCACCAGGTACAGTGTTGGGAAACCCCTTCTTAGACTGAGATTGAGATGGATGTGTTTAAATAATGTAGGTTACTGTGAGTGAGCGTGTATATATTTGTTCATTTTGTTGCGCTAACCTTAAGGTTTTTTCTTTTTAAACGCGCTTGATGGACGCATA